>JACEFZ010025060.1:0-450204 GCA_014155875.1 Cepaea nemoralis
AGGGGTAGGGCCAGTAAGGACGCAACGACTTGGCTAGCGGACGTCCGCAAGATCCCGTGAATAGAGCCACGTGATGTGGGAAGGTCAACCAGGAGAGAGGGAGTGTGTGTGAGGCAGCGAATAGAGACGGACGTGTGGAGATCTAGAGAACGCGAGAACGATAGAACGATAGTGGTTGTGACGGATATATGGAGATGAACGTTGTGTAGTGATATTCGAGGAATGTACTAACTGTGATATGTGCGGGATGATGTGAAGTTGTGATTGTGAATGATTATGCGGGCGACAGTGTAAAGATCGCCATTGTGAGCTATCGCGTGGCTGTTGGTGGTGAACGATTGTTTGAGCGTGAAGTGCGACTATGTTGTCAGCTTGTAATATATATTGTAATAAATGATTGTTCAGGAGATAGCTCCTGCAGTTTCCGATTGCATTCATGTGTTCTTAGTAGATGTGTTGTAGATGTTGTAATTTGCCTGTCAAAGTCCAGCGAGCCAGACAGAGCTACTAAGTAGGACTCTGACAGGTATAATGGTGTCAGAAGTACACATGAACCACATGCTCATGTAGAACGCACAAAGAAACATTACTTTTGTAAAGAAGAAGAAGACCTATTCCATAATATAGTAGAAATTGTAAATGAAAAATGTGTTAATAGAGTCAGAACGAAATAACATCATTTCTTTCCACAGCAGGTTTCAATTCTACAAAGCGACCGACGTAACCAGACCAGGTCAGCGGTAACCATCACGAGAATCACGTTCCTGTACATCAAGCGTTCGAGTAGTCAGCAGATAAAGATAAGTTGATTAATTTTGGTTGCTAATTACCCAAAATCTGCATTCTTTGATTTTTTGTATAAAGACCATCATTAGTGGATTTGGATATTAATTAATAGAAAATGTCAGTGTCACAGGAGGAATGCATATCATTCTTTTGGGGCATAACTCATTACAGAAAGGTGCAAAAATGTTTCGAAAGTACACGGGCACATGATAAAGCAAAGTGTAATATAAACCAGAACTTTATGCATGAGTGGAACACAGGATTTTGAAAAGAAAATGAAAGAATACAACATCCCACCAGTGCATTGGGGTAAATGGTACAGAGCACACTTACCAATAAAACGCAAAAGACTTGAAGAGATCATACCGGAGATGTTAAACGAAGACTATGAATATTGGAGAACAAGGATATTAAAACACTATCTAACCTCTTTCGAGACTCTAAAAGTAGAAATACAAAATGTGAAACCAGCCACAGACAAGTCATTCACCCAGTATGTAAGGGAATTAGAAGCAGCTTTCATAAAACTAACAGTGGTAATTAAACATTCAGACGACAATCAAGGAGTAATAAATTTCTTGCTTATAGAAAAACTAAAATCAACACTACAACCCGAATGCGGAAAATATTTAGAAGAACACAAAACAGAACCTATCCAAAACTTACTAGAAAAATGCCGCGAATACTACAACCAAAGTATAAACCTGGTTAAGAACACTCAACAGAAAAGTACTGTGAAATCAACGGCATCTGAAGCCACAGATTGTCAAAACAAACCACAGAAAACAAAACCAGTACTGTGCAAACATTGTAGCACTCCACATACAGAAAATGGAATATGCGATAAGAATCCCACTTATCAAGAATACCTAAATACTATAATAGCACAAAAACTGGGGAAGGTAAATCAAAGGAAATATAGAACAAAAATGTCATTTTTGCCTTGCTTATGGCCACAGACGTTTTGAATGTGAAGGTGTAAAAAGAATACAGATAGCAAAAGCAAATGCAGCCATACACATTACAACAAACAGTTCAGCAAAGAACTTAAAAAAAGTGAACATCACAGAGACGAAAACAAGACCAAACACTGCAAATTCAGAACAAACTGAGTTTTACCCATCAGACTTTGTACCATATTTTAATAATGTTGTTAACATCACTCAACCTCATTCCTTATGTAAAGAGGTCAATACTCAACAAGAAGGTGAGGAAATGAACAAAACCTCAAGACTGTCGTTAGGAAAACTAACATTCCATGAAGGTTACATTAATGACACAGTATGCACATGTGTACGCGACACAGGGTCCTGTCTTATCGGTCTTCGGAAGACCCTAGCTGACCCTAAAGACTACCTAGATGAGTACATCTATTGCAGAACTGTTTCAGGGACATTAGAGAAATATCCTATGGCATGGGCCAATATAAAATCACCTTTCCTATCAGGCAGAGTAACTTGTGCTTTATTAGACAATCCATGCTGTGATTTATTAATTGGAAATGTATTAAATGTGACAGACTACACAGAGTCCAAAACTCACACAGGAAAAAAAGTTAACACAACAACAAGTACTGCCTTAACTACACCACTCATCATACAACAACATGATGAACAGACCAAAGTACCACACCATACCATCTTACAACAAGAAGAAACAGAAACTGGTGTGTATCATCACAAAGGAAAAGGTACAGAAAACAAACAGTTCATAACAGCGAGGAAAGATCACAAATCATCATGGTATATACTATACCTCCTGTACTCCCTGTTAACTACACACATAACCAAGTGCACACAGTGGATGGTTATACTCGCACTACTCATTGTAAATACAAAACAAATGTCTTCACAGACAGTTTTATTTCCACATTATCATGACGCAACACAGATGATATTACTCATGACAAACCAGCAGACTTTGTTATTCATATCATTACTGTTGAACCAAAGTTTGGTGTTACCACTGCTAAACACTATGTCAAATCAACTCAGACACATACTTATGCTGAACAATGTAAATCATCAGTCGGTGGAATTACTGACAAAAATCAGCAACAAATTACCCTACATATTTTGGAAAATAGACACAAATTGCAGAAAAGCATACAAACATGCACGATTACTTTTCAAAACTATACATGGTGTATTATTATTGTTTGAACTATTGAATGTATATACACATGTACTAGTGCAGGTTTGGAGATAGCACTCAAAATGATCTCAACATGAAATTTGAACATCCCCACCCTTCGGGAAATTCTAACCGTAACCCATTTTATATCCTTAGATCCAGTAACTCCAGAGTTGCCTTGTCTGCTGTACGACTCCAGCGCTATGATACTAGCACACTCCATTGTACAGACCAACATAAACGGTCTTTCAACAAAACAGGAAGACTCAACATGTGATTTCAGGTATCAAATAGTAAGATATACCCATACTGACTTTGTTTTCCAACGAGTATCTACAGAATTCACCTTTTGAAATCGACGAACAACGACGACAGCTTCACAAGTACAGACATTCATTTCCGATGATCAGTTTAATGAACCGGATGCCAACCTGCAAACTATGGCAAAGACAGTCACAGACAGACGCACCATGGCCACACTCAAAATTAAGGCCACTGAACTTAATTCTTATTTTATACGTGTGAATTCCAGCAATTTTACAAGTATACGTGTGAATTCCAGCAGTTTTACAGAACAGACTTGCAAATTGTCCAAACTGGGTGGGAAGTGTTAATAACTATACAGAAGGAAAGACAATATCAGAATATACAGAAGTCAACAATTATATGAGAAAGAAGAAATGCCAAACATTCCAGCACCACATTGAACATTGAACACGAGTAATGTAATTCCGTGTGCATGGCTTTCACAGGACAAGAACGGTATCCTATCTGTGCATAAAGGCATCGATGATGTATATTTTATTGTATATGTGTTAACTGTATGACATTCAATGTCTAATTTTATGATTATAATACTTTGTATTGTTATAATGTGATATGTATATATGAGCGTAAGTATAATGGCGAATAGAATAAGTTGTAATGCTGAGAATCAACGCCTGGCAATCCCAGTGCGCGATTGTTATCAAACTTGCCTTCGCGTATGCTGGATAGCCCGACGAATGACGCTTAGCAATAGTGATATAGAATTAACATCAGAGTATGGTAACCAGAAGGAATATACCAACAGGGTGATGCCAACCAAAGAGATTAATAACAACTCTCCATAACAGTAAACGAGGTGTACTCACAAAGGGAAACAACTCGTGGTCCGACATAAGATGAGGTAAGGGGGACTATAACATACATGAAGTATATTCGAACCATGACCACAACATTGACATAGCGTGCTCATAAAGAATCGAGTAGTGTGCATTAAATAGAGACGAGGGGAACCACGTCTGAATAGAGAGAAAATTTAAGAATGCTGTAAGAGGAAGTTGTAGCCTTATTTGAGGCATAAACCAATGGAGAATCCTTAAACCAGCATAGCCACAATAACTATGAGATGAGAATGCACAGACAATCGATTGAGAAATATGAACAGAATGTAATGTCACGGAGTGGTGGTTGAATAATATAACGAGGTATGACAAGTAGACCCAACCAGAACATTTGTCAGACCGCGACAAAACCTTGAGAGAAACCTCAATACTGAAAAAGAGAGAACAATGTTTGAAGTTAATCTCGAAAAAGATCAGAGTAAAAAGGGACGCAAACGCATACTTATGATCATATAATCCCCTGACAAGGTTAGAAAGAGGAAACAAGAGTAACAACAACAGAATGTGTCACATTTCCAAGAGTAAGTGCCACATTGGTTGTGCGGGGGGAGAATGTCATGGTCTTATATGACATATGTAAGGAAGAATGTAAGTGCCGGTATGTAAGCGAGAGTCAGTGTAAGCATGACTGAGGTAAAGGGCAGTAAGAGACGCCACGGCTTGGCTAGCGGACGGTCAGGCAAGAATCCCGTGAATAGAGCCACGTGATGTGGGAAGGTCAACCAGGAGAGAGGGAGTGTGTGTGAGGCAGCGAATAGAGACGGACGTGTGGAGATCTAGAGAACGCGAGAACGATAGAACGATAGTGGTTGTGACGGATATATGGAGATGAACGTTGTGTAGTGATATTCGAGGAATGTACTAACTGTGATATGTGCGGGATGATGTGAAGTTGTGATTGTGAATGATTATGCGGGCGACAGTGTAAAGATCGCCATTGTGAGCTAGCGCGTGGCTGTTGGTGGTGAACGATTGTTTGAGCGTGAAGTGCGACTATGTTGTCAGCTTGTAATATATATTGTAATAAATGATTGTTCAGGAGATAGCTCCTGCCAGTTTCCGATTGCATTCATGTGTTCTTAGTAGATGTGTTGTAGATGTTGTAATTTGCCTGTCAAAGTCCAGCGAGCCAGACAGAGCTACTAAGTAGGACTCTGACACTCACTTAACAAATACTTACCTCCACATCTGATGGAAATAATAACACCTTGATTCCAGGAATTAATAACCAAAATCTATATAAAGCATAAGTTACAGCACTATCTAGCTAAGCAAATAACTCATCACTTGTTTGCTCAAGCCGATAACTCATCACTAGTAAAGCCTATAACATCACACAGACTAACTAATGGCAAAAGTCCTCACAGCCCTTAACTATGCAATCACTTAATACAGTTGTTAACACACTTACTAAACATAGCTGTTAAATTACCTAAACGACACCCCCATGTAGCAGTACTAATTTCATAGGAAATCTTTCACTTCTAATAATCAATGTGAATATATTTTACTCCATCCATCCATCATGTGCCATGCCGGTAAGCGTGGGCGGTCATGTTCTGCCATCTCACTCGATCACCAGAGTCGTGGATCATCTCCGTGTTTCTGTCTCAACCATGCCACAAGGCCAAGCCATCCAGGTACTTGCTTCTAGGTCTTCCCCTTGGTCTGTTCCCCTCGATCTTACCAGTTGTCACCAAATTCTCCAATCCATTTCTTCTCATAACATGCCCAAAAAATTTTGACTGTCTACGTCTAATTTCTCTAATCAATTTACGATCTTTATTTGTTTCTTGAAGGACTTGTTCATTGGTCTTTCTGGCTGTCCATGGTATTCTTTGCATTTTCCTCAGAAACCACATCTCTACAGCCATCAGATGTTTTTCAGCCTGACTGCTCATTGTCCACGCTTCACATCCATATAAAAGTACAGGTTCTAATGTAGCATCTCAACACTCTTTTTCTCGTTTCAATTGACATCTTTTTATTGGTCAATATGTTTTTCATCTTGCTAAAGGCTACTTTTGCCATGGCAATTCTTGTTCTAATCCCTTCAAGGCATCTCCCATCAGATGTTATTACTGTTCCGAGATAATTGTACCTGCTCACTTGTTGAAGAATATTCCCATTTACTTGTATATTACATTGTGGTATTTCGTCCTTCCTAGTGACGACCATAATCTGTGTCTTTTTACAATTTAATTCTAACCCTAGTTGTTCACTGTGTGTAACAATCGCATCTACTAAATTTTGCAGGTCCTGTTCATTGTCTGCAATCAAGACTGTATCATCTGCATATCTAATGTTATTGATGCATCGTCCCCCAATGTTGATTCCTTCCATATCTTCAATATTTCTGAAAATACTTTCACTGTACAGGGAAAACAGATCTGGAGACATTACACATCCCTGTCTCACACCCCTTTTAATAGGCTGATATTGGCTTACTTCATTATCAACTCTTATGGCAGCTTGTTGTTTCCAATATATGTTTTTTACAAGTCTAAGATCTTTTCCATCAATTTGTAGATCTTCAAGCATCCTTATCATGTTGACATGTCTCACTTTATCAAAAGCCTTTGTGTAGTCAATAAAGCAAAGGTGTAGATCTTTGTTTACTTCTATAGAACGTTCGATTATGTTTCTCAGTATATACACAGCATTTACTGTACCCTTGCCTTCCACAAACCCACATTGTTCTTCTCCTATTTCAGGTTGTATTTTCCTCCTAACTCTTTGCATGATAATTCTTAGCAAAATCTTCGTGATGTGACTCATTATACTAATTGTTCGATGTTGATCACATTCCAAGGCTCCTGATTTCTTTGGGATTGCAATAAATACAGAATTACATAACTCCTGAGGTATATTTCCAGTATCATATATTGTATTAAGCAGACTGGTAACTTTATCTATTCCATATTCTTCTAAAGCATTAATCATTTCTGTTGTGACGCTGTCTGAACCGGGGGTCTTGCCAGATTTCATATGGTTAAGCGCATTCTGAACCTCCATCTTTAAAATTGCTGGTCCTTCATTATTATTTTGGACATCATACTGTTCGTCTCTGTTATCGTCATAAAGGTTTTTCACATAATCTGACCATTCATGTAAGATCTGATCTTTTTCTATTATGACTCTTCCATCTTTTGTCTTTAGGCAGCCTGCTGATGTACGTGTTCTTTGATTAGTAAGCTCCTGAATTCTTTTGTGCATTAGTTTCGCATTGTTACTGTTGTGTTGTTTTTCAATTTCTCTGCAATTTTTCTCAAGCCATGATTCTTTTGCCTCCTTACATAAGGTTCTCACTTTTCTGTGAATTTCTTCATATTTGGCAGGATTATTTTTGTTCTGTCTTCTTGCTTCCATTAGTTGTAAAATTTCTTCAGTCATCCATGTCTTACGGCCCACTTTCTTTACTTTTGGAATAGTTTTTTCTGCTGCGCAACTGATTGAATTCTTCATCGTTTCCCTATTGATCATCTACATCTTGAAACACGATCTCTAGATCAGACAATATATCAAATTTGTTCTTTACTTCTATGTTAAAATTATCTTGTATTTCTTTGTCAGTTTTCAATTTGCACAAGTCATATTTAGGGTTTCCTGCTGTATACTTGACTTTCTTTAACTTTACCCTCAATGTGCCTGTAATTAATCTGTGATCACTGTAACAGTCTGCATTTGGAACTGTTTTTACGACTGTTAACGCATTTCGAAACCTTTTGCTAATCAGGATGTAATCTATCTGGTTTTTAATCCTGCTGTCTGGACTCCTCCATGTCCATAATCTTCTAGGATGCTGTTTAAACCAGGTGTTTCCTACAACCATTTCTTGTTCTTTTGCCCATTCTACAAGTCTGTATCCTCTTTCATTTCTCTCTCCCAAACCATGGTTGCCTACACTGCATCCATCGCCTTGTTGTCCTATTTTTGCGTTGAAATCACCCATTATGATATTTATTTCTGATTTGTTGCAGTTCTTCAAAGCAGGCTCCACGTCATTATAAAATTCCTCTATGCTTTCTTCACTGCTTTCACCACTTGTTGGGGCATATACTTGAATGACATTTATTTTAAAAGGTCTTCCGTTTAATTTTACTAATAGGACTCTGTCTGACACAGCATGATATCATTTGACAGAATTTGATGTTTGCTTATCTAATATAATGGCTACACCTCTTTGCTGTTCTTCTCCCCCAGAGTAAATAATCTGACAATCCTCTCCTGTCCTTATCCCTGCTCCTTTCCATCTCGTTTCCGATACTCCTAATATGTTAATCTTCTCTCTCCCCATTTCTTTTTTGATGTTTTCTAATTTTCCATCTGCATTCATTGTTCTAACGTTCCAAGTTCCTACTTTCAATGATATTAATATTTTACTATAACCCCTTTAAGTATATCTCCTGCAATACCGTCAGTTTTACACAGCTGATCAGGTGGGACAAATTAAACACGCCTGATGTGTTAACGAGAACAAACACCTGTTGTTACAATCAGCTTCTGACCTACAAATTTGCTAAGCGATCGATACTGCTAATTACTTATGCAGACAGGCGGGCGGAAATTATTCGCGTCGCGGTGACAATCATTTCGGCGTTCGGCGCTTTGTTTAAGGCAAACGGCTAAGTATTAATGTCTTAAGGTATTACCTTGATCATCGAATCACCACACTACTCGACTGACTTGTTGTCCCGCTCTGGCATGCGGTTGAAAGACATCATTTCACAGTAGTCAGTAACATGCGACCGTGTCTGTTGATAGTTAACTGGTGACTAACAGCCCAGAGCTGATTGCGCAGTTTCAAATTCTCCTAGACCCCAAAGAATCTCATGGGTCACGGAGAAGTCCAGAATCATGTGCAACCCGATGTTATTGTGGGTCCAACGTGACTGCAAGCATCACGTACGCACTCTGCCGATTACGTTCTAGAATAATCTAGAAGTTACTCGAATTCTACCGTCAGGGACTATTTTAGCCGGGGATTTTCCTAGCTATATAAGGATCTGACGGGAGACGACTCGGCTAATTCCGACCGAAGGGGTTTAATACAGAGTAAGGACATGAAATCTGGTCGGTTTCGTCACACTGAGAAGGTCCCTGACAGAGTATAAACACGGACATGTGTGGCTAAGAAGGTCCATGACAGAGTAGACAACAGAAATGTGTGGCTGAGAAGGTCCTCGACCGGGTAGAACACAGGCATATCTGGCTGAGAAGGTCCCTGACCGAGTAGAAGACATACATGTGTGGCTGAGAAGGTCCCTGACCGGGTAGAAGACCGAGAAGGTTTCCGGTAGACACTGAGCTATTCAGTGCTGCGTATGTTACTTCTTCCTCTTCTTCGGACCTGGCCGGAGGGATTATGCACCCCACAGGTCAGTGTGTCCCACTTCGGTCCTGGTTGGAGAGATCATGCACCCACAGGTCAGTGTGTCCCACTTCGGCCTACATCTGTGTCAAGTCTGTTTCGTCTAGGCCAGTGGTTCTCAACCGGTGGCGGAATCCGCCCAGGGGGGAATTTTATGGTTTCCATGGGGAATTAAGATTATTTCAAGATCGCGTTAATACAAGAACCGATAACTTGATATTGATTTTGCCTCCATACTTTACGGTTCTGTACTTCTCTCCCTTCTGAAATTCGTTTTCTAACGTAAGAAGACCCGCAAATCACGTGTTCTGTAGACATCTATAGTGTGCTTACTTTTGTCTGCCCCAATATAAAATTCCATATCTCAGTAACCAACTGAAGGAAAATGATGAGATTTAGCATATAACCTTATCATTATGTCCACCCAACAAAAAAAATTTTGTTCTGGAGATTTTACAGCAGATTTCAAAGTTTGTTTATATGCGGTATATCATTTACGGGTCAAAGATGAAATTCATAATTTTAAATGTATTACAGCGTAGCCAGACAATTAGCGTTCAATGATGAATATTGTACGTGTTTCACGGGATTGGCCTTATGCCAAGAACCCCGCGTTGTTTAAATTAGGACTGTTCAGAGGTGTCGTCAAACTGTGGGTTATTTCATGAAACTTGATTATTATTATTATTATTTAAAATCTTACCACTTATCGCTAACATTGAAATGTGTGAATATTTTTCAATGGGATTGAATGCGAAATTGTGTATACACTTCAAAGCATCGCTATGAAGTTGAAAATATATTTTTGTATAAAAGCTAATCGCAGGATACTATTTTATACTATTACAAATTCCGAAAAAAGAACAGTGCATGCATTGGGTTTGATTAAATGGTCATTTCGTCGATTGGTCCAAGAATCTGGAAATAAACCACCACGCAATAACCAAACGGTAGGTAGAAAGGTTATTGTAGACAGCTTTGACAAAGATGTCATAAGGCGACCTATTATAAAATTACTTTAAAATGTCGCTTAAAAGTCGACAGGGTCGACTTCATTACACTGGGTTCTATCCCATATGGCTCGGTCTCTTGCCGCAGCGAGGAAAGCATCGCACAAAGCACGAACACCGCAGCTCTAGTGACGACCCACAGACGTCTCCGAAAAATTTAACTCGTGAACAGAAGGATGCGGCCCGCAATCGAACCCACAACCTTTGGAGCCAGAGTCAAAAGGCTTGACGACTTCGCCACGGAGACTCCTAAAATTATAAAAATTTTGGATTTTATATCCAGGATTATCCAGCATTATAACAATGCTCGATGCAAAGAAACAGTGACCGTAAGAAAACATAGGGTTTGGTTGAGAAAGAACAATAACATAGAGCTATCAAAAACAACTTTGTGGAAAATTATCAGGACATTATCTTCACTTTTAGAAAGTACAAGGGAGGTAGAAATATTATTTGCGAGCAACCGCATTTAGGAGCCATGAGAAGCACATACCTACGTGAAATAAGGGAAATGCGCAAAGAAAATTAATGCATAGTGTATTATGATGAAATGTGGATCGATGCGAACCACACAAGTAATAAGGAATTGCAATCAGTGGATGGACAGATAAAGCGATATGTTCCCATTAGTATAGGACAGCTTTTGGTCATGGCCTATGCTGGTAATACACATAATGGTTTATAACAGAATGCTGGGCTCGTGTTCGTATCAAAGCATACAGACAATAGGGATTATCATAATAAGATGAATGGTAATGTATTTAGAGATTGGCTCGAGAATTCTGTGCTTTCATCAGTAGATAGACCGTCGTGCCCAATTATGGACAATGCATGATATCAATGTTGTTGCCCAAGAAGACAAAATACCTACAGCGTTGTAGCTTGTCGTCCCTAGGGGAAAGTGGAGTCAACAAGCACACTTTTAAAATCCTTCTTATACTTTGGAACTATTGTCAGACCTTTGTCTACACTCCCCCCGTTATGTCTTCTACTCACTATCTCTCTCTATCTTTCTCTCTCTCTCTCTCTCTCTCTCTCTCTCTCTCTCTCTCTCTCTCTCTCTCTCTCTCTCTCTCTCTCTCTCTCTTTTATTTCTTCATAACATACCCCGACAACAGTTTCCTCAAACAATTAATAGCATATTTAATGCTGAAAACTATGTCAGGTGTAGGTATTGAATGTGTATATGTAATTTGTGGTGTAGTCTATTGTGTAAGTGAGATAAGATCGACAGTCCCAGATTCATCTCACAGTGCTCATCACATAACGGCATATATTGTCACCACAGCACAGAACTTGTTTACTCTCACCAAGTATAGTGTCTCCCGGACTGATGATGATGATGATGTCTTCAAAATATCCTTGACAACGTTAGAATTAAACAGTTAGTTCACCACTGCGTGTTTTAGTAGATAATGTCTTTCCTTGTGAACTCTCCAATCACATGAATCACATGATATTCCAGGTAATGTTTATACCTCCGATATCATGGAATGACTTATCGTCTCTATATGGATACATAATTCCAACAAACACTGTCTATAGAATATCACTGATTCATGGTGTTCATCTTATTCGTTACTGTTCTGTTTATCCAATAATAAATTCTGGCCTTATAGCCTCTTCATTTAAAGATAGTTCAGGTGCACAATATTGAGCTTCCGATCTATGTTTAGTTGCACTTTATTCTGCTGTAAGTCTCTTAGCCAGAATGCCTTATAGGTATCCGTTAATGCTAGAACTGGCTGACCTGTATGTCTGACATCCGACTTGAATCTGGCCGATATTTATTACTTTACCAGATTAGAGTCCATTCTTTCTTTTCAAGAGTGTTGCTATTGCTTTGTTCATGGGAACCTGTCGAAAAGACAATATCAGGTGCTATCAACCTAACTCAAACTCATTAGAAGTGAGAGTAGGCTTATGGCCGTTATCGGTTTTACTTCTATAGATTCAGAGAACTGACCTCTGACATATACCTAGGAGTTATAACCATAACCTAAGACTAGGTAAAGAATGAAATGTCATAACAGAGCTCAGAAATCCCAGTAACCATCTATACTAGAATCTCGTATCATACTTATCCTATATTATCATAGTACTTATTCTATCGAGTGCACTGGTACTTTACACAATCCACTCCGTTACTTCTCAGCTAAATTCGACCGACGCCCATTATTACGGTCTCACACTCAAATACACTATGTTAGATTTATACTCCACACCACAACTACCTTATAATTATCCTCGGCTGAATCGGGAATACTAATTGCACAATAAATACACAATGCTCGTCAGTATTATCCGACTTGAAACATTGGAACTCCCTTTTCATAATCACTTAAGAATAAACCACCACTTCTCGTGGAAGCCAAATAGCACACTAAATTCCACTAGAATATCCAGCCTATTAATACTCTGGCTCTGTACGACTATATGGGCTTATTCCACCAATTTCCCCCTGTCCTCTTCATCTGTTTCTCAATAACAACCGAATTGTTCTTTTGATGCCCGGTCATTTCGGGACATCAATGATTATCTACTCGTTTCCTCCGTCCACAGATATTCTTCTCCGTTATCACAAAAGACCGTGATACAGCGTGATCGCGAATCTCCGTTTCTCACTTCAAAGGTTTCTTGCAATTGCTTTATCGCGATACATCGGTGTTCAAAGTGTTTGACCTCGTCGTATTCCGTTGTCCGTTAGTTCCCGTAGACTTCGCTCCCGTCTTCAATCATTCCGATCGTTCAATCAAGGCTCTCTCAACAAACAAAATGCCGCGGCTGAGGACTCCGTTCGTTGTTCTAGTAACATTTTGGATCGTTGACCACTTTGACACTTCCACTTTGTCTTCCACCTGAAGAATTATTTTACTTTTCGTCCTATTTTTGGGTGGTGCCTTCTGGCACTCTGTGCAAGACTTAACCCACCGGCGTACATCACCGGTCATATCTGGCCAGCAATAATGGCCGGAAATCTGCTTCAATGTCTCTCTGACACCCATATGTCGATTATCGGATATGGTGTGTCCACTCTGAAGAATGTGAGGATGGTGGGTCTCTGGGACCATCCACTGCTCGTGCAGTTTGTCTCCCCTTCCAGCTCTCCGATAGAGCAATCGATTCCTCAGAAAGTACTGTCCCCGTTTAGGTGGCTCAGCACTTCTTTGCAGCTTCCTGTAGCAAGGATGCAACGTAGTATCCTTCCTCTGGGCAGTATGCAATTCCCCTAGCACTGAGTTATCGCATAGTGTCTCTGCCTCTTCTTTCTTCCCTTGAGATCCACTGGCTAATGCTCCCCTGTGGGCGGGCTGTTTGGGCACCCCCCAAGAACACGTATTTCGTACCAATGATCACTGGAAATAGGGAGTCAGATAATACAGCTGCTGGAATAATGCCCGTGACGTACCTGGACTTAATCTCCACCTTGGCGATTGGCAGCGTCATGGTAACAGCACTCTTCATTGCAGGCTGTATCTCAATGGTCTCCCCTGTAAGTTGATCTGGGCGTACCAGGCTGGCGTCAATAACAGCTTCCTCGTTCTTAATCTCCACCTTGGCGATTGGCAGCGTCATGGTAACAGCACTCTTCATTGCAGGCTGTATCTCAATGGTCTCCCCTGTAAGTTGGTCTTGGCGTACCAGGCTGGCGTCAATAACAGCTTCCCCGTCCAAACCTGTATCGCAGAGACAAGTAACCTGCTGGCCATTGATTTCAATCAGTTCGACCACAGGTGGCCTCTCTTGGTCCAGAATTCCTTCAACGACCTCGACCTTTTCGGTGGCCACTGCCCTTGGAGCCACACGGCAGGCCGCGAAGTGAGAGCTTTTCGTTTTCGATTTGCAGTCTTTTGTGTTGTGAGAGGGCAACTTGCAGATCGAACACCACTTCTCAGACCACTGTCGTGTCGGTTGAGAGTTGAGTGGGCTCTGTCTTCCATCCTTCTTCTTCTCTGGACTTTTCTCTGAGTGCTCTTCATAAGGTTCCACTTTCCTAGCCTCCGAGTTTTTATATTTCTTTCGGTCCTGTTTCTCCTGACCTTTGGTGGTTGGTATACTTGGGTCCGCAGCTTCCCCATGTACTTCCACGAATCTCTCCGCCAGCTTATTCACAACATCTAGCCGTTCCGCCCATTGTTCTCCTAAAAATGTCTTCAGTGGTTCTGACATTTGCTGGCGCATCTGGTCGACTACCATTAGCTCTTCCAGACTCTCATAGTCCCTCTTGAACTCTGCCAAATCCATCCATTTTTGGAGGTATGATTTCAGGCTCAGACTGTAGGCGGCGAATAGCTCTCCCGGCTCACGTTTTGCTGATCGAAACTTCTTCCGATACGTTTGTGAGGTGATCTCATAGTGTTTCATCAAAGCGGCTTTTAATTCTTCATAGTTGTTTTCGTGTCCTGGCGGTAGGCGTGAGTTAACCTTGTAACCAGAACCTCGTAATCCCTGGGATAATTTAAGATTCCATTTTCCTCTATCCAGTCCCATAGCGACTGACATGGCCTCGAAGCGATTCGCATATTGGTCAAATCGTTCTTTAGATTCCTCATAAACAGCTAAGGGAAACTTCATGGCATGGTAACCATGTGCACTCATGTTGGTTGAACCATGTGAAGATAATCCTCCTTCTGCTCCATCTATTTCTCGCCTTAGTTTGTGTTTTGAGTTCTAGGTCTCGCATGCGGTATTCATGTTCTCTTATCTTGTTGGCCTCTTTAGCTTGCAACTTCATGTTGTCCTGTTCCATTTCCAGTCTCTTGGCCTCCTGTTCCATTTCCAGTCTCTTGGCCTCCTGTTCCATCTTTCTGAGGTCTAGCTCTGCCTTTCGACCTTCTTTTTCTGCTTGACGACGCGCTCTTTCTACCCCCTGTATATACTCAGATAGTGTTTGTCCAGACTACCCCATCGCTTCACCCCTTTCCCTCAATTCTTCCATCTCTAGTTTATGAGTGGCCATAGTTAAAGAAGGTGAGTCAGCAGGTTGAGTAAAGAGACCATAAGGCAGTAAGTACGTACTCAATATTTAAAATAAATATTTATCTAAATATTATTTATTATATATATCTAGGTCTATATATAACTATGACACCACACAGTACACCACAAACAATCTCTCAACCACCAGAGGAGATTAGGACTAAGACTTATGTAGACGTGTAAAGTGTGACCAGGTATGTAATGTGTCTTACCACCTATCCACATTCACCCGGTCTGGATCTTTCTCACTGTAATGTCCCCAACAGTAATGTAATTTCTCTAACATAAATGTAATGTCACCATATATCCCATGGACATGCTCTCCTTTAAAGTCACCATATATCCCATGGACGTGCTCTCCTTTAAAGTCACTATATATCCCATGGACGTGCTCTCCTTAAAGGTCACCATATATCCCATGGACGTGCTCTTCTTAAAGGTCACTAATATATATCTCCGGGACGAGCCCCCATTAATGTAGCTTGTCGTCCATGGGGGAAAGTGTAGTCAACAAGCACACTTTTAAAATCCTTCTTATACTTTGGAACTATTGTCAGACCTTTGTCTACACTCCCCCGTTATGTCTTTTACTCACTATCTCTCTCTATCTCTCTCTCTTTTATTCCTTCATAACATACCCTGACTACAGTTTCCTCAAACAATTAATAGCATATTTAATGCTGAAAACTATGTCAGGTGTAGGTATTGAATGTGTATATGTAATTTGTGGTGTAGTCTATTGTGTAGGTGAGATAAGATTGACAGTCCAAGATTCATCTCACAGTGCTCATCACATAACGGCATATATTGTCACCACAGCACAGAACTTGTTTACTCTCACCCAGTATAGTGTCTCTCAGACTGATGATGATGATGTCTTCCCAATATCCTTGACAACGTTAGAATTAAACAGTTAGTTCACCACTGCGTGTTTTAGTAGATAATGTCTTTCCTTGTGAACTATCCAATCACATGAACCACATGATATTCCAGGTAATGTTTATACCTCCGATATCATCGAATGACTTATCGTCTCTATATGGATACATAATTCCAAAAAACACTGTCTATAGAATATCACTGATTCACGGTGTTCGTCTTATTCGTTACTGTTCTGTTTATCCAATAATAAATTCTGGCCTTATAGCCTCTTCATTTAAAGATAGTTCAGGTGCACAATATTGAGCTTCCGATCTATGTTTAGTTGCACTTTAGTCTGCTGTAAGTCTCTTAGCCAGAATGCCTTATAGGTATCCGTTAATGCTAGAACTGGCTGACCCGTATGTCTGACATCCGACTTCAATCTGGCCGATATTTATTACTTTACCAGATTAGAGTCCATTCTTTCTTTTCAGGAGTGTTGCTATTGCTTTGTTCATGGGTACTTCTCAGCTAAATTCGACCGACGCCCATTATTACGGTCTCACACTCAAATACACTATGTTAGATTTATACTCCACACCACAACTACCTTATAATTATCCTCGGCTGAATCGGGAATACTAATTGCACAATAAATACACAATGCTCGTCAGTATTATCCGACTTGAAACATTGGAACTCCCTTTTCATAATCACTCAAGAATAAACCACCACTTCTCGTGGAAGCCAAATAGCACACTAAATTCCACTAGAATATCCAGCCTATTAATACTCTGGCTCTGTACGACTATATGGGCTTATTCCACCAATTTCCCCCTGTCCTCTTCATCTGTTTCTCAATAACAACCGAATTGTTCTTTTGATGCCCGGTCATTTCGGGACATCAATGATTATCTACTCGTTTCCTCCGTCCACAGATATTCTTCTCCGTTATCACAAAAGACCGTGATACAGCGTGATCGCGAATCTCCGTTTCTCACTTCAAAGGTTTCTTGCAATTGCTTTATCGCGATACATCGGTGTTCAAAGTGTTGGACCTCGTCGTATTCCGTTGTCCGTTAGTTCCCGTAGACTTCGCTCCCGTCTTCAATCATTCCGATCGTTCAATCAAGGCTCTCTCAACAAACAAAATGCCGCGGCTGAGGACTCCGTTCGTTGTTCTAGTAACATTTTGGATCGTTGACCTCTAGTATCGTGACAAGCGTCGAGCACAAAGGGAGCAATAAAGATATGGCTCCGAATGGACAAATACCATTTCAAGAAAGGTATTTCTAGCTAACATTGGTGTTCCTTGTAAAACAGACGCCAAAGAAAGCAAGAAATATCAAATTGACAAGTTGATAGAAGAGCATCGTCATGGGTGCTTGAGAGTTCCGCCGTACGACTCTCATTTTAACCCTATAGAACTTGTGTGGGCTAAAATTAAAGGACAGGTGGCAGCTGACAATACTATATTCAGATTGTCTGACGTCACGATACTAATATGATCCGCGCTATTAAATATTGATAAAAGTTCTTGGGAAAATGTGAGGACCATGTGTTGAAAGAGGAAGAGGACTATTGGGGAAAGGATGGATTGAATTTTATGCAACAGAGAGTTGTCATCAATCTACTGGAATCATCCGACACAGATTAAGGTCTGAGCAGATCGCAGACCTTAATCCGCGTGCACGCTTACTGGGATATTTTACTCCAACTATTCAGACGAATTGCAGGCCCTAAACATTACACCATCAGCACAATGTCAATAGCAACAGTTTGTATTCCATAGTGATGAATTTTCAATTCCGCAAGCCCTCAACGGTGACAAACAACTGGTATTGAAAAGGAAAAAAAGACACACATTAAGCGCATTGAATACCAAAAGAAGAGTAATATTGCGGTGGAAACTGACATATTGTGGCATAACAAGAAACGTGAGAGCAAAGACGTTGTCAAATTAGGACAACACACGTGCATACGAATCAATCTATAAACAACAATGAAAAGAGGACCAGCATCTTGGTCGTTAAGAAGAAAGCCCGCTGACAGAGACACTGACAACTATTTTCATAGTGCAAAACAGGTAATCATGTTCCGTCTCTGAATAGTAAACAGCAGAGTAGACAATCTTTCACGAAGACTCAAAGCGGGTCTCTCACCCATGTGTACGTGTGAACAAACTACACAGACATCTGAACAGATCCTTAAAAATGGGCACATGATGACTAAATTGCGGTATCATTTCTGGTCACTCCATACGCACATTAACGCACAGCTATTTGGAAGCTTTCACGAACTCAATATAAAAAGCTAAATGCATCCTAGTAACATGAATACTTGTGTACATTTATTAACCAGCAGCTGAAGAAACAAGAAGGAAATGAAAAATAAGATAAGAAATATATTCCTTCTACTTTCCTGTCAATGTACACATTATTTACCCCATGCCTCTGTAAATTCTCTGTCTTTACTAATATTACACATTGCACACCCCTCTCGGGAGTCTCCGTGTTGAAGTGGTCAAGCCGTCTGACTCGGGCTCCGAAGGTTGTATGTTCGATTCCTTCATCTCACGAGTGCATTTTTTCGGAGACTCCCGAGGGTCTATGGGGAGCTACGGAGTTCGTGCTTTGTGCGACGCTTTTCGCCCTGCGGAAAGAGGCTGAGCCAAATGGGATAAAAACCCGGTGCAATGCAGTCGACCCTGTTGACTTTTAAGCTACTTTTTTATTGCACCCACTCCCATAAGAATCTGGCTACGCCTTGTACTTGTGTCCTTACCAGAAATAACGTTGTTTACTGTAAGACTAGTTTGTTAGCGTGAATTCACTACATTTCCCCCAAAACATCAAAGAAATGTCGCCGCTTTCAAAGATTTAAGTTGCTTTTGGACCTATCAAAGACATATTCCTTGGGTGGGGGTAAATATAAGATGGCAGGAAAAATGTCATTACGATGCAACAGACAGTTTTCAAAATAATTGATCGTGAATAACGGCATTCTTTTCTGGACATACTATAGTAGACTGTTCTAGTGTCTTATTAAATTTAGCTTCTGTTTTTTCGTATACTGTGTAAAAAAGGGGGGGGGGGGGGGTTATAGGGAGGATATACCAAAGATTTGGCTCCGTGGCTAAAGGCTTGCGAACGCGGTTCGTGAGCCAGGTACCAGGCGTTCGAAGCTCAGCTGCGACCGATTTGTGCAGCAGACCGTGTCGCGTTGTGTTATAACGTGCTGGTATGGGAGCCGGTCGTCAGAAAGCAATGGCAAACTACTGAACGTAACACTTGCCTAGTACATCAACGGCAGCTGGAAAATGCTGGCGTTGACTGCAACGTCCCGTAAGGGATACGCAACAATATCTATACGAAAGGGGGAGGGTGACTGGTTGGTGAAGGAGTGCATGGGCTAAAAAAGATTGAGAACCACTGCTCTAGACAGATTCCATCCAAGGTTACGGGCTCTATGTACCCGTGACAATATGATCCACCAAGAAAGGTTAAGAACAAGAGAAATGAAATTATGAGTCAAGTGTACTGAAGAGCTAGACTAGAGAAACTACACTTATATGGGGAAACTACCGAACAAGAGAGGCAGAGGTAGACGGAGAAAGGTGTCTGGGCAACAACAAAAAATAATATCACTAACTGCATCTATCATTACTGCCTATAGTACCTGGCAGTGTTGGACAGGGAAGTTCGACCAACTTCATCAAAATATCAAATTTACGAGAGGATTGGAGGGTAATTATGACCATGAAGATTTCAGGATCCTCGCCGGTGCTACAGAGTTCGTGCACTGAGTTGAGATTCCCCGGACTCCGGATTGAGTTAGGAGTAGAACGGAGCACTTATCGGTCACACCCGTATGCCGTAATGTTGATGAACTTAACTAAGAAGAAGAAGAAGGAGGAGGAGGAGAGAGTTATTATTACAGTGGAAGATTGTTTAAGGGAAACAACTAATACAATAAATGCGTGACTTCTAATAATAATTATCTCCCCTGAGACAGATTTCTTGGAGTGTTGACCCTATTTCTGGGAATTGAAGTCCTTATGACGAACACTCGTTTCGTTTTCAGTTCTGCCCATTCTCGAGTGCGTCAAGCGTTTGATTTTCAACACAGTATCACCTGACCGACGCTGTCATTTTGTGTTGGAGCATTTGTGAGGCCATTTGTAGGAGACATTTATCCACGCGATTGTTGTTCGTTTTGTCTTCACAATGGATCGTGGGAAAACAGAAGCAGAGAAAGATGTAGGTATCACCCATTTAGAAACGTTATTATTACATTACTGACATTAGTGTTCAGCTTAGTCAATACGAACCGAATCTAGATGTTGATTATTAACAACCGTTAGATGTTGTGTGATGTGGTTCCTGAGACAGATGTGGTTCCTGGGACAGATGGGGCTCCTGAGACAGATGTGACTCCTGAGACAGATGTGGTTCCTGAGATAGATGTGGTTCCTAAGACAGACAGATGTGGTTCCTAAGATAGATGTGGTTCATGAGACAGATGTGGTTCCTGGGACAGATGGGGTTCCTGAGACAGATGTGGTTCCTAAGATAGATGTGGTTCCTGAGACAGATGTGGTTCCTGAGACAGATGTGGTTCCTAAGACAGATGTGGTTCTTGAGATAGATGGGGTTCCTGAGACAGATGTGGTTCCTGAGACAGATGTGTTTCCTGAGACAGATGTGGTTCTTGAGATAGATGGGGTTCCTGAGACAGATGGGGTTCCTGAGACAGATAGGGTTCCTGAGACAGATGGGTTCCTGAGATAGATGGGTTCCTGAGACAGATGGGGTTCCTGAGACAGATAGGGTTCCTGAGACAGATGGGTTCCTGAGATAGATGTGATTCCTGAGACAGATGGGTTCCTGAGATAGATGTGATTCCTGAGACAGATGGGGTTCCTGAGATAGATGGGGTTCCTGAGACAGATGGGGTTCCTGAGACAGATAGGGTTCCTGAGACAGATGGGTTCCTGAGACAGATGTGATTCCTGAGATAGATGTGATTCCTGAGATAGATGTGATTCCTGAGACAGATTGGTTCCTGAGACAGATGGGTTCCTGAGATAGATGTGATTCCTGAGACAGATGGGGTTCCTGAGATAGATGGGGTTCCTGAGACAGATGGGGTTCCTGAGACAGATGGGGTTCCTGAGACAGATAGGGTTCCTGAGACAGATGGGTTCCTGAGATAGATGGGGTTCCTGAGACAGATGGGGTTCCTGAGACAGATGGGTTCCTGAGATAGATGTGATTCCTGAGACAGATGGGGTTCCTGAGATAGATGTGATTCCTGAGACAGATGTGATTCCTGAGATAGATGTGATTCCTGAGACAGATGGGGTTCCTGAGACAGATGGGATTCCTGAGACAGATGTGATTCCTGAGACAGATGGGTTCCTGAGATAGATGTGATTCCTGAGACAGATGGGGTTCCTGAGACAGATGGGGTTCCTGAGATAGATGTGATTCCTGAGACAGGTGTGATTCCTGAGACAGATGTGATTCCTGAGACAGATGTGATTCCTGAGACAGATGGGGTTCCTGAGACAGATGGGATTCCTGAGACAGATGGGATTCCTGAGACAGATGTGATTCCTGAGACAGATGTGATTCCTGAGATAGATGTGATTCCTGAGACAGATGTGATTCCTGAGACAGATGTGATTCCTGAGACAGATGGGTTCCTGAGATAGATGTGGTTCCTGAGACAGATGGGGTTCCTGAGACAGATGGGGTTCCTGAGATAGATGTGATTCCTGAGACAGATGTGATTCCTGAGACAGATGTGATTCCTGAGACAGATGTGGTTCCTGAGACAGATGTTGCTAATAACTTGAACTGCCTGAGAAACTAACAATGGAAAATAACAACCAGTGGAAGAGGCTCATGAAGTAAGATACAAACAATATACAACTTTGAGAAAGAGACAAACTGTATACATCTTTGAGAAAGAGACAAACTGTATACATCTTTGAGAAAGAGACAAACAATATACAACTTTGAGGAAGAGACAAACAATATACAACTTTGAGGAAGAAACAAGCGGCATTCTGTGGTCATATAATGAGAAGAAAGGCCCTTGAAAACCGGAAGATCAGTGGGAAAAGAGGCAGACGGAGAAAAACGATGCTGGGAAGACTGTTACTGTGGCACAGAAGAATGCCTTTACCAGAGTTTATACACTCGTTCACAACACCAAATAATGTGATCTGTGGACGCCTACGCCAGCTGGCCTAGCACATGATGCTGATGATCTTCTGTATGAACGTAAATGCTAGACAGAGAGTACTGATGACGTGGTGACAGCGAGTACTGATGACGTGGTGACAGGAGTACTGATGACGTGGTGACATGTGGTTTCGTTTTAAACAAGGATATCTGTATCGCCTGTAATACTTGTGATATCCTGATTAGGCAGAAATGAAATGCTCATCTGTTTAGATCTTTCTGTTTCGGTTTTAGCGATACCAGGTCGATTTCACATCCGTTAGGGGAAAATGATAGAGAAGACAAGAGGATCGACTTCATTGCACAGGGTGTTATCTCATATGGCTTGGTTTCTTTCCGCCGAAAGCGTCGCACAAAGCACGAACTGCGTAGCTCCAGCGACGACCCCCAGAGAAAACTGCACTAATGAACCGCATGTCGAGCTCGGAATCGAACCCATAACTTTCGGATAGAACGCAGGCGGTGTAACCTCTTGGTCAGGTCAGGTGTGAAGTGGGCGTGGCAGGGTGCCATAACAGCGCCGACTGCAGACGGTTGCCGTATAGATAGATAGTGACATGTCAAGTGTCATCTAAGAGCACCGAGTGTATTCTGGGAGCACTGAGTATATTCTAAGAGCACCAAGTGTATTCATGGAGCACCGAGTGTATTCTGGGAGTACCGAGTGTATTCTGAAAGCACCGACTGTATACTTGGAGCACCGAGTGTATTCTGAAAACACCGAGTGTATTCTGGGAGCATGAGTGTATTCTAAGAGCACGGAGTGTATACTTGGAGCACCGAGTGTATACTTGGAGCAACGAGTGTATTCTGAAAGCACCGAGTGTATATTTGGAGCACCGAGTGTATTTTGAAAGCACCGAGTGTATTCTGGGAGCATGAGTGTATTCTAAGAGCGCGGAGTGTATACTTGGAGCACCGAGTGTATACATGGAGCAAGGAGTGTATTCGGAAAGCACCGAATGTATTCTAAGAGCAACGAGTGTATACTTGGAGCACCTAGTGTATTCTGAAAGCACCGAGTATATTCTGGGAGCACCGAGTGTATTCTGAAAGCACCGAGTGTGTTCTGAAAGCACCGAGTGTATACTTGGAGCACCAAGTGTATCCTGAAAGCAACGAGTGTATCTAAGAGCAACGAGTGTATACTTGGAGCACCGAGTGTATTCTGAAAGCACCGAGTGTATTATAAGAGCACCGAGTGTGTTCTGGGAGCACCAAATGTATTCTGAAATCACCGAATGTATTCTAAAAGCACCGAGTCTATACTTCGAGCACTGAGTGTATTCTGAAAGCACCGACTGTATTCTGAGAGCACCGAGTGTATTCTGAGAGCACCGAGTGTATTCTGATAGCACGGAGTGTCAACTAAGAGCACCGAGTGTCTTCTGATAGATAGTACCGAGTGTCTTCATCTAAAAGCAGCGAATGTCTTCTGATAGCACTGAGTGTCCTCTAAGAGCACCAATCGAGCGTCCTATAAACCCATAGTTCCCCAGTGTTGTCCATGTCCACAGTTCACTAAGAGCATAATAAACCCAAAAGGATCCCCATTCCACACCTTGGGGTCTACTGGGCACATGGTGGTAACCCCATGCTTGCATGTACCAGTCAGCATCCATGTCGTCAATGTCGATCTGACCCCCTTTACTTCCCACACCATTTCCTGGACCCCATGTTAGGCCGGGTCTACCTGGGACCCCATGTTAGGTTG
Organism: Cepaea nemoralis; assembly: GCA_014155875.1. Classification (NCBI taxonomy): domain Eukaryota; kingdom Metazoa; phylum Mollusca; class Gastropoda; order Stylommatophora; family Helicidae; genus Cepaea; species Cepaea nemoralis. The sequence goes on from JACEFZ010025060.1 coordinate 24,273, forward strand.
GGTCTACCCAGGACTCCATGCCAGTATATTTGTATTTAATCCCCGCCTTGGTTGGGGTTCGGACACACGACCAGACAAGTGTGCTAGCAGCCTCACCACCGCGGATCTCTCGCCTAGATCACATATTTGTGTTATAGACCTTATGTTCAAATGCACAGGCAGGATGGGTGCATTTTGTGTCTATGACTGTATGGCATTATAACTATATTAATCCATGTTTATCTGACAGCTGGCATAGCTGTTGTCCCTCTGCAACAGCAGCAGTAACAGCACGGGTCATGTTCCATTTTCCCACAACGTCTAGATTTGAAACGTTTTCCGTAGTCAATTTGGATAACGAAGACTCAAACAGTAGATTGCAAGATTTTGTGCCTTGTATATTTCGCTGCATCTCGTTAGGAACATGCTGCTTTTTTTTTTTAAAAGAAACCAACTTTGTGCCAACAAACAGACATGATTCTTAGTTTATAATTACTGTGGTAGCCATTTCAGATCACTGTGTGAATATGTGTATTGTATATTTCACCTTGAAGGATTTATCTAATTACTTTAGTTTGTGTTGTGTGATTTCTACAGTATGTACCTGACGAGATGCAGCTAAATGCGCCAGGCAATATATTGTACAATCCATTGTTTTTGTCGTCGTTATTCAAACTTACAAGATCTCATCAGTCTTACTACAGAGACAAAGGAAATGTGTAATTTACTACTGTAAATTGTGCCTTTATAAATGTTGAGTAATTTCAGCAAATTCTAAATCGACCAGTCCAAAAGATCCCCCTTACTGTTTCTAAGATATCCAGCCTGCAGAAGTGGAACGGGATATCAAGTGTGCGAAAATGTTACAGAACAAATTAGAAAAGCTTTCAATACCATGAAGGATGGGAAAGCTGCTAGTACAGATGGTATCCAAACAGACGCTATTAAAGTCAATATAAACATGTCAACTGAATTATGCATAGGTTAATTAGTACAGTCTGTGAGACTGAAGAAATACCAGCAAACTGAAGAGAAAGATATATGGTGAAGCTGTAAAGGGCAACCCGGGAATGATTCAGCTCTAGGCAAAGGTTTCAGATTCATTAGATTCTAGACGGAACATCAGCAGCCATCAGTTAGGGATGATTATTATTTTCTCCATGCACATCAGCATTCAGCCAACCATGACCTGTTCAGATTGCAGATGAGCTACTCTATTCTTACCTGTCAAAACTGAGATGATGTGGGTATCTGGTGTGTTCAATGTATGTTCTTGTTTGTCTGCAGGCTCGTCGTCTCCGAGAGCTGTTCAGAGGCCGTTTTGACCAGGACACGGCGGTCAAGCTGATCGCTGACCTTGGGGGGTTAATTCCGGCGATTGACTTTCTCTTTAACGGTATCGTCTGACCATACTACTACTACTACTACTACTACTACTACTACTACTACTACTACTACTACTGTTGCTGCTGCTGCTACTACTACAAATACTACTACTACTACTACTACTACTACTACTACTACTACTACTACTACTACTACTACTACTACTACTACTACTATATTACTACTACTGCTACTACTACTACTGTGCAGTGTTTGAAAATATTGCTGGTCCAAGTTTTGTATTTACCTATTATGTTGCATGAACTTTACAGAGAGTGAATACAAAACCTTTTTTTTTCCTTTACAGGACTTAGCTGTCAACACCAGCATCTTTCAGCTGTATGTTGATCTCTTGGCAAGATTACGCTCAGTAGTTTGCCATTGCTTTCTGAGCGGCCAGCTGAGTATCCCGCAAGTCACGAGCGGGGGTTGAACCGCCTCAGCTCTCGCTCCGCTACGAGACTCTGCGTGATAAACGGGATTACAGAGAGAAAGTGTTGTAACCCCACAGCCAGAGAGACCGGCACAAAACCTTTAGACCAGAAACATAAAATGAATGCCAAGTGAACAGCCACGATTTATAAGACTTTACCAGGCCAGACAATATTACCTGCTGCGGAACATGTTAGATAGCAGACATTATTTATGAGCTTATGCATTAAATGCCCAATTATCAATGGTGTTAATTAGGGATATACCCACTGTGCATATAGTCCCAATAATCCATTATAATCTTTTAAATTTACCAAGAAGGAGTTAGTTAATTCTTTATCAGAGATATGTGTATGTCATCATCATCATCATCATCATCATCATCATTATCATCATCTTCCACTTCTGCCGTCAAACGTCGTGGGTAGGAATAATTTGCGCTCCAGCGCCCGGTGGACGGCACTGGATAGTGTCATTCCGTATGGTTGTTCAATGTCTCTGATGTCGTCAATCCATTTTCTTCTTGGACGTCCTTGTGGTCTCGTCGCAGATGATCTTTGATGTAAGGCCAGTGATGGTAGTTGATGGTGTTGCATTCTAACGACATGGCCAAACCACTTGATCTTTCTGTCTTTCAATAAATGTGGCACAAGGTATTGATCTCACTGTCTGTCTGATAACAGCATTTCTTACTCGGTCTCGGATTGTTAAGTTGGCAGATCTTCTCAATCATCTCATCTCACAGGTGTTGATTTTGCAAAAGTGTGATTTGGATAAAGTCAAGTTTGAGATTAGTAGCATTGGTAGCATAGGGTTGGTGTGAATATGCTGTTTATTATCTGTCGTTTTGCGGACATGGGTATATTTGGATTTTTCAGTAAGGGTGATAGTTGATATGTAAGTGCACTAGGTTTTTGACATCTGATTTCGGTTTCTCTGTCCAATCTGCCATCTTCTGTAATCATACTTCCAAGCTATTTGAATTATTTAACTTGTTTCAGGGCTGTACTATTCATATGTATACTTAGTGGGCCCGGCGATCTACTAATATGCATTACTTCGCTTTTAGTTAATTAGTTAGTCGACAGATCATCCTCATTGCACATCGAACCATTCAGTCCATAAGTGCTCGGATCCCCTCCTCAGCAAATCCCGCAGCGTGTAGCGGCTAACGACGCCAGTTCTGTGTTGGTTTATCAATCTTCTTTGGCTTCCTGCGTAGTGTTCTTGTTTGGCCACCTCTCTTTTAATTTGCTGCTCTTGCAGTCTGCCCATGGTTGTAGATTCACAGTCATCACTTGGTTCACGCAAAATCCTTACTTCTCGTAGAGCATTCAGGATATCAGCCTAGTCCATGGCGTGTCCACCCTCCACCGTAGCCTCACCTGCGAGCTTGTCAGCCCGCTCATTTCCTTGTACTCCCGCATGCCCTGGCACGAAGATGAAACTAATCTTTGCCAGCCGAGACCGCTCCAGAGGCAGCAACCATTCTCTTCGAATCCACCCCACCTCTATCCTCTTGATCATGTTCATTGAGTCGCTAAGGAAACAAGCCCTAGTGAATGTCTGTGTCTCGAGCCATGTTATTGCTTTACTTACTGCCATGACTTCCATAGTCAGGCTACTTGTGGTCTCAGTGAAAGCACCAGAGTCCTCCTTCACAATTCTCCCTCCGGCCCGAGCTGTAAAGGCCCATGAGCTTCTCACATGTCGGACGACCGACCCATCTGTGTAGATGACAGCATCACCGTCTAGCGATTTCTCGAAAATCAACGCTTGTACTTCAGCCTCCACAGCAGCCGGATTTTCTTGTCTGCATTTTCTATCTAGTTGGATGCAAACTGAAAAGAATGTGCAGAAATCTCTTGGCACTTGTACCCACTCCTCGCCAGGTTCTAAGTCCTCAAGTGAACACACTAGTTAAAGAATGTCTTCGGCTTGACCCATCCACGACCGTCCTCTTTTTAACCTGCTGCCCTTCACCTTCATAATTTCACTATGCAGTGAATATTGTGTGTTTGCGTTAACTCTGGGGTAGGCGCGTGCTCTGCAAACTTGTATTCTGTCTTCAATGGTTGGAAAATCAAGAAGGTAGCGCATCGCCCTGCATGCTGTATCTCTCTTTTACATCCAAGAATAATACGCATAGCTTCTTTATGTATCCATTCCATCCTTTCTATCTGCTTACGGCTGAGAGTCAGGATTGCCATCGCGTACTAAAAAACAGACATGACAAGCCCCTCGTACAGAAAACATAGATGGCGCTGCTCACAGTTTGCTGCCGCCATCACCCGCATCGCAGCCAAACCCCTTTTGGCCTGTGTTATCACCTGGTCTATGTGCTCATTATAAGCAAGGCTTCGATCAAACCGTATCCCCAGGTAATTCATTGCCTGCGTTCTTTCCACCGTCTTTGAACACATCTTTACAGTTGGTGTTGGATTGTTGACAATATGATTATTCAACGAGAACCAAGTCACTGTTGCCTTTGTTGGGTTGACCATTGCCCCAGCTTCATCACACCAAGTACTTATGCGATTGAGTTCGGTTTGTAGTTCCACAGCAACCTGCTCTCTATCCTTACCCTGACGATACACTAAAACATCATCGGCATATGACAATGTCCTGCCAGGTCCAGTGATCTGCTCACTGGTGATTCTCACTGTGTAGACGTTGAACAGTACCGGAGATAATGGTGATCCCTGTGGTAGGCCAGGATATATTGGTGTTGGTTCCGAAGTCCAACTGCCACATCTAAAAACTACTTTCCGTTGGAAGAGGGCTGCAGCGATCCAACTAAGGAAGAATGGACTTATTTTGAGTTCAAGTTGCTGACGCATTAAAACATCCAATGGTACTCTGTTGTACGCGTCCTCAAGATCAATTGCTGCAGCAAAGGTTGCAATGCCTGAGTGGAAACCTTCATAGACATCATGGGCAAAAACTGCTGCATTCGTCCAGGTTTCTCTTTTTGGACGGTACCCATCCAGGGTAGGTGGGAAAAACACCTTGCCCCTCTAGCTGGCTTAATATTTTCCTGGCAATTAACTTCTCCAGCAGCTTGCTTATTGTATTCTGCATGGTTATAACTCGATATCCCTGAATTTTTGTGTGGTCTTTGCCAGGCTTCGGCAAGGGAATCAGATAGCTGAATAGCCACTCCTCCTTGATGCTAGCACTCCCTATACTGTTGTTGTACATGTCTGCTAGTTTCTCTAGCTCATTGTCGGTACACCTATTTATGTCGTCATATCTTATGACATCAAGCCCTAGAGCGCTGTTTTTTTTTTATCGTCGAAGCACAGCCTTGATTTCTTTCATTGTCATTGTGTCTTCATTCGAAGTATTCTGGGCCTTGCACCTGTCTGAGGTGACCTCCTTGGCAAGATTTCGGCCTCTCATGTCTGTCTGGTTGCTCTGCTCTAGACAGCGTTCAAAAGGGGCTTTGCCCTTGTCCTCATCAGTCCTCTGCCAGATGAGGTCAGCACCTTGGAAGCCATAAATGCTCTTATTTTTGACTAACCCACTCATGCTTTTATGTAGTCGCCAGAACAATTTCAGTGACTTGTATATATATACACTATACTCTTTGAACACCTCTGGCCATTTTTCACTTTTAACCACCTTGACCAGTTTTTTGAAATAGCTTACTTTTGTGTGCATCTCTCTTTCTAAGTGCGTGCAGGGACTAGGATGGTCAGCTCTGTTCTTCTTGGCATTTTGCCATCTCCTTACAGCACTACGCTTATCCACCTAAGCCTTCTCCACCTCGAAATTCCACCAAGGTGGCTGCTGTCAGCTATTTTTTCCTGCCCACAAGCTTTCTGCGCTTGTCGCATCTTATTTTACTCACCACATCTTGCCCTGTACTGTCATACTGGAAAGTCTTGACCTTTAGCTTGTGCTGCCTGGTTCTGCCTTTCTCCACCAATATGCTGTAAGGGTGGTGGTCACTGCCGTGGTGTCCTAGGACACCCAATCTACGCACTGTAGTGATTTAAGGAGAAACCAGCGCCAGATCAATAGCACTGTCCTCATCGCCTGGACGACTTGCTGTCCTGGTGGCTGTATTTTCGCTTTTGGCTGTATTTATACTCGTATTTTATCTGTTGCACGTTGAACTCAGATTATTAATATGATTTTGTAGTCTGCCCTCATCGCTGTAATACAGGCACTGATCGTCTGCAAAGAGAAGTTCATTTATTTCCTGTGGATCAGTTGTTTCATCTGGAGTAAAGAGTTCTAAATTTTCTGAATCTGTTCTCTTGAGACTTGCTTCTTTGGATATTCTGTCCACGTAGATATTAAAAAGCAGAGGAGAGAGCACATATCCCTGTTTCACTCCTGTATTGACTGTGAACATATCTGATATACCTGCTTGTGTTCTTACTGCACTTTGGCTCTAGTGGTACGTGGCTATTATGTTTTCTAGCAATTCTCCTTGTATCCCATAGTCTTCAAGGATGGTCCATAATTTGTATCTGTCTACTCTATCGACAGCCTTTTCCTGACCTACAAACACAATTTTCTGCTGGTCACTATATTCTATAGTTTGTTCACATATTTGTCTAAGTGTAAATAGTGCATCAGTGCAACTTTTACCTTTCCGGAAACCGAATTGTACTTTGCTTAACTGTTGTTCATCTATGGGTCTAGCTCTTTGTTCCAATAGTTTTGCGTACATTTTCCCTATATGGCTCATAAGTGATATACCTCTGTATGTGTAAGGGTGATACTTGATATGTGTGTGTAATTCTGTTAAATATTAAAGTGGCAGTGATACATAGCTATCTGGGGGATGCGCCACTTGGTAATACGAGACTTGTGTGACACGAATACTACTAGTCTACTAGTCTTCAGTTCTTTTGTTTGTTTGTTTTTTCAATTCGCATATCCTTTATAGGACATCGCTGTAAACATCATCATCTTTCAGCTGATTGTTGATTTCTTGGCAAGATTACGCTCAGTAGTTTGCCATTGCTTTCTGAGCGGCCGGGTCACATATCCCGCAAGTCACCAACGCGGAGAGAACCGCTACCAATTCTCGCGCGCTGCGTTACTCTGGTGTAATCGAGCCAGATTTGTCTGATCTATTCACTAGGGAGTCTTGTGGGCCGTTTCTTGTTTCCTTTTTTAGTAGTCGGCCACCCAGATTTGGGGAATATCCTTCTCAACTTATCTTGCAAGCAACATACGCTTACCTTTTCTTACTCCAAGATGTTTTCTAGTTCTATTTTTTCGTTGCTGACTCCCTCCGCATTCCAGTGCATTAGTTTTAATCTTTGTTTGGTATGGCCAGACGCTCAATTCTCAGGTCCCCTGGCTCCACGGGACATCTGAGAAGGACCTCCAGTAACTGTGGTTGGACCCTTTCGAGCCATAGGGCCCTTAACTGCACCTGCCTGGGGGTCCAAAGCAGGGCGAGCACCATAACATTTAGCAGTAGTCGACATATTTCATTACGCGTGACTGCGTGGCATCCTGATTTCTGTGGTGCGCCTCCTGGCTGGTTGCCTCCGTCTTTAGCACCTTTCCTTTGCTAGAGCAGACTGTGGTCTTACTCGAGTTTAGGCGTGCCTCCACACACATGTCTGCGCATGCATGTACGTACATACACATCTAGAGCGTTCTGGTTATTTTTCGGCGCCAGTGACTCGCCGCCGCCCCTTCTCCTCTTAGTTAAAACAGTTCCGCCAAGAGAAGGCCAGGAGTTGGACTTTTGCTGCATAGGTGATGAATGCACGAGCCATTGAGGTATTTATGCAAGGTTGGGCGCTCACCCCAACCCCGCCCCCGGCTACACACAGCAACATTTTGAACCATCTAATGCTAAAATGCGAATTTATCGATTTTCATGTAGAGAAATATTTATCGACATGTAAAAATTTAATAAGGATGATTTTATGGAAAACAGATATTTCTGCGGTGAATAAAATGATTTATTTTTCAAGAAACGTAAATTTAAAGGTTTTTTGCTGTTATAAATTATTTCCACATTTACAATGTTCAAATTACTTTATTTGTTGTAATAGTCTTGATATATTTCTGAAATTTATTCTGAGTTTACTACTTGATTTCCGAATATCTTATTTTCACCGATAGCCGGCAGTAGATTTTGTAATCAGGTAATCTTTCATTAGAGACTGAAATCGACAGACGCATTGGAAAGGCAGCCACAAGGCTAACTAAGAGAGCTTGGGAGAATAATAGACTAACAGAGCGTACAAAAGTTCAAGTATATAAAGTTTGTGTTGTTAGCACACTACTCTATGGGTATGAATCCTGGACCCTGTACTCAAGACAGGAAAGGAAGTTGAATTCCTTCCATATGAGATGTCTTAGACGTATCTTGGTATATCGTGGAAAGACCATATAAGAAGCAAACGCGTGCTTGAAAGAGCGGATATTACCACAGTACACTCTCTCCTCAAGCAGAGACGCCTCCGGTGGCTGGACCAAGTATCTCAAATAGAGGATGAACGTATTCCCAAAGATCTCCTATACGGAGAACTAGCCACAGGAAAGAGGCCAACCGGAAGACCCCAAATGCGATATAAGGATGTCTGTAAACAAGATATGAAAACCCTTGGAATAGATCTAGACACATGGGACAGAGTTGCAGCAGACAGATGTTCCTGGAGAAGAGATGTACGAAACGGACTGGTGCTCTTTGAGCGCAATCTGGTTCAACAAACTGAGGATAGGCGGTACAGACGTAAAATACAGTCACTAACTGCGGGACCTGCCTCGTTTTACAGATGCGGAAATTGTGACAGAGATTGTCACTCTCGCATTGGACTATACATTCACCAGCGGTGCTGTCAGGTGCCGTCCTAGCAGCACAACTCTATAGTCCTACAGGACTGAACGAGGCCTATTATTACTACTGTTGCTGCTAGTACTGCTGCTACTTCTATTGCTACCACTACTACTGCAACTACTACTACTATTACTACTCCTACTGCTGTTCTTGCTATTGCTACTACTGCTGTAACTACTACTGATTGGCACCTTGCCGTCTTGACTATACTGTAGTTTGTTACATTGTGATTCAAATAGGCATAATAACTACAACCCATAACGGTGGCGAATGTGACTAATAAGGCCAACTCGCGCTGTGAATATTCGTCCACAATGGATGCATTCCACCATCATGCCCCATCTTACGCCTCACACGCTCGGTGTGTGACTTATCTGCAATAATTTTATCCTTTGTATTCCATTTCTGATATTTGCCCTCCATGCAACACATGTTCAGCATCTACTTGCTCCCAATTCACTACTACTACTACTACTACTACTACTACTACTACTACTACTACTACTACTACTACTACTACTACTACTACTACTACTACTACTACTACTACACTACTACCACTACTACCACTACTACTACTACTACTACTACTACTACTACTACTACTACTACCACTACTACTACTACTACTACCACTACTACTACTACTACTACCACTACTACTACCACCACCACTACTACTACTACTACTACTACTACTACTACTACTACTACTACTGCTACCACTACTACCACTACTACTACTACTACTACTACTACTACTACACTACTACTACTACTATTACTACCACTACTACTACTGCTGCTACTACTACTACTACTACTACTACTACTACTACTACTACTACCACTACTACTGCTACTACTACTACTACTACTATTACTACTACTACTACTACTACCACTACTACTACTGCTACTATTGCTGCTATTACTGCTGCTGTTATTGCTCCTACTACTAATGCTGTTACAACTACTACTACCAACGAACTCTCTCTATCGCTCTCTTCTTCTTTTCTTCTTCTTCTTCTTCTTCTTCTTCTTCTTCTTATTATTATTATTATTATTATTATTATTATTATTATTATTATTATTATTATTGTCTTCTCCATTTTCTTCTTCGCCAGCTATTTTTTTTTAAATTGTAAACTACATTTTTCATCAATGTACAGAGCCAGAGGATCAAGTGAGCGCATTTCTGAAACAGGTATACTATAGTATGTCTGTGCGTTTTGTCTTTATCTCAGTGCTATCTATCTCTGCGTGTCTATCTTTATGTGTTATCGCCCTGTGTTAACGATCTCTTTCTGATGTCAGTCCTCTCACTATATTCTCAATACTATCTCTCTGTGTTGTCATCTCTGTGTGTTTCTGTCCTTTTCTCTGCGTTTTTTAAATATATTTTTGTTTTTACCTGTACCTCTGTTTTTGTCTCTGCCATGGTAGTGTTTTCAAGGTAAGAAATATACTCAATCAGTCAATCAGGTGCCGTCTCCACAATGAAGGTTGGCTGCAATGGATCTCCAACACTGTCTGTCTCTCGCCCTGACTGTACATTCTGTCAGGCTGATGCTCGTCCATCGCTTGATGTTATCCTCCCATTTGTATCGTTGTCTACCTCTTTGCTCCCTTGCCCTCAACTTTGCCTTCCAGTATGGTTTTTAATAAGAATGTAATGTCTGTTAATGTGGCCGACATATTTTATTTGCCTTTGTTTTCTTTCCTTCACCAACTCTCTTTTTATTCCCAGTTTTTCTAGAACCTCTGTATTTGATTGTTTTTGCTTACGACATATTCGTCTGTACATCCATATCTACAGGGCCTCTATTCGACTTTCTAGTTGCTTGGTCAAAGTCCAGGCTTCCGCGCCATATAATAGTGTTGGATATTCATAAAATTTGACAATTCTCGTTTTTAATGTGGTGTTAATCTCTCTAGATGGTAATACTTATTTCATGATGTTAAAAGCATTTTTGGCCATTCTTATTCTCTTTTTGATTTCCATTTCACTTCTGCCATCATCTGTTGTTACATGTCCAAGATAGGAGAAACTTGTTACTTGTTCTAGTATCTCCCCGTTTACTGTGAAGTTCATTGATGACCTTTCCTTTCCACTGCTAATTATCATAGTTTTCATTTTTTGGATATTAATATCTAAGCTGCATTTTGCACTATACCTGTTTACTTGCTCCACTAGGTTTTGTAACTCTTGCTTGCTTTCTGCTATTAACACTGTATCGTTAGCATACCTAAGATTGTTTATTATTCTTTCATTGATGTTAAGTCCAGACAGTTCGACTTGTTTAAAAATTATTTCTGTGTATAGGTTGAAGAGGCTTGGGGACAACTCACATCCCTGCCAAAAAACAAATCCTTTTTTTTTAATCTCTATGGACAACGAGTAATTATTTTCATATCTAATTGATGCCACTTGTTCGCAGTATAAGTTACTAATAAGTTTGATGTCATTTCCGTCTATTCCAATATCTTGAAGGCATGTAATTAATCGTTCATCTTGTACTCTGTCAAAAGCTTTCTTGTAGTCTATAAAATATACATATATATTTTTCTGAACTTCTATATATTTTTCAATTAACGTCCTAAAACAGATTATTGCTTCTCTGGTGCCGCTGTGCTTGTGGAACCCAATCTTTTCTTCAGCTTCTTCCTTATCTATTTTATTTTGAATTCTTTCTTGTATTAATTTGAGTAGCATTTTAGTTACAAGGCTCATTATGCTATGTAATATGTTGTCGATGGAGATGTGGCGGGGGGATGGGTGGTTTGAGGTGTGGGTGGGGAGAGGATGTGTGGGTTAGGATGTGTATGTGGATGGGGGTGGGTTGGTGGGGGGAATGTTTGTGGGTGGCGAGTGTGTTTTGGTTGGGGGATCAGGTGAGGGCAGTGTGTGTGTGGGTGGGGGATGTGCGGGAGGGGGATGGGTCGGTTGGTGAAGTATGTATGTGTCCCTTGGTGTGCGTGTGTGTGGGTAGGTGGGGTGTGTATGTGTCCCTTGGTGCGCGTATGTGTGGGTAGGTGGGGGTGTTGTGTGGGTGGGGTGATGTATGGATAGGTGAGAGATGGGCTTCATAACATGGTAATTAGCCTTGTTTATGTTTACAACATTCATTTCACAATGTTTATTTTTCTTCCTATGCAAATGTATAATGCTCATGATGAACAAAAGACGAGTGATTGGAAGGGCCGAATGTAAGACAGGCCTTCGCGCCCAATTTGTGACCCTAATAAAGTTGATTTGATTTGATTTGATTTAACAGTTCTGTAATCCTCACAATCAACAGCTTTTGACTTCTTGGATAGTGTGATGAAAATGAATGTTTTCAAATAAATCCTTGGGTTTGTACCCGTTATATATATATATATATATATATGTTGAGTTGAGTCAAGAACCGACATCACTGCACTCAGGACATTCCCATACGTGCTCTGTCTCGTTCAACAGCCAGCGAAGAGTATATATATATATATATATATATATATATATATATATATATATATATATATATATATATATATATATATATATATATATATATATATATATATATATATATATATACAAACACTAGACCACGCGATACACGTTGGACACGGCCAAATTATCACAACAGAATATTACAATGTCACCCATCGTAGGTTGGAGCTTAAGCTCAACACACCCGCTTCACACGCCAGTGATCCGGGGTTTGTTTCCGGGACCGGTCAAGGATATGCACTACTGACGAGCTCAAACGAGGGCGAAACTCGAGTCTAGTGCTTCCGCACTGACGTGGATAGGCCTTAGGTTCATACCGGAATACGATCAGCGTTGGCAGTAGTGGGTTGTGCTCACTAATCATCATCAAGTGCCGTGCCGGCTGGCGTAGGCGTTCATGGCTCTCCACAGATCTCGGTCTTTGGTGTTCTGGATCAACTCTGCTGATGATATTCTTCCATGCCACCGTCACAGTCCATCCGGCATCATTTCTCTTGGTCTGCCTCAGCCTCTCTTCTGCTCTATCTTTCCAGTTGTCACGATGTTCTCCAATACCTCTCTTCTCATCACATGATCAGAGAAACATGTTTGTCTCTTTCTTATTGTTATATATTTTTTAGTTTCATTAACCTCTTTCAGGCAATCGTTGTTTGTTACTTCGGAAGTCCAAGGAATTCGCAACATTCGTCTTAAAAATCGCATCTCTGTTGCTTCTAAGTGCTTCCTAATTTGTTCATTTACATTCCAAGATTAGCTGCCTTACAGCAAAACTGGTTCTATATAGCATTTTAGCACTCTCTTTCTTACATTCATTGATAGCGACTTATTGCATAAGATACTCTTCATTTTCTGAAATGCGGCTTTTGCCTGCCCTATTCTGCTCTTAATCTCTGTTGTACATCTTCCATCTAATGTTATAAGTGCCCCTAGGTATTTAAAATTATCCACTTGGTTGAGAATTTCCCTTTCTATTTCTATGTCACATTTTGGTGTCCCCATTTTCTTTGATATCACCATTGTAGCTGTTTTCTTGATATTCAAGGAGAATCCTTTCTGTGCACTCTCTGTTACTGCAATGTCCAACAATTGTTGTAGGTCTGTTGCATTATTCGCCACCAATACTGTGTCATCTGCATAGAGTGTATTGTTTATATTATATCCTCCGATTAATATTCATGGCTTCTCTTTGATCTCTCTCAATATTACTTCGCTATAGGGAGAAGAGATCGGGTGACAAGACACACCCCTGTCGTACTCCTAGCTTTATCTGTTCGTAACTACCCTCTTTATTTCCCATTTTAATTGCTGCTACTTGGTTCCAGTATATATCCTGTATCATTCTTAAATCGCTCCTATCAATGTTGATATCTTCCAACATTTTAATCAGCTCATCATGTTTTACTTTATCAAATGCCTTAGTATAATCTATGAAACATAAATATATGTCTCTCTGTTTCTCTATTAACCTTTCTATTAGTGTTCGTACTGGTATATATATATATATATATATATATATATATATATATATATATATATATATATATATATATATATAGAGAGAGAGAGAGAGAGAGAGAGAGAGAGAGAGCATTGTTTTTTACCCTTTCCTTCCATAAAACCATACTATTCTTCACTAATTTCCATTTTTATTTTCTTTCTTGTTCTTCTCATTATAATTCTGAGTAGAAGCTTAGTGACATGGTTTATGAGGTTAATTGTACGAAAATCTTCGCATTCAATTGCTCCTGGTCTCTTTGGTATTACTATAAATACACATTTCAGCGAACCGCTCGGTAAATATCCACTGTTGTAAATATCATTCAGCATTTTGGTTAATATATCTACCCTAAATTCTCCCAATACTTCTAATTCTTCTACTGTGATTTCATCTGGCCCAGCTGTTTTTCCTTTCTTCATATGTTTCATAGCGTAAGCGACTTCTTCTTTTAGAATAGGTGGGCCTTCTAAGTTATTTTCTTCTGTTAATTCTTCCTTTTCTCCATTATATAATTCTCTTATATACTCATTCCACCTCTTCATTATAGCACCTTTCTCCAATAAAATCTTTTCTGTTTTTGATTTAAAACACCCTGTATTTATTCTTATTTTTCTTCCTGTAAGCTCACTGATTTGTCTGTGCATACTTTTTTTTTATCTTTAATGAAATTTAATTCCATTTTTTTGCATTGCTCGTTGAACCAACACTTTTTAGCCTTCACACATTTATCTCTTATTTCTTTATGTATCTTAGCATACTCTTGTTTGTCATTTTTATTCTGTTTCCTTTTGTCCATTATCATTAAGATTTCTTCATTCATCCATTTTTTCTTAGCTTTTTGGCTTCTCTCCGGTAATATTTCTTTGCTAGTTTGATGAATGGAGTCCCTTAACATTTCCCATTGTTCATTTATACTCTGTATTTTAGCTGTTGCATTGTACCTATTTTTCACAGTCATTCTGTACTGTTCTTGAATTTCTTTATCTACTTTCAGAACCTCTTTATTAAGTCTCAAGATTTTAACCATTTTCCCCTCTCTCTTTAATCTTACTTTTATTTGTCCACATAGTGGTACATGATCACTATTACCGTCAGCACCAGGCATTGTCTTTACATTAATTAATGCATTTCTAAATCTTTTATTAATAAGTATGTAGTCAATTTGGTTGCGTATTTTCATATCAGGGCTTTTCCGTGTATATAGTCGTCTTTTATGGTGTTTAAACCATGTGTTTCCAATTATCATATCATTAATATTTGCCCATTCTATTAGTTTCTCTCCTCTTTCATTTCTTGTACCTAAACCGTAATTCCCCACTATATCCTCTATTTTTCCCTTTCCTACTTTTGCATTAAAATCTCCCAGTATTATTTTTATTTCTTGTGATTGTGGGGTGGTAAATATAATAAATTAGGATAAGGACAAGTTTCGCTAGGGGTATTCAGTATGAATGGGGTCTAAATCCCAAACACGCCTTCTATAGGATTTAATATACTGGCTCGTAAAACCCCCAAGCATTGAACAAGGCAGAAAAGGGTGCAAGTTCAACACTAACATAGAAGAAATGTTTCCCATAGAAGGCTGGGAGATCCGGGAAGTTCTACCACAGACACCCGAGTACAAATCACTCTACCCAGAAGGTGTGTCTATGTGTAAGTGCCCCGCCCCACATTTAATCTCCCATATATATATAAACAATGACAAGTATCCACTGTCATGCACATCCACAGTATTATACAACAGAGGGACAACAACCAATGTTAGACGCACAACTGGATTACATGACAGAGGAAAACAGCCACTGTTAGACAAAAACAGTACAATGACTCACTGTATCACATAACAGTAACCATAACTGGACTATAAACATCAATTTTGGAACAACAGGTTAACAATGAAGTAACTTCAAGGCTTGGTTAAACCAAACAAACAAACAACTGTATTGTGAAAACATTTGGGTCTTGGACAAACCCTGTTGGCTACAATATGGTGACATATACATGAAATAAAATATATTCAGGTAATGCACACAAATTATACAACCATAACAGAAGTCCCCAAAAATCCCCAAAAAAGGTTCACAACCAATACATAGTGTTCAAACACAAAACAAAGTAAATAATCCATACAAAGAAATAGATAAAGAAAATCTATCTAATCTGTCTCTAGAAATATCCTATGGGTCTGATGATGACTCCCTCTCCTTCAATATCCACTAGAAAAAAGTCTGGCCATAATCACACTCTCTATAATCCAGGGAAACAGCTGCGTTGCATATATCCACCTATTCAGAAAATTGGGGATTGCACACACACACACACACACACACACACACACACACACACACACACACACACACACACACACGGAACTTCCCCGCCTGGATCATATATCCAAAACGAATAACATGTCGGAGTAATCCATATGAATCCAAAGTGGATATACTGTAATCTCTCAAGTCACAGTTGCTAAGTCACTGGGCTAGGAGCATTCCGGGGTGGTATAACAGACAGATATGAGTCGGAAACGTTCTGGCGTGGCGTGACACACAGGAGTCCATGTGATTGATTCGATCAGGATCAGGCACAAACACTTTCAGTATATCTTTGGATGAGGAGTGACATCACATAATCCATTAGAATTTCCTGACAGAACTAACTTGAATTGGGCATGAATATTCCAGCCCTTTTCTGGGTTAAGATGTAGGTTATTCTTTCTTCAGCTGAATATACGACTTGATTGACCGGGAGTTGGTATAGTGCTTGATTGTCCCTGTCTGGGATATGATGGATGAGAAGATTCAAAGAAAGCTGGGAGTCCACAAAATCAGTTGGTAAATCCATACTGGTAAATGATGGTGCATTCCAGACTATCCATGAGCCTCTGGAATATGACAGTTGAACGTGGAATCAGGCGGTGACTTTTAGAAGAGGGTATACGCTGAAAACCATCTAGGCCAGGCATGCCTCATGTCTTTGCAGACATTGAAAAGCTTAACACCGTCTGTAAGTTCCCAGAGGTAGGGAATCCACTTCAGCATATTCAAAATCCAGTAATTATCCAGGCATTGACATTCAGGTTCAGGGTGTGTAGCAGTAACCAGCACTCTCTGTAGAATATTAGGGGTAGGCTGATAACCCAGTTTCCTGCCTCTAAATCCAAATAAGTTGACTATAACTTCAGTTCCAATACTCCAGCCGGCATCTCTAGCGCCTATGTAGAGTGAAGAAAAAAACAGGGTCGATATACATTAGTAATACAACCCAAACTTCTGATAACAATGTATCATAATAAAACATACATTCCGATAACAGTGTATCATAATAAAATATATATTCTGATATCAGTTATCATAATAAAATATATATTCTGATATCAGTTATCATAATAAAATATACATTCTGATAACAGAAAAACTTGTTAGTCTTTTACTAAACATGGTATGAACTCTCTAGTGGGTATTACCCAACATCTCAAAGTAAAAACACAAGAGCATGGTGTCATTTCCCACTCCCTTGAGATTATATATAGATATATCATACCAAATGACAATCTTATACCAGCATTTATTACAGCATTAAGCAGTAACAATCATGAGCATAAAAGGTAAAATACTCATAAAAGAGAAATCATGGGAATCTTTTCCCATACACTTGAGATTATGTATATCATACCACATGAAAATCCCATAACATCATTTATGAAAAAGACTACAAGACAATCACACCTCTGTATATTTACAACAAGGTAAACAAAAGATTAACTCCTAAGTGCATGAAAAAGTCAAGCGAGAATATATATCTCTCTCTATCTAACAACCTATTAAAGTTGTACACAAATGTGAGATAGTAATATTTCTCCATCATAAGAGCAGAAATACAAAATAAGCACTCAGAAAAAAACCACTTTATAACACAGAGACCAGTTGTGAAAAATAAGCATTTAGGAATAAAGTAAGTTCCCAAAATCATCTCAGAAGGGTGACTCATAGCAAGATTATATTGTAAGCTTTATGAAGGCTGACTGGACAAAATGGCGATGTCCAGGCTGCGTGACGCAAACCAACTTTTCAATGAAAGCGATTCTCATAATTTTCACACACACACCTTCAATCATGATATTAGTTGCATCAAAGCATTTATCCTAATACATAACATGATAGGTTTTATATAATATAATGCTCACCTAAGACGCAGAGAATAAGTGGCTATTAATTAACCCATTAACAATGGGTCACCCGCTAACGTTGAAGAAAACATGGCGATTGACCAGACCGCTTTGTCTACCAAGCCTTTGTCTCGATTAAGCCTGTGTTTCCGGGGCGCGGCCAATCAATTGCCTTAATTCAAACGAAAGTTAATTTCGTTAAGTATCCCGTCCGAACTTTTAATAGCGCGTATAGCCGTCTGCTGGAAAAGACTGAGGGATGATGACATATATGTCACAGTGATCCAATTTGAGCTATTGCCATTTCTACTTCATCGTAAAAGTTTTGTATTTCTTCATCACTACTGCTTGTTGTTGGTGCACTTACTTGTATATTATTTATATATATTGGTTTGCCTTTGATTTTGACCATTATAACTCTATCTGAAATGCACCAGTATCCATTCACAGATTTGGCTGTTTCTTCACCAATTATCCCTACACTTTTTCATGTGTGTCCCCACCAGAATACATTATTGTGTGTTTGTCGGTTATAATTTTGCCAGATCCCTTCCATCTCATCTCACTTATGCCTAGTATATTCATTTGCATGTTTTCCCTTTCTCTTAGAACATTGTTTAACTTTCCTAGCTCATTTAATATCCTAACATTCCATGTTCCTACTCTAAATTTATTTAGTTTAGTTATAGTTTTAGTTTTACCATCAGTAGCTGGATGACGGTCTGGTGTAACCTTTGGCTCATGACTGTCCCTACCGGACGAGGATGTCCAAAGACAGCCATTAACGTCGTTCACTATTTCTGAAATGTGTGTCGCCGTGAAATCTTGTGCTCAATATGTAAAGGAAATCGTCAATCCTGTGACAACCACCGAGGCATCTCCTTGCTCTCAGTTGCAGGAAAGATACTCGCCAGAATTCTTCTCAATCGCCTCACGGTCCATCTCGATCAAGGTCTTCTTCCTGAGAGTCAATGTGGCTTCAGAAAAGAACGAGGAACTGTTGACATGATTTTCGCTGTATGGCAGTTGCAAGAGAAATGTCAGAAACAGAATTCTGAACTATTCAGCACTTTTATCGATCTTACCAAGGCCTTTGATACAGTCAGCAGAGAAGGACTGTAGAAGATTATGACGAAGTATGGAGGTCCACTAAATTTTGTCCAAATGGTGCGGCTATTCCATGATGGTACGCAGGCAAAACAATCTGTACAATGATAATCATGGGAGAACCCTTTGACCCAACTGAAATAATTGACAGCGAACAAGGAGAACCAATAAGTGAACAAAAACAAATCCTACTACGATGGAAGGCAGCACTTCGAACAACTTCTCAACATTCCAGGAATTCAGGAAACCGACACATATGTCATCGAAGAACTAGAACCAGACATACTGAAAGAATAAATTGGAGAAGCTGTCAGATTAGCCCCATCGAATAAATCACCGAGACAAGACGAAATACCAAATGAACTAATTAAAGCAGCAAAAGAAGTAGGAACAGCATGGCTACATAGACTATTCAACCATGTTTGGGTATAACAACAGACACCACGAGACTAGGGAAACGCTATAATTATTCCAGTTTGGAAAAACAAAGGCAGTAAAATAGACTGCAGACATTAAACTTGAAAAGCTAACAGGACTGCAAGCGCTGTGAAAACTAAGGCCTGGATAGAAAAACCACCACAGGAGATCCTCCTCCTGGAATGTCAAAGAATATTTCGAGCCAAACTAGCCATCTTAGAACTCACGGCTCCAAACTTCCAACCCCACTGGATGAAATAATTGGTCATCATAATTCGTGATGCACAAACACCAGTTTTTTTTTTCTTTTTTCTTTCGGTTGTTTCAATGCAGGTATATCTATTTCAATGTGCCTTCGGTGTCCTTATTCCTGTGTTTGTAAGTGTTATTTGTAATTTTAAGACTTCAGGATTGTGGTCCGAGTTTATATCAGCATCAGGGTATGTTTTGGCACTTTAAACATTGTTTTTAAATCTGTTTCTAATCATAATGTAGTCAGTTTGGTTTCTCGATCTATCTCCAGGACTTTTCCACTTATACAGTTTAATAGGATTGTGTTGGAAAAATGTTTCACAAATAATGAGATGGTTTTCTTCACAAAACTGTATCAGCCGATCTCCTCTGCCGTTTCTGGTTTCCATACCATGTTGCCCTACTATCTAGGCTGGCAGTGAGACCGGGGGACATTAGTATTAACATCTAAAGAGATTAACAACACATTAAAAATGATAATTGTCAAATGTTACATATATTCAACACTAATGTATGGCGCGGAAGCCTGGTCATTGAACAAGCAACTAGAAAGTCGCATAGAGGCCCTGGAGATGTGGATATACAGACGAATATGTCGTATTTCAGGGAAACAAGGTCCTTATAACTATACAGAGAAATATAAACGAGAATACAGAGTGCAATCAACAGCAACTATCAAATAACACCTATTCCAAAATATCCAAATATCAACATGCTTACAAAAAACGATGCTGACAGCCGTTTTATTTGTCCCAACAGTGTTTTACCAATGTCAGACACAGACAGTCCTAGAAATACACAGGCGTAAATTCACACCATGTGACATGAGATGTGTGAGGAACACAACTGAAAAAAACAAGAAGAGATAGAGAGACAAACTAGAAACTAAGAACAAGTGTTCCCGATTACTGACTCTATAGAACAGCAAAGAATTAAATAGTTCGGACATTGAGCTAGAATGGAACAAGATCAACCAGCGGCTAGAGCGTTCTACGTGAGAACATCGGGATACAAGGCCAGAGAAAGTTCTACGTGAGAACATGGGGATACAAGGCCAGAGAAAGAGTTGGCTAGATGGAGTACAAGAGACACTGAAGAAATCAAATATGATGTTAGTACAAGCAACAAGGCAAACGAAACACATCAATATACGCTCATATGGAACTGTCCTGAACCAAAGCCTCAGAACATATAAGAGTTAATTTGTTGTCTCGGTGATACAGTTAACTGACATTTGTGAACTTAGGATATGTATAGAGTGAGCAATAAACAGGAATGAGAGTGAAACACTTATACAATAAAATAAATTACAATTCTTGAACCACGGCACAGCAACCACAAGGATACAACCTATGACGACAAGAACATCCGGGAAGGTTAACCACGTCAACAAACGCCCGTAGAAGTCGGATGTGTCGGCAGAAGCGATCCCGCTACCTCGTGACTAGCCTACCCCTCTCATCCCTTCAGCCACGGAGAAGTCTTACTGGTGGGCCGTGATATTCCAGCCTCTGCTGAGGATTTAACCCGAACCACTGTTTTTCACAAGCAAGCCCACTAACCGCAACGTCACCATGGCTTTTTGAGCACAGAGAGTAATCCCTAATAGACTTGTATGATTCCATTTTAGAGTACCACGTACCTGAAGAATTTGAGAGATGATTCCCAGAACTTGGCTTCTATCCTGGAGAACAAAATAGAAGATTCTGTGAGACAGTTCGTCTGTGGAGATTGTCAGCGCAGCTGGTGGCAAAGAGTGCCTCTGAGAAAAGAGGTAAACTTACACGTCTTTAGTCCATCTTTCATTCCTACTGCATATACAGATAATATGTATGTACACATACGTTTATGTGTGAATATACATATAGATACGCCCGTGTGTGCATTCTGAAGTCTTTTTTCGTTTTGTTCTATTTTCAACATCCCTATCTCTTTCTGCCGTACCGTATTTTTGTTTCCTGAACTTTGGGCTTTGTTTGTCTATTTCTTGAAGCGTGTGAATTATTTGTTTTGGCAGGTCTTAATCAAATATGACTGAGCTGCCGTATAACTGTGGACTGTGCTTCCGGCTTTCTGTTAGCGCTGAATGTTGGGCGCGCTCACCAAACCCAACAAGTCACATTGTGCCAACGGCTTCGGGCGGAACATCACAATTGGGAGGGTATAAGACTTATCCTAGGAAATGCAACCTAAAGACAAAATGTCATGGCAGGGCAGACTAGACCCTAAGTCTTTGTTGGCAACTGGTCAAGGATTGAAGGACGGGACGGTTAGACCACTGCTTTGCAGCTTGTCTTATTCCATTTTTATTGGTGTTACCTTTCCTCTGAAGTAAACTAGACAAGCCGAGAGAGGGATCATGCTGCATGGGCAACACATGGTTTCAATATTTCAGCCAAGCTTTGCTATGGAGAGGTATAACTTCATCCCCGGTCCCCGCCATGGGTTGTAGTTAGTATGTTTATTTTGAAGCAAAATGTAACAAACTATCGTATGTCAAGACGGCAAGGTGCCAATGTCAGTAGTGTATTATTTATTTGTGATTGTGATATTTCAGTTTTCTAACCCTGTGTCTAATTATTGGTTGATGAAGATAATGGGGGTCACCCCATTTTAGTACTATATTAATAGTATGTTTAGTTGAGTCAAGAACCGACATCATTGCGCTCGAGGCATTCCCTTAAGCGCTCAGACCTAATATTCAACAGCCAGCGAAGACGCGCCCGTTGCAATCTGATTATATGTCCGTCTTGCTTTACTTTACCTCTATGTGACGACTGTCAACCAGATCTTCTTACCACCCCTTGCTGCTGCATTCTCTCTAAACCATGGAAGTATATATGTTCTTCTGCATTGTTCACATGCTCCCAGGGGACCTTCACCACATCTGCCTTATCATGCATAAAATCACCCCTTTATGATGCGGCACCAGCCAGTCTGTCTGTCTGTTCATTTCCAACCACACCAGAGTGTCCTGGTGAAAAGATCCAGCAAATGCTCACAACCCACGACCTCTGAATCGATGCAAGCCATTCTGCACAAAGCCTGCCAGTCTTCACCTTTGTCAGCAGGCTTTGTGAATCTGTCACAATCACACCATACGTATTTAGTTTGTTCTCCAACCAGCGGAAAGCTGCAGTAACCGTCTCCACCTCCATTCTCAGACTTGAGATTGTGGTGTCATATACTAAGCTCTCCTTTACTAAACACTGGCCATTTGCTTTTGATATGAAACCCCAGGAAATCTTTTAGCCTCTTAACACAGACATCGGTATATATAATCACATCGCCAGGACGAGAATAGTCGTGACTTAATTGCTCAATTTCTACTTCCGTAGGCCTGCTGGCCACTCCCTACACTTACGGTCCAATGTGATTATAACCCCACACAAGCCTGAACTTCTATTCGGCACCCTGACCCAGTCATTGCTTCTGCCAATCTTCTCAAGTGTGCACACTTCTGTGATGGTATCTACTGCCTGAACCATTCAGGATCTTCCTCTTAACAGCCTGTGGCCATTGGCTGCATCCAGGGAATCATGCAGGAGGTGTTAGTAGTAGGAGACACGCAAACTACTTAGCATTTGGGGTTTCAAACCCCTGATAATTCCTTCTATACGGGGTTATCCGGGCATCTTATTTTGTCATATTTTACTATTTTACGACCTCAATATTTGAACTTGGCAGGTATTTTCTTGGGTCTGTGTCGCGAAAAAACTTGATAGTTTCGATCGATGTCAAACAAGACCCGACATTCGTCTGCAAACACCGGCAACCCTTTGATGAGTAGGGGAATGTGGAATAAACAAGTCGCGAAAACTGTCTGCACACGGTCGGCATTTCTGTATGATGTGGGTTGTTCGAGAAACGAACAACGGTGTCATATGTCTGCAAGGCGGTAGACAGACTTTGAAGTTGTAGACGGAATGTCTGGACAGACGTCGGAGAGGTCTTGTGATGTAAGAGACAAAGATTTCCCCGATGAAGGCAATCTAGACGGCGGATTGATTCCAGTCAGTCTAAAAACAGGGAGAAAGCCAGACTCTGGACTGATAAGCGTCTAGACTTTTTGGTGACGTCACTCAAACCCCGATTTAAAACCAGTTGCGGTAAACAAGTTGGAGTGAGTCGACCAAGGTTCTGAAGTGTTAAGATCGGCGCAGTATTCCGAGTTGTGTTAATTGAAAGAGACTATAGTGTCAAAGTGTTGATATGTATCGGCGGACATAGATCCAGTCTGGGATTGCATAGTCTCAATCATCAACCGGAATAAGCGTATGGTAGTCTATTAATCATATCTAACTTAGAGTATGATTAGGAATAGAGTACAGTACTGTGCGGTGATAGAATGTATTATAGGTGCAGTGCTATAATGTTCTATAAGTGCAGTGATAGAATGTATTATAGGTGCAGTGCTAGAATGTTATATAAGTGCGGTGATAGAAAGTATTATAGGAGCGTCGGCACTAGTAACCTATTGTGTGGCTTTAACTAGCTTGTGTAATATATCATTTAACTCAGGGAGTTAAGGGCAATGTAGTGGGATAATAATGATAGAGATTGAGGATGGTTGGGAGGGATGAAGGGAATGTGAAATGGTAGGATCTTCCAGTAGGGCATCTGCTGGGTTTCTACCCGTTTCCTTTAATCTTTCCTTGTGTTTCCATGTCTCAGACCAATGTGATGAGCTATTTGGCCTTATAACAGAGTTCGGTTCTCTGTTATAGATCTGAGTGCTGCTATCGGCCTACACTCACCTAATTAAGGTCAGAATTGAGTTGCTCTCACCAGGGGATTCTCTATTCTACAGGTTCCATTTACAGGTCTACTTGTTGATGGTGATGTGAAATACTACCAACAAGTTAATACCAAAGTTGAAGAAATGATGGCTCACGGATGGAAGACAGAGGTTACTGAGAGGCTTGTACACTGGGCTCATGGCCTAGTTGGTCTGCAGAAACCTGACTTCTGCTGAGCAGGACTTGAGGAACATATGTGTGATTTTTCCTTGAGTGATATGCTACATCACTGTAGAATCAGAACACTATACGTAACACATACACCAATATATATAACTTCCTGGAACATTAATAGGTTGTTTTTGTAATATGGGAAAAATAGTATAACCAGTGACTTATGAACAGTTATATTTTCCCATGTGACATTTAAGTTATTGGAAAGATTCTCTGATCAACAAACATTATTGAACAATGTAAATTCACAGTGTTTGCTAGAGTGAAGACCAATATCTGTCTCTTATACACATCTATATCGAACAGGATCTATCATTGATGACCAGCGTCCTGATTGTTCGAGAGTGATCAGAGAGAGCCGTCACGTGACCGGAGAAACATCTTCTTGGTGAGGTTTTCTGTCCGGAATACTTGGTGCTATTGTGTGCTCAGCACAGTGATGTAACTAACTTTGCACCGCGAACCGGGGCACAGCAACAGAGCGGACGTCGGCGCGAACCGAGAGGACGTCGGCGCGACCTGAACCGATGTGTGGTCACGTAGTGTAATCTAAACCCCAATCATATTGTTATCGACTCCCTTCGATGAGGAGACCGAAATCCAATATGACAGAAAATGATTTATTCCATCTCTCGATATAACTCGAGCATCCATAGTTGGATGCATTAATAAACATTTGCACGGCTCAGTATGCTAGTTAATTCGGTAGAAGTCCCTACCCAGGTATCAACATTAAGCGCTTGGTGAAAATCTGGTTTAAAAATATATTTGCCACGGATACATTATTATTACAAATTAACCCTAAAACATAATTAAACACCAAAATTTGCTTCAATGTTTAGTTGATAATTTTAATGGCAATAAAAAACTACTAGTTTCATTTAAAATAAGCCATAACTTGCTAAGATAATCATAAAAATATGATAATGAAACCCCACAAATAACTTCCCCTAATAAACAGAATTGTCTCCCCTTCATTGCACCATAACAAATACAACAGGTCACCCAAAGTTCAAACATGTGGTTTATAGTCGAGTGATGAAAAGTCTAGTTTCTATCAGGGAGTCTTAAAATGTACCAAGCGGCCCTGTGTATTTCATTATTTTCTCACTTTTATTCATTCTCTTTATATGATTATTTTCTTTATTTCTTTCATTACCTCTCTCTCTCTCTCTCTCTCTCTCTCTCTCTCTCTCTCTCTCTCTCTCTCTCTCTCTCTCTCTCTCTCTCTCTGTCGGTGGACTTCGCACACTCCTAAGTAACTTTAGAACCGCTGTGCCCGACCTTGACATCTTAGCTAGCTGCCCTTTTCGTGACCGGTCAACCATGAGTCAGCGCTGAAAACATGTCTGAACACGCTATGTCTGCATTCTACAGCGTGTCTTCGTTGTAAAATTGCCATGTCAGCAGTTGTCTGTGTAGCAATAATCCAGTCTAAACTGGTTTATGGCTATAGTCATACCTTGTGACTTGGTGCTATAAAACAGCCATACGCCATGGCTAAGTCTCATTCTATTGCTGACCACTGAAGAGAATCAAACTCGAGACGCTTACAGCCCGCCGAGAAGCCAGAAGAGAATCAACCTGCACAACCCACACACCCAGACCGGAGAGAGCGAGAAGATAATCAGTCCTGCAGAACGCACACCCAGCCGGAGAGCTAGAAGAGTGTGAGTATCATAAACATTCATTTGTCCCATCCGCCATGATGCCATTTGGCTCGAGCACTATATATCCCACGTGGCTACGTCATCCACCCAACTATGAATATAGGCCTCACCCACTGCTTCAACATAAATAAAGCTTTCTTATTTTGTAACACCTAAATTATAACGTCTTTCTGAATTTTAGACCGCTGTACACAACGCGACCAACCGAGATCTTGACATTAGATAAGCACACACAGGCCGTCAAGTTTCCCCCCGGTAATATATTCCGTGAAGTCGTCTTTAATCTCAGGTAGCATCTACGTTTCTCTGCCCAGGGTCACTCCACTTGGCGTTAATCAGATATCTCCACTGGGTCGTTGTTATAACTCGGTGGCCAAACGAGGAATGTTTGCAACATGTAGTTACAGATGTAAAAAAGAATAGAGTAAAATATGGATGCTTTTGACAATATTGTTTGTTTGTTTGTTTACTGTGTGTGATACATGGAGGTGTAAATAATATGAATATAAAACCACTGTGTGTTGGCGGACACATAGACTATTTACACGTATGACCAACTCATTTCTGTCTATTCCATATCATGTGCCGTGTCGACTAGCGCACGCAGGCGATCATGACTTTCTGTAGCATCGGAAACGCATTATAATATAGCGGTGTCAATTCAGCTGAACGAAGGAGGCGTATGCCCTAAACGTTATTAAGCATAGATAGCTGAATGCCTGACCACTCATCATCAACATGTGCCGTGCCGACTAGCGCACGCAGGCGATCATGACTTTCTGTAGCATCGGAAACGGATTATAATATAGCGGTATCAATTCAGCTGAACTGATGTGGTGTATGCCCTAAACGGTAGTAATCCAAGATAGCTGAATGCCTGACTACTCATCATCAGCATGTGCCGTGTCGACTAGCGCACGCAGGTAACCACGGCTCTCTGTATCAGCGGAAACGCATTATAATATAGCGGTATCAATTCAACTGAACGAAGGCGGTGTATACCCTAAACGTTATTAAGCATAGATAGCTGAATGCCTGACCACTCATCATCAGCATGTGCCATGCCGACTAGCGCACGCAGGTAACCACGGCTCTCTGTATCAGCGGAAACGCATTATAATATAGCGGTATCAATTCAACTGAACGGCAGTAAACAAAGCTAGATAGCTGAATGCCTGCCCATTCATCATCAGCATGTGCCGTGTCGACTAGCTCAGGCAGGCCACCACGGCTCTCTGTAGCATCGGAAACCCATCATTCGTGTTGTATATGTAAATCTTGGTAAGATTGCCAGTGATTTCTGAACGACCCGATATTCATGTCAGGCGCCATACTGCCAAATCTATCACTATTATGTGTCTTATACTTTTGTGTCTAATAGCTCTGTCATTTAGTATTGTAATGTAAGCGGTCATCATTGTAAGCTCACATGTCTCTTTCGCTTGCTCTTGCAGATTGAAACTGCTAAACCTAGGGAAAGTAAAAGCGACCGCGCCGAAGACAACACTAGAAAAAAACCAAAGGAAGGACTGCTCATAAGGTAAAAATCTAATACTGTATCATCATCATCATCGTCTCATCATCATATTAGCGTCTACCACTGGTGTAAAGCGGAGACATGAAAACCATCAGCATCTCTTGTGGTGGTGTGATGGTGTGTGTGTGTGTGTTGTTTGCCTCCTTTACTATCTTGCTATCTGACTAGCTCCTCTAACGTGTCCTACCTTGCATGCTCTGTGTATATCTGACATAAAAATGTGTCATATTCTGTGTAATATTACAATGTATGTGCTATATGACTCCTATAATTCTGTCTACAGATTCACACGGTCTACAACAGACACAAGAGGTGGTCAACTGAGAACTACTGAAAACGAAAATCTCAACCATAGGAGGTATGTATGCTATCGTTCTCTCAGTGCTCTGTGTTATGGATCATTAGTAGTACAGCAGGCGTAAATTAACTAAGAAATTCGGTGCCACCAGTGACGTCATAATATATTATATAAATGATCTATAATATAAATAAATGTTATGGGTCATAAGTAGTATGCGTTGTCTTAACTAAGTTAGAAATCTGGTGCCACTACATTGAAGTCATATGTTATTATATAAAGACTCTAGCAGCAAAAAGTACGAAATACCCCTTCATTAATAGTATTACAGGTCATTTGACATTAAAAATTTTTGGTATATCTTAGTGAAGCAATTTTATATAACCATATAAGCAAAATAATGGGTGTAACCTGTTTGTTAAATATCTTTTATTCACAGCTGTTTGACGTCCCACACATATACGTGTAAAAGAAGCTTGAAAGATATTACTCATTGTAACCGTTGGAGCAACACACAACACGTCATATAATACGCGAGAAATAGTCGTGGAAATACTACTATTGTGCATACTGCCAGAACCCAGACAGTACTGAAGACGACCGGAAGTGCTCTACTGTTATATCTATCACCGCTTTTATTGTCTCATCTGCACTATCATCAATTACTACTCTTTGCTCTACTATGACCTCTATTCATAAATCTGTCTCTATTCCCTACCTGTGGTGAGGTCTTCACTGAAAAACACAGTCTTACACGTCACATTAAGACAGTCCACACTACCACAATGCACACATGCCACATCTGTGGCAACTTATACAGTAGGAAAGATGGACTACAACGACACATGAAAACACATCAACAGACATCACCCTCAACAGCAGACACTACAGACTCAGCCCCTACACACCATCAACCCACTACACCATCAACATCAGGCACTTACATCGCGTAAAAGAAAAGGACCAGTAGACACACAATCAACTAAAAAACAGAAACGTGATAAAGTGGAAAGCAGAGGAAACCTTCGTAGAGATCAGATGAAGAAGTATATGAGGAACTAAAGACTGTAGACATCATACGTTACCTGAAGTCCCAGAAATATAGAGTACGTCTGACCCTATCTTAGGACACATCAGGACATCCACAAATATGTATCGACCTACAATGTTTTTTTCATCGACCAGACTCACCACAACCAGTTGACTGGACCGAGACTTTAAGACCAATATTTAATAGTCAGACATGCGGTTTAAGGTGAATTATTCTCACACATGATCTACGTCATAAGGAGACAGGAGAAACTTAGGTTTTACCATCATCATCTAACAATGCATGCAACTCGACATTCCCCCACCTAGTTAACCATGAAAACGACTTTGACGATTTTATAGAAATAAGTTCAGGACAGTGACATGTTTAACTACGCCCTACACAACAGACCTGACACTAAGTCCATGGTAGAGACAATCCCTGCGACTAGCTTTTTATATATATCACATAAATGAGCTACCCAATAGTTTGTTGTTTAGAGGATTTACCTGACAACATAAGACACAATCACGGCATCAATATTTTACAGCATGACTCACACAACTAAGCCATACACTGACATGTTATGTCTCTTTCGATGTCTGGCGGTATTCAACGGGCAACCCGTTGTCAGATCTTAGGAAACCGACAAACCGATTAGCAAACAAGTGGCAGAAATATCAAAAGTTAGAATCGTTAGACAGCTTCCCTGGGGTTAGACTTATTGACATGCCGGCAATTGAAAACTGCTTTGGGGTAAATGTAGATATCTTTGAGTTCAATGAGACACAGACCTTGGTCCCCAAACTTCGTAGTAGTGGGAAACATCCTAAAATTTTGCGGGTATTACTGTACAAGGATCATTTCATGTACATTAATAATTTTGATAGAGTAGCCAAGTCATTCGGGTGTAGTGAGTGTGGGAAATTGTGATATGTTTTTCGGGATATGGATAATCATTCTCGGACCTGTAATGGGGGAATAACTGTTAACAGTTGTAAAGGAGGTGTGTACTCCGTGACAGAGAATGTATGGGAAGCCATCAGCTCACTGGGTGTGCCAGTGGATACTGATTATATCTACCCCTATAGAGCGGCCTAAGATTATGAGGCGTACTTTGTGAAAAGCGATTTACCAGGGGAAACCAAGTCCACCAAATTTTTAGGAAAGCATGTCCCCCTTAGCTGGTCGATAGCCTCTAATGTCCCGGGTTTCACGGACCCTGTCTGCCACATCACAGCGGGTGATCCTCAGGACTTGGTGAGGCAGATGGTTGACTATCTGACTCAAATCGCTGATGCAGCGTATGCCGAATTACGGAAAGAGCATGATTGTGTGTATACAGCCTTAGAGGCTATAAACGAGCACAAGCTAGTGGCTAGACTAGACGAGTACCTTCGTGAGATGCCGGTCCTGGGGTTCAACTCAGGCGGTATGACATTAACTTAGTGAAACCTTATCTGATAGAGTCCTTCATCTCTGCCACTGATGACCCTTTTAACTATGTAGTGAAAAGGAATAATAATGTAATGGCCATATCCACCAAAAAGCTTAGATTTCTAGATATTGTTAACTACCTAGCACCGGGATTTAGTTGTTCTAAATATTTAGCGGCGTATGACATAGAAGAGACGAAGGGGGT
Organism: Cepaea nemoralis; assembly: GCA_014155875.1. Taxonomy (NCBI): domain Eukaryota; kingdom Metazoa; phylum Mollusca; class Gastropoda; order Stylommatophora; family Helicidae; genus Cepaea; species Cepaea nemoralis. The sequence goes on from JACEFZ010025060.1 coordinate 54,978, forward strand.
GTTTTGCTACGAGTAGATCACATCCTTGGATAGACTAGCGGAGACTCGCTTGCCTCCACACGAGGCATTTCATTCACAGCTGAAAAACTCCAATATTTCATTTGCCGAATACGATGAATGCCAACGAGTATGGAGCGAGAACCATATGTCGACACTGGCAGACTTTTTGCGCTGGTACAATAATAAGGACGTAAAACCTTTTATTGGGGCATTAGATAAACAAGTGGAATTTTACAAAGGGTTAGGTGTAGATATTTTCAAGGATGCCATTTCTGTCCCCGGGGTGACCCTTAGGTATTTGTTTAAAACCATACCCTAAGAACAACTACTTTACCCTGTGCTCCAATAAGGAGAGTGAGCTGCACACGAAAATTAGACAAAATATTGTAGGGGCCCCTCGATCATATATCATAGGTATCATGAGATAGGTAAAACTAGGATTCGAGGGGGTACGCCAGTTGAGAGTGTGAAAGGGTACGATGCTAACGCTCTATACCTGTGGGCTTTGACACAGAACATGCCCACGGGTTTTCCTGTTATACGAAATGCAGAAGATGGATTCAAGCCCCATAAAACCAGAGTTTATATTGTCCAATGCAGAGAGTGGTTGGCATGGGTTGAATATAGTCTAGGCATAGAGCTAAAATTCCAGTTTAATGGGCGGGAGATGTCCCTAGGAGAAAGACACATCAGAGTTGATGAGTGGGACAAAAAGGATCGAACCGTCTACCAGTTTCACGGGTGCTTATTCCACGGGCATGAAAACTGTGTGTTGACCCGTGGTCATGATGTTAACCCGGTGAGCCAGAAACCCTTGGCAGAACTATATGCCAACACGTTTGAGATTCGCAGGTATCTGAAAGAAGAGGTTAACGTGACGGTCGTGGAGATGTGGGAATGTGAGTGGCTGAGTCTCAAAAAGACTAATAGCGCCATTAATAGTTTTGTGAAAACCACATTCCTATATGTCGCACCCTGGCATGCGTTACGAGGCCATAGACCACGAAAAGATCATAAAGGCTGTTAAAACGAGACTTTGCTTGGGTTAATAGATTGTGACATCCACGTACCTGACAAGTATAAAGAGCTATTTTCAGAGATGACGCCCATCTTTAAAACCATTGATGTGTCTAGAGCCGATATTGGAGAGCTCATGAGGCAGTATGCCGAGACCCATAAGCTGTTGAACGGCTCACGTTGGACTCTGATAGGTAGCAATGTGGTGGAAAAGATCCTTTTGGCCACACCATTGTTAAAATAGTATCTGACCCATGGTTTAGAGGTCACCAAAATATATCAGATCATTGAGTACAAACCTGAGAAGTGTTTTGAAAGGTTTGGTAAATAGGTGTCTGATGCCAGACGTGAGGGTGATGTGAATACGGCCTACACTATTAAGGCCGAGACAATGAAACTATTGGGAAACGCAGCCTATGGCAAAACGTTATCCAACAAGGCCAAGCATACCAATGTTTCATATTGTCGTGGGGCTGGCACATCAAAGTTGATGAATCAACCTCTGTTTAAGAAGATGACCATGTTGTCAGATGATGTGTTTGAGGTCGAGTCTCTGAAAAAGACCACCTTATGGGATCTACCCCAACAAATAGGGTTCTTTGTGTACCAGTACGCAAAGCTGCGCATGCTAGAATTTTATTATGACTTTTTAGATAGGTTTATAGCTAGGGAGGATTTTCAATTGTGTGAGATGGACACAGATAGCTTGTATTTAGCTCTTAGCACACCGATCCTAGCACAGGCCGTCAGACCGGAGCTTCAGGAAGAATTTTATAGAGTCTATAGCTCCTGGTTCCCGGCTGAGGTCTGTGATAGCCATCAACGGGATGTTATTAGGAGTAGGGGAGTTGTACCAGCCTGTGACGCGTGTAAGGCTAAGCGAGTCTTCGACAAAAGAACCCCCGGGTTATTTAAGTTAGAGTATGAGGGAAAGGGGATGGTCTCCTTATGCAGCAAGAGCTATCACTGCTTTGGAGACTATACCAAGACCAGCACGAAAGGGCTGACAAAACAACACAACACCCACCTAGAGAGAGAATTTTTTCTAAATGTACTAGACACGCAGACAGCGACTGGTGGGACAAATATAGTCTTTAAGACACAGGATTCCTCTGTGTACACGTATTATCAACACAGAGAGGCTTTATCATACTTCTACATTAAAAGAAAGGTATACGCAAACAATTATTCCACATCACCCCTAGATATATAAATGTATCATAATATGTAAATACGCCTTTTCCGCTTTTCCCATTACCTTTTTCTACTTCTGTTCTATTATGATTGTGGTGTACTGTGAAAATAAAAGACTCAATGTGGTCATATGTGTGCTTTCCTTGTGACTTGTCTGTATCATTGAAAAAATAAGACTGTCACTTTATGTCACTGATGTGTAAAGTCACATGTTTTCATTGAGTGATATTGAAAATTATTGAATATTATGCAAACAAAAATTTATTAATGGAAAAATAAAAGTTATGAAACGAAAAATATTTGTTTTGTTGGTTTATTCAGTGGTATGCTTGACATGTTTTTCCTCGGTTTATTCATGTTGTCGTGTTTCTTGTTTATTCGTGTTGTCATCTTTCATGCTGTGCGGGGTGTTTCTTCATGTTCATTGTAGCTGTGGAATATACTATGGGGGGGGGGGAAGCAAATGATCTGCCAGAGGCAGCGCAGAAACACCACATAGAAACAAACCAACATAACGCAAATTTTCTTTTTTTCTTTATGTTTATTTTCAAAACTTTGTACATATTGTTTATTCACATAATTGTCTCCTATGGGCTGTCATCTGAACTTGGTAGTTACACATCTGACTGCTAGATACACATCTGGGATTGGTCACACATCTGAGATACATCACACATCTGAGGTTGCTCACACGTCTGCTTGGTTTGAGTCTTTTGACTTGGGTATCTTCGATTAGTGCCCTCTTTGACATGGACTTTCTTTCTTCGGTTAGTGTCTTGTTTACTGATTTGAATAGGTTGCTGGCTGAGTCTATCAAAGTCTTTTAGGGTCTCGCGATACAGAGCTATCAGCTGTTCATATTCTTGACGAGTAAATGTCATTCCCAATGTGGCAGGAAACCTGTTCTCGGCTTCACGAAAGAATCGACGGATGTGTAACTTGGTCATTCCTCTGTAGGATGAGACAAATACGGCCTTGACGCCATCTCCCACTGGTCTAACAATGTCACCATTACGAGTCAGGTAGACACAGTTAGCTGTGTTGCGTTCTGTAGTCATCTTCGGAATGAGCTAATGGTACTCGATTCGGGTTTATATACTAGTGTGTAAACTGGTTATACCGTCTCAGCTGTATTACGTATGGCATGACTAGGCGGTGTACTAGCCGATCGTTGACCCATTGTTTGTTTGATAAGGGCTGGAGAATGCGAGTCATGCTCGCCCCACGACTTTTCATCAAGATGAAATAGATAGTGTAGAGACCACATGCGTTGCTTAACTCATCTTGTAAGACACGGGTATTATACATGAGCGGTGTGTCTGAATGATGGTCAATAAAATTGTACCGGTCACTATGTAAGGGCGGCAGACCAAATGAGTCAAAGTACTCGCATTTGCCTGACCCATCATAGTACATGGCGACCCAGTGGGAACCAGGTTTATAGCTAGGGTCAGTATTTACAATAAACACCGCTGGTCTGCTTCTAGATAGATGTCGGAGTAGTTGATTTCGAGCACACACTCTGACCTGTAGTCGACGAGCATACGTAAAGCTAGTAGTATTCTGGTAATCTGTTGCGTGTTCATTATGAAGCGTGTTCATTATGGTTACACAGCTATCTGATTCCCTTGCCGAAGCCTGACAAAGACCACAAAAAAATTCAGGGATATCGAATTATAACCATGCAGAATACAATAGGCAAGCTGCTGGAGAACTTAATTGCCAGGAAAATATCAAGCCAACTAGAGAGGCAAGGTGTTTTCCCACCTACCTTGGGTGGGTACCGTCCAAAAAGAGAAACCTGGACCAATGCAGCAGTCTTTGCCCATGATGTCTATGAAGGTTTCCACTCAGGCACTGAAACCGTTGCTGCAGCGATTGATCTTGAGGACGCATACAACAGAGTACCACTGGATTTTTTAATGTTTCAGCTTCTTGAACTAAACGTAAGTCCATTCCTCCTTAGTTGGATCGCTGCAGCCCTCTTCCAACGGAAAGTAGTTTTTAGATGTGGCAGTTGGACTTCGGAACCAACAACAATATATCCTGGCCTACCACAGGGATCACCATTATCTCCGGTACTGTTCAACGCCTACACAGTGAGAATCACCAGTGAGCAGATCACTGGACCTGGCAGGACATTGTCATATGCCGATGATGTTTTAGTGTATCGTCAGGGTAAGGATAGAGAGGAGGTTGCTGTGGAACTACAAACCGAACTCAATCACATAAGTACTTGGTGTGATGAAGCTGGGGCAATGGTCAATCCAACAAAGGCAACAGTGACTTGGTTCTCGTTGAATAATCATATTGTCAACAATCCAACACCAACTGTAATGCTGTGTTCAGAGACGGTGGAAAGAACGCAGGCAATGAATTACTTGGGGATACGGTTTGATCGAAGCCTTGCTTATAATGTGCACATAGACCAGGTGATAACAAAGGCCAAGCGGGGTTTGGCAGCGATGCGGGTGATGGCGGCAGCAAACTGTGAGCAGCGCCATCTATGTCTTCTGTACGAGGGGCTGGTCATGTCTGTTTTGGAGTATGCAATGGCAATCCTGACTCTCAGCCATAAGCAGATAGAAAGGATGGAAAGGATACAGAATGAAGCTATGCGCATTATTCTTGGATGTACAAGAGATACAGCATGCAGGGCGATGCGCTACCTTCTTGATTTTCCAACCATTGAAGAGAGACTACAAGTTTGCAGAGCACGCGCCTACCTCAGAATTAACGCAAACACACAACATCCACTGCATAGTGAAATTAGGAAGGTGAAGGGCAGCAGGTTAAAAAGAGGACGGTCGTGGATGGGTCAAGCCGAAGACATTCTTCAACAGGTGTGTTCACTTGAGGACTTAGAACCTGGCGAGGAGTGGGTACAAGTGCCAACAGACTTCTGCACATCCTTTTCATTTGCATCCAACTAGATAGAAAATGCAGACAAGAAAATCCGGCTGCTGTTGAGGCTGAAGTACAAGCGTTGATTTTCGAGAATTCGCTAGACGGTGACGCGGTCATCTACACAGATGGGTCGGTCGTCCGACATGTGAGAAGCTCATGGGCCTTTACAGCTCGGGCCGGAGGGAGAATTGTGAAGGAGGACTCTGGTGCTTTCACTGAAACCACAAGTAGCCTGACCATGGAAGTCATGGCAGTAAGTAAAGCAATAACATGGCTCGAGACACAGACATTCACTAGGGCTTGTTTCCTTAGCGACTCAATGAACATGATCAAGAGGATAGAGGAGGGGTCGATCCGAAGAGAATGGTTGCTGCCTCTGAAGCGGTCTCGGCTGGCAAAGATTAGTTTCATCTTCGTGCCAGGTCATGCGGGAGTACAAGGAAATGAGCGGGCTGACAAGCTCACAGGTGAGGCTACTGTGGAGGGCGGACGCGCCATGGACCAGGCTGACATTCTGAATGCTCTACGAGAAGTGAGACTTTTGCGAGAACCAAGTGATGACTGTGAATCTACAACAATGGCCAGACTGCGAGAGCAGCAAATTACAAGAGGGATGGCCAAACAAGAACACTACTCAGGACGCCAAAGAAGATTGATAAACCAACACAGAACTGGCGTCGTTAGCCGCTACACGCTGCGGGATTTGCTGAGGAGGGGATCCGAGCACTTATGGACTGAATGGTTCGATGTGCAACGAGGATGATCTGTCGACTAACTAACTAGCTAACTATGAAGCACTTGTCTGGTCTTGGAAACTTCACTTATCCCGTCGTGCTCGGCGTAGACGATGACTTGTAATGGCTCTGGGGTGGGTGTGTTGAACTTAAATTCCAGTGTTAACGGCCCCGTCCTTGGCATCTCAAACTGGTCTCCGTCCAGTAAACTGGGCCTCAGATCAAAGGCATACAGCGTATAGCCATACTTGAATTGATTATAGTCAATTGAGTTGCCGGCGTCTTTGCCCACTAGACCCATGGCTAGGTTAGTACCAAAATAAGCACGTACGTATTGGATGCGCTCAAAGTCCATGGTCAGTGGTTTGCTGGTGGCAGCTCGACCGTCGACGGTTACGTTCAGGTACGTCAAACCAAAAGTTTGAAAATAATACGGGTTATAGCTGTAGGAACCGTTAAAAACTGCTGATGTAACAAGTCCAATCACGACGCGAGTGGGTGTTTGACTCATAAACAGATTGTCTTGTGTGTGAGATAACATACCCTGAGGGATAGCTAATGTTTTTAGCACCACACGCTTGAACGGGAATTTCGCGTTGGCTCTCATCAAGGCTTTCTCGTGGGCGAGCGCGATGGCTGGATTCAGTCTGGCTTTACGAACCACCAGCGTGGCATGGGTTATAATAGATGAATAACCAAGCGCCCCGTTGGGGGCCAAGAGGTTAAAGGTGGCCTTGGACGGAGTCAGCTTAATTTTCATATCCACACCGTTTATCATGTAGCGGTCTTGTAAAAAAATGTCGGCGTGTAGTCGACCCATCATATCTATTTCTTGACTCTCACTGGCTAGTTGACGTCGTGTTCTTAGTCCCTTGTTGTTTTCGCCTTGCGTGTCATCGAGGAATTTGGCCGTGTCATAGTAATAGAGGGCGGCTGAGAGATGACCCTTTTTGGCTTCTTCCCCATGATGTTTCAACGTCGTTTTCAAGTAGGCTCTATACGGATACGTATTTTCACTAGGGGTGATTAGCGTGTCGTTGAGTGAGACGTCCACTTGAGAAAATAAACTGTGCAGATAATAGTTGACAGGAGCGACATCGGCCGTGGGTGGTAGTTTGTCACCGTTGGGTAGTGTGACTTTAGCTCTGACGTGTAAGAAAGTGTTAAACAGATCTAGATACTCTTCACTGGCACCAGAGATGGCAAATTCTATAGGTGCACCGGGGGCTAGTGAGCCTAAAGGGTGTATCTCCAGAAACTGTCCCTCTTCCACGGCGGTCTATGTAGGTGGTACACTAAATATATCCAGACCAGAATGAAGACACTCACAGGAATGAGGGTGACTCAGAGCCATTATGCAAAGATATCCGAGTGCTGCTGCTTCTTCTTATGAGCTCGACGATGCGTGGTGGTCAGTTTTATACGTTTACTGGGCTCACCAGGTGGCGCTGCACGTCTCTTTCTTCTGATACCGCTACCTGATTGGCTAACATGGTTGACAGCTCCTTGCAGTAGACGCTGACCGGCTTGCTTGGCCTGCTCTTTGAAGGAATCCCCAACATTTCTACCAGACAAAGCATCTTGGGCCACTCGCAGACCTGTACCGAGACCTTCTTTAAGTAGGGCCTTACCACCGGTCTTTAGCCAGGGTAGAATCGTGCGACCGAGTCCACTGAAGAAACAGCCGATACCACGACCTCTCTGACTCCGACCACCCACAAATACCGGCATGCCATGGCTAGCTTGATTTCAGTACAAGTCTTCGTACAGTCTAGGATTTCTACGTAACGCCACGTATTTCATTATTATAGGTCTGATCTCCTCCGAATTCGAAAATGTAACGTCAGCACTGAAGTCCCGGAAGTGAATGAGACATTTGTACCCGTATCGGTGGTTAAAAGGATTTCCACCGTGTCGAAGGAGTATCGACTTAGCGGCACGTAATGAGGTTTGTCGTATGCGCGATACACCGAAGCCGACAGCTGACTCATGATAGGAACCGTCCTCGGTAATGGGACCATGACGTCTCCGACTGGTCTCGCCGATATGAGATCGCAGTAGACGTAGATATTTTGTAGGTCGTTATTCAGATCTATCGCCAGTTGGCCTCTCATTAATGGGTTGGTGTGTGATATCTTTCGAGGAGGGAAGTCCTAATATCTCTTTCAGCTTTTCGCTAAACATAGCCACAGCCCTCGCTTCGAATATTTTCACGATGACTTTCTTTGAGGTATTGTCAAAATAGAATCTGACGCGAGGCTCTTCGTCCACCTCCGACTCTTTCATTATTCGATTCAGCTCCGCTATAAACGCGTCTGGTGAGCTGTATAGGCCTGGGGGACACAGTTTTCTGGAATTTCCTCTGGTGGGTGAGTTGTATCTTATCCACACTTCATGCTCTCGCACATTGCAGTAGTAGTTGGGAAATTGAATTTCGGCCAGACCCACTTCGTAATGACCTCAATAGTCTGCGGTAACTTGACGAAATAGTAACCTGGAGTGTTCTTGGGAAACATGTTCGGCGACGCATTGTTCGGGAATGTCACGAAGAAACTCATATTTTAGGGTTTTGTAGCATGTAACCCAGACAGCTGCTTAGCAGAGCGATCCACAACTTGCCCTCGGCTGCGCGACGCTGTCTCGAGACAGATTGAATAATGATACGCCAATGACGGTGTATATAACAACCAGTTGACAGAAGAAAACAATCTCTAGTCGCGGCACTCGCCGACCAAACATGCACCAGACCGAGTTTCTTTCCCCTTCTGTGGTATTTTGTGAGTTAGTTTCCACGTTGGTTTCTTCCATTAGTATCTGGTTAGGTCTGAGACCCAACTGTTGAATGACTTGGGATACCGGAACCACTTGACTAAATACTCTTCACCACCTCGCCTGGGTCGTTCTTGTAAGACTGATTCGACTCGATACACTTGCTTGTCGCCGACAAGTTGTATTTCTTCTCGGTAGAATGAGCCTTGAAGTTCTTCCCCCGAATCGTCTTTTAGCACATACGTCACCGGACTGGTCTGGTTTATACGACTGACGGTAAAAAGTTCTTCTGTCCACGAGGGCGTATACCCTTTTTTAAAAGGTTGTTTGGGTTGAGCCAGTCGGACTCGATCGCCGGCTGTAAAATACACTTTTCTGTCGAAAGTCTTCTGATACAGGGTATTCCACACCTCGTTTTGATTCGTATAATTGACTGGCGAATACTTCTGTGATACGAGCCGTTGTAGTTTCGGATCAGTTTATCTATCACGTCAACGTAGCGAAGTTTATTGGTCTTGGTGAAATAGCGCCACATTTTTCTTTAAGGGTTCGATTGAATCTTTCCAGAATCGAGGCTTTCACATCTTCATTCTCAGTGGTAAAGAAATGCACACCTCGTTCATTCAGAAATTTTAAAAATGTCCTGTTGACAAATTCCGATCCTTTATCAGTCTGAAAATTATCGGTTGTCTATCAGCAAATATTTTACTCACGGTGTCCACTAGCTCTTTCCCCGTTTTCTTCTTGATAGGGATGGCCCAAGCATATTTACTAAACACATCGAGACACGTCACTAGGTACGACATCCCATCATTGTATCTTTGTAATTGTCTCATATCTATCACGTCGGCTTGAAACTGTTGATTTATACCACCGGTTATGGTTTGACGCCTCTGGAAACGACAACGAATCAGGTTTATGTAAAATATACGTATCCTGATGTCGTAGCCAAGTCTCTATATTCTTCAAATTAGTATTCCGTTTTAAAGCGGCGGCTCCGCCGTAGGCTCCGGGTTTCTGAGGATCGTAGTAATATTTTCTTATTTGTGAGGCCATTTTTCCCACTTGGGTGTAGGTATCCTACTCTTCTTTTTGCTTCGCCTGAGCTTGTAAGGTGGCGTTGTCTCAACTATTTGTTCGACTACTTGACTTTTAGTCGGTTGAATATGTGTTGGGTGACTTTTAGCCAGCGTCGGTTGAAGCATTGTCTCGGCTACTGAAGTCGGTAAAGTGCTGTCTTCGGGTTTTTTTTTCCTTGATATCCACTATCCCTAATGGCTTATGCCCACTCTGCAGCCCTTGATTGATAAGAAGAAGAAAGCTCTCTTAAGAAACAAGGAAAGACCAACGCGTAACACTCTGAGTGAGCTAAGGCAAGCTAGGAAGGATGTGCAAAAGGCTGCCAGGCAGTGTGCAAATGATTATTGGATCAAGTTATGTGAGTCCATTCAAATCGCAAGTGATAAGGGAGACATAAGAAGCATGTATGAAGGAATAAAGAAAGCCTGTGGTCCAGTGATCAAAAGAAGTGCACCGCTGAAAACCTTGACTGGAGAAGTCATCACTGATAAGAAACAGCAGATGGACAGATGGGTAGAGCACTATTTGGAGCTTTACTCAAGTGAGACCAAACTAGCGGATGATGCCCTTAATGCCATAGAGGCTCTACCAACTCTTGACCACCTGGACACACTTCCCACCATAACAGAAGTTAAGTGTGCTATAAATGAACTTGCATCTGGCAAGGCTCCAGGTAAGGATGGGATTCCAATAGAGGTTATCAGGAGTGGGCAAGACACACTCACTCTACAGATCCACCAGCTAATAGAGCTATGCTGGCGTGAAGGACAAGTCCCACAGGATTTCAAAGATTCAAACATCATAACGCTGTACAAGAACAAGGGTGATCGGAGCGACTGTAACAACTATAGGGGTATCTCACTTCTGTGTATTGTTGGAAAAGTATTTGCCAGAATTGTTCTGCGCAGACTTCAAGTCCTAGGAGATCAAGTCTACCCCGAATCACAGTGTGGCTTTCGACAGAACCGGTCTACCACTGATATGATATTCTCATTGCGACAAATGCAAGAAAAATGCCGTGAACAGAATCAACCACTGTTTATTGCCTTCATCGACCTCACAAAGGCATTTGATTTGGTCAGTCGTGAGGGTCTGTTCAAGGCACTAAAGAAGATTGGCTGCCCACCAACTCTTCTGTCCATTGTGGAATCGTTCCACACAGGCATGAAGGGTATAATCAAGTTTGATGGTGCAACTTCTGAAGAATTTGAAATCAAGAGTGGAGTTAAGCAAGGTTGTGTACTAGCTCCCACCCTCTTTGGAATATACTTTTCACTTCTACTGAAATATGCATTTCGTGATCAGGATGGTGGTATATACATTCACTCACGCTCAGATGGCGGCCTCTACAATGCTCAGAGATTGAAGGCTAAGACCAAAATTAGGAGTGTACTGATCAGAGAGTTGCTTTTTGCAGATGATGCTGCAGTTACGACCCACTCTGAGGAAGAATTGCAATGTCTACTATCTGCATTCTCCAATGCTTGTTCTGAATTTGGTTTAACAATTAGCAAAAAGAAGACACAGATTATGTCACAAGGTGCACATGGGGTACCATCAATCTTATTGACGATTCCGAACTAGAGATAGTAGACCATTTTACATATCTAGGATCAGTGGTAAATAGCAAATTATCCCTAGATCAGGAAATCAACATCCGGATTGGTAAGGCAGCAACAACAATGAACAGGTTAAGAAAAAGAGTCTGGGAGAACAGGAAGCTTACTGCCAAAACAAAAGTCCTTGTCTATCAAGCCTGTGTCCTTAGTACTCTTCTCTATGGCAGTGAAACCTGGACAACTTACTCACACCAAGAGAACAATTTAAACAGCTTTCATATGCGGTGTCTGCGAAGAATTCTTGGTATTAAGTGGCAAGACAAAATCACAAATACTGAAGTATTGGAAAGATCAGGTTGTGTGACAGTTTATTCCATGCTCAGTCTTCGTAGAATTAGATGGATAGGACATCTTAGGAGGATGGATGATGGTAGAATACCAAAGGATATCTTTTTTGGTGAATTACAGATGGGTAAGAGATCTCAGGGTCGGCCTCTACTACGATACAAAGATGTGTGTAAGCGCGACATGATTGATACAGGCATTGATAATGCACATTGGGAGCAAGTCGCCGCTGAACGTGTTGCAGTGGAGGGCAAATATCAGAAATGGAATAAAGTCAAAGGAGAAATTTATTGCAGAAAAGTCACACACCAAGCGTTTGAGACGTAAGATGGTGCATGATGGTGGAAATGACCACGTGTTCACATGCACCCACTGTGAACGGACATTTACAGCGCAAATTGGCCTTATCAGTCACACTCGCTACCGCCATAGTTAAAAGTTATTATGCCTTTTTAGAGCACAAACTATCGTCTGTCAAGACGGCAAGGTGCCAATGATAATGGCTTATGCCTGTACTGGTCAAGTCGATTCAGATACCGCTGCAAAGTCTGTTGATACACGCGGGCTTTTCACGAGTTGGTAGATCTTCGTTATCTAGGACATGTTGCATTTGCTAATCCAAGTCGCGCAAGTTATCTATTAATGTGTCGGGTGGTACGTAGGGTCTTTCCATCATCCGGGGATCGATCAAGATCATTTTCTTCATTATAAGCCCACTATGCCTTTCAGCACGGTGAGAATATGACCTAATAAAGCGCCTATGAAACCACCTTGTTGCAAGATTTGTTTCCTCTTCTTGATAGATAGCTTCTTACGCGCGAGAGCTCTCAGACTGTTCTTGTGCCACCGCAGTCGTCTCTTCTGAGCCGGTGTCGATGGAACATTACCTTTTAATACATTGTGACAGCACTCGCATATTGATTGAACGAGGTCAGGGGAAGCCGCTTTAATTACGGTTTTCACGTCAGCCGGCTTCGCCTCGCCCAGAAATCGCAGCATGGCCCCGTGACGTTTTATTCAGTGGGACATATTATTTAGGCACGTAGACCACTTGACGCTGATCAGGAAAAATATGACTTCGTAAGCGGAGCTGATCCGGTGTTTCCTGTCGAAGGTCAAAAAAGCAAATAACCGTGTGGAGTCGCTGTTGCGTCCTTAAAACTCTCTTGGACATATGACACGCGGCCTGGATACATCTGTTTGGCCAGGTTGGTAATCTGAGACCCGTCACGTGGGTTCTTAAACACCACTAGGTAATGTGAATTCAAACTGATGGTTCTTTGCTCTTTATTCTTCCCAAAGAGATTCTGGACTATATACACGACACTAAGGTTGCGATGATGACTGCCTTTAGTAAAAAGCTTTGTCACCCTATCATCTGTCTCGGACATTAGGTCATCTATTACCACTAGACGACGCCTATCACCTGTCCACTGTTCCATATCAGGTAAGCCTTCGTTAAATTGAATGCCTTTCATAGTCTCATACATGGATTGCCATTCTCCGTAGCACCATATAATCTCCTCTGGAATCGGATCGACCATGTCTGATAAATGAGTCAGAAACTTTTGCACAAAGACGGATTTCCCACATCCCGTTGGGCCCGCAATCAAAGCCGTAAAAGGATGTTTCCATCTCGGATCCATGACTAATAATAATCACCTACCCTCTCCAGACAAGTATTTTATGGGACTCGAACCCGCCGCCACCGCCCCGACGCCGCCGCCCGCCCGGGGACCGGAAGTGACAACTGGAAGTAGTCAACAGGACGTGGTCACCCAGACCCAAGAAAATACCCGCCAAGTTCAATTATTGAGGTCGTAAAATATGACAAAACAATATGGCCGGATAACTCCGTATAGAAGGATTTATAGGGGGTTTGAAACCCCAAATGCTAAGTAGTTTGCGTGTCTCCTACTACTGGTGTTCCTTGTCCGCACTACCTTGAGGTATGACCTTGCCTGCAAATCCTTGAGTCTGTCTGCAATGGTTGGCAACCCCAGTATGAATCGCATACACATTATTTGGGTGTCCCTTGTACATCTTTGAATCACAGAAATTAATAGTAAGTGTGGTTCTGGTATACACGTTTGGTACTTCACCGGTACATGAGTTGCTGTGCTGAGATGTTTCTAGTGTTATCTGTGAGAGAGAACTCAACATCAAGTGCCCTGCCAACTTCAGTAGGCGTTCATGTCTCTCCACAGATCTTGGTCTTTGGTGTTCTGGATCAACTCTGTTGATAATATTCCTCCATGCCACCCTCTCAGTCCATTCAACAGCATTCTACATGGTCTGCCTCTGTCTCTTTTCCCACTGATCTTTCCAGTTGTCACGATGTTCTCCAGTCCCTCTCTTCTAATCACCTGACCAAAGAAAGCTGGTTGTCTCTTTCTTATTGTTGTATATAATTTTATACTTTCATCACCCTCTTCCAGGCAATCGTTGTTAGTTACTCTGGCATTCCAAGGTAGTCACAACATTCGTCTCAGCAACTACATCTCTATTTTTTTTTTTTTAAATTCGCATATCCTTTACAGGACATCGCTGTCAACATCAGCATCTTTCAGCTGTCTGTTGATTTCTTGGCAAGATTACGCTCAGTAATTTGCCATTGCTTTATGAGCGGCCGGCTCAGTTAACCCGCAAGTCACCAGCGGGGGTAGAACCGCTCCCAGTTCTCGCCCGCAACGAGACTCTGCGTTATAAACGGGATTACGGAGAAAGTGTTGTAACCCCTCGGCCAGACAGACCGGCACATCTCTATTGCTTCCTAGATTTTTCCTGGTTTGTTCATTTACGTTCCACGATTCGCTGCAAAACAGGTTCTATATAGCACTTCAGCACTTTCCTTCCAACATTCAATGATAGTGATTTATTGCATATGGTATTCTTCATTTACTGGAATGCAGCGTTTGCTTGTCTTGTTCTGTTCTTAATCTCTGTCTTGCAGCGTCCAGCAGATGTTATAACTGCCCCTAGATATTTAAATGCCAATCTCTCTGGCCGAGGGCTTACACGACTTTCTCCTTAATCCCGTCTATCCAGTCAGGGTCTCGCAGCGCGCGAGAATTGGAAGCGGTTCTACCCCCGTTTGTGACTTGCAGGATAAGTGATCCGGCCGCTCAGAAAGCAATGGCAAACTACTGAGCGTAATCTTGCCAAGAAATCAACAATCAGCTGAAAGATGCTAATGTTGACAGCGATGTCCTGTAAAGGATATGCGAATTAAAAATAAAATATTTAAATGTGTCCACTTGGTTCAGGATTTTTGGCTTCTATTATTGGTGTTTGTCCATCAAGAATGATAATGACCATTTATTTCATCCAGCGGGGTTGAAAGTTTGGAGTTCTAAGATGGTTGGTAAGGCCTATTTTGGCTCGAGATGTTCTTTGATAATGTGGGCAAAAATTGCCTGACGTTCCAGTAGAATGATCTCCTGCGGTGGTTTTTTTGTCCAGCCTTTATTTTGTCACAGCTCGTGCAGTCCCGTTTTCTTCACAAGTTAGTTAGTTAGTCAGTTAGTCGCTGTTGCAATTTCACAGCACTGGATCGTCCCCATTTTGCTCCGTTCTTGTGCCATTGAATATCACATAAAATGCTCCACACTGCCCCATGTGAAAAGTGGAAAAGACAGGAGTCTCGACAACCAACAGCCCGCACAGGTACACTGTGCATAATGCCGCCGCCAGAATGTCAACACAAAAGTCCTCCACGAAAAATACAGTTCATCTTCGATGGAAGCGGCAGTCCCTAGAAAACCAGCAGCCACACATTACTGCACAAGGCAAAACCAGTCCGTTTGCGACAAAGCCAGCTACACCATTTTTCCCGAACATGCAGTTCACGCCACAAACAACCGCGGACAGATAGTAAAAGCATTTCCCTGTGCATAATGCAGCCGCCAGAATGTCAACACAAAAGTCCTCCACGAAACATACAGTTCATCTTTGATGGAAGCGGCAGTCATTTTCCCATCCGGATGTTTTTCTAGATGTTCACCTACACAGTCTAGATATTTCTAGATGTTGTTTGTTCCGTTTCTAGATGTTTTCTGTCAAAGAAAAGTGGCAACCTGCGCCACCTACACCATTTTTCCGAACATGCAGTTCTCAGTTCATGCCACAAACAACCGCGGACAGATAGTAAAAGCACTTCACTGTACATAATGCCATCAGATAGTAAAAGCATTTTACTGTACATAATGCCGTCGCCAGAATGCCAACACGAAAGTCCTGCACGAAAAATACAGTTCATCTTTGATGGAAGCGACAGTCATTTTCCCATCCGGATGTTTTTCTAGATGTTCACCTACACAGTCTAGATAATTATAGATGTTGTTTGTTCCGTTTCTAGATGTTTTCTAGCTATCTATGCCATTTTTTCCGAACATGCCGTTTACGCCACAAACAACCTCGGACAAATGTATATACATTTCAATGTACATAATGCCGTCGCCAGAATGCCAACACAAAAGTCCTCCACGAAAATACAACTCATCTTTGATGGAAGCGGCAGTCACTAGAAGACCAGCAGCCACACATTTCTGCATAAGGCAAAAACCGGTCAATTTTGCAACATAGCCAGCCGCCATTGCTCCAAAAATACAGTTCACGCTCCAAAAAATCCTCGGGCATATGTAAAAACATTTCACACAAAATTCACAGCTCACAGTTTCGCGCCCCGCACTCAACTCAGTAGCAGGGCGACGGAACCATGCACTTCCAGTCCAACATGAGGAAAATGCGAATGCAAACGGTAGCCACTAGCATAAACACTCCAGAGGCCTTAACCGTTTCAATGCCTATCCTCCATATTCGCGACCGGAAGTCCAGTGACTACACCCTTGCATGACGTACGCCACGAATTTCGGTCGTTGGCAGCAGTCTCTCAAGTGTCGTGATGAATTCTAAAAACTTTTAATGAGATCTTCAGAATGTCTTTAAAGCGTTTCCTCTGGCTGCCTAGGTACATTTACTACAGTGCAGCTCGCCGTAAAAAAAATCGTTTAGGAAACCTGTGATGTGGCATGCGAGTCAGTGACCAACCCAGTGAACACGATTCTTCATTAGTACAGTTCGGATACTCTGCATGGACGCTCTTTCTAGGACTTCAGTTTCTGGGATCATGTCTTGCCATTTAATCTTCAGTAACTTCCTAAGGCAGACTGTGTGGAAGTGGTTTAATTTCCTAGCGTGTCGCTGATAAACAGTCCAGGTTTCACAAGCATATAGCAGTGTGGATAATACAACTGCTTTGTAGACTTTCAGCTTTGTTTGCAGGCTTATTTGTTGGGGCTTGTGGGTGGGTGGAGGAGGTGTGATTGGGTGTCGGATGTGCGGGTGGGTAAAGGATGTATGTGAGGGCGGGGAATGTGTGTTTGGCTGGATGGTTGGGGTGTGTTAGTGTGGGTGGGTAGATGACAGATGTATGTGTTGAAGGGATGGTTGGGGATGTGAGTGACTGAGGGATGAGTACGTGAGTGGATGGAGATGTGTGGGGAATGAGTGTATGGGTGGGGGATGTGAGTGTGGGTGGGGGGGGGTATATGTAGGTGGTGGGGTGGGGGTGAGGTGTGTGTTTGTGGATTGGGAATGTGTTGTTGGGTGGGGATGTGTGAGCAAGGGATGCGTGTATGGGTGGGGAGATGTGTGGATGGGTGTAGAGGTGTGGGTGGGTGTGTGGTTAAGGGGTGCGTGGTTAAGGGATATGCGATTGTGGGATGGGTGGGCGGAGGATGTGTGGGTGGATGAGTGTGTGTAGGTAGGGGATGTGTGCGTGTTTTGAGGGGAGGGGGGGGGGGTTCAGAATGCGTGGGTGGGTTGTGGGAGATTGTGCGGGTGTGGATGTGAGCAAGTGGGGGAAATGTGGGTGGGTGAGGGTTTTGTGTGTGGTTAGGTGCAGGATGTGTGGGTTGGTGGGGATATGTGTGAGTGGGGATATGTGGTTGGGGGTGTGTGTGGGTGAGTAGCGGAGTATATGTGGGTGGGAGGATGTCTGTGTGGGTGGGGGTTGTGTAGGTTGGTGATGGGTGGGTGCATGTATGTGTGTCCTGGGGGTGTGGGTGGGATGTGTGGTGAGTGGGAGATGTGTGTGTGGGTGTGGGGGATTGATGGATGGGTGGGAGCATGTATGTGCGCCTAAGGGTGTGTGTATAGTCGGGTGGGTGATGTGTATATGTGTGGGGGAGGTATGGGTGGGGCGGAGGATGGGTGGGGCGGGGGATGGATGGGTGCTGGATGTGTCTCATAACATGGTAATATGCATTGTTTTAGTGTACAACATCATTTTGACAATGTTTTTTTTTTCTATGTAAATGTATTATGCAGTATTGATGAACTAGAGATGAGTGATTGGAAGGGCTGAATGTATGACGGGCCTGCGTGCCCAATTTGTTACCCCTTTGAAAATAGATTCCGTTCGTTCGTTCGTTCGTTCTGTCCCACACATTTTTTGTTGCCAAAGGCCGCGCGGGTCTTGGAGATTCTTGCATTTACTTCATCATCAATTGTGACACAGTGCTGCCAAGATTGGTGAATTTGTCCACAACACTTAGACTATGACTACTATGATTTCTGCTCGGTGTTCTATTATTATCTTACTTTTGGATGTCATCTTTTTCTCTGGTATAACCATAGTTTCTGCTTTCTTGATACTCAAATAAAGTCCTTTTTTAACTGTCTATTACTAAAATATCTAAAACTTTTTGTAGATCTTTTGCATATTCCGCCATCAAAACTGTGTCATCTGCATATATTAGACTGTTTATATGATAAAGTGTTATAGAAAATAAAATATTATAAGATTAGTATTTTTGGGATCTGCGAAACAACACAGTGACAAAACAGGTTTAACGTCAAAAACATTACAAGGATAAATCGTTATGGAGGATTGTACATGCAAATTCAATGTACTCTTTGTGACAAAAGACATGGCAGTGTAAACATTTTGATGGAATGGCTTTGAATGCCAAGATAGGATTGGACAACATGGGTTGTGATGAGATTGTGTGGAAAGGCAGACTTGTGGTAATCAATAAACATGAAGAATGATTCCCCTGTATTTACCAAACGAATCAATTCGTCATATGAAGACGCGGCGTTCCACATAAAAGAATACTTCAAGCAATGTGGGCATCACCAGGTCACAGCACAGAACATAAAATGTATCATATCTGTATCACAAGAAGTGTAGAGCATCTGTATATGTGGGGAAATATTGTAAAGGGACAGTTGTAGATACAAATCACCATATGCTGATGTGTAAATACAAAGGTAATTCACGTAAATTAGTTAAACATCATAGAAATGTCATGTGTACAGTTGATCGGAGAACTAAACTTTTTACCATGAAGACATTTACGTTTAGCCTGATCGTTACATATAGTTAATCAGATACTAACGTTTTACATAAGAGAAGCCATAGTTTTCCCTCATAGTTGTGTATAGTCAATCCGAACTATAAAGCTTTTTACAGCGAAGAAACCTTAAATGTCCGTCAGTTATGTACACTTAATGAGACATAAATTGTGTACATAAGAAAAACCTTAGATCTCACAATTGTGTAAGTTACTTCATCATCATCAAGTGCCCAGCTAGATGACGTGCGCGTTCATGACTCTCCACAGATCTCGGTCTTAAGTTTTCTGGATCAACTCTACTGCTGATGACATTCCTCGATGCCACCGTCACAGTCTATCCAGCATAATTTCTCTTGTTCTGCCTCTTCCTCTCTTTTGCTCGATCTGTCTAGTTGTCACGATGTTCTCCAATATCTCTCTTCTCATCACATGATCAAAGAAAGCTGTTTGTCTCTTTCTTATTGTTGTATATAATGTTCTAGTTTCATTAGCCTCTTTCAGACAGTCGTTTGTTACTTCGGAAGTCCAAGGAATTCGCAACATTCATCTACGGAACCACATCTCTATTGCTTCCAAGCTCTTCCTAATTTGTTCATTTACATTCCAAGATTCACGTCCATACAGCAACACTGGATCTATACAGCACTTCAGCACTCTCCTCCTTACATTCAGTGATAGTGACTCATTGCATAAGATATTCTTAACTTTCTGAAATGCAGCTTACTGCTTGCCCTATTCTGCTCCTTAATCTCTGTTGTACATCTTCTATTCTGATGTTATAAATGTCCCTAGGTATTAAAAACTATCCACTTGGTTAAGAATTTTCCCTTCTATTCTATTTCACCGAGTGGGACAGAGATTAGTGCTCTCTCCTCTGCTATTTAATATCTACATGGACAGAATATCCAAAGAAGCAAGCCTTGACAGAACAGATTCAGAAAATTTATACATCTTTACTCCATATGAAACAACTGATCCACAGGAAATAAATGAACTTCTATTTGCAGACGATCAGTGCCTGTTTTACAGCGATGAGGGCAGACTACAAAATCATACTAATAATTTGAGTTCAGCATGCAGCAGAAACAATATGAGTATAAATACATCCAAAACCGAAGTAATGCAAGTTAGCAGATCGCCTGGTCCACTAAGTATACAGATAAATAGTACAACTCTGAAACAAGTTAAAGATTTCAAATATCTTGGAAATATGATCACATAAGATGGCAGACTGGACAGAAAAATCGAAATCAGATGTCAGAAAGCTGGTGCACTTGCATATCAACTATCACCCTTACTGAAACATCCAAATATACCCATGTCCGCAAAACGACAGATAGTAAACAGCATATTCACACCAACTCTATGCTACCAATCTCAAACTTGGACTTTATCCAAATCACACTTTCGCAAAATCAACACCTACGAGATGAGATGCCTGATGAGAGCTGCCAACTTAACAATCCGAGACCGAGTAAGAAATGCTACTATCAGACAGACAGTGGGATCAGCACCTTGTGGCACATTTATTGAAAGACAGAAGATCAAGTGGTTTGGCCATGTCGTTAGAATGCAACACCATCAACTACCATCACTGGCCTTACATCAAAGATCATCTGCGACGAGACCAAGAAGACGTCCAAGAAGAAAATGGAATGACGACATCAAAAAACATTGTACAATCACACAGAATGACACTATCCAGTGCCTCCCAAGGGGCGCTGGAGCGCAAATTATTTTTACATTTGGGTGTCACCTTTTTCTATGATATCACTAATGTTTCTATTTTCTTGATAGATTTTCTTGTAGATCTTTTGCATTATCCGCCACCAATACTGTGTCATCTGCATAGCGTGTATTGTTTGTATTATACCCTCCGAATAGTATTCCTAGCATCTCTTTGATCTCTCTCATTATAACTTCGCTACAGAGGGAGAAGTGATCCGGTGACAAAACACATCCCTGTCGTACTCCCAACCTTATTTGTACATAACTGCCTGTCAGAAGTCGGGATGCCCCACCGGCTAGATGAAAGTATTATTCACTGGCGAGCAACCCCAAATAGTCAGAAACTGACTAGGGACAAAATCTATATGGCTGAACTACAGATTAAGCCCATGAATATCCAACGTACAGCTCCAAGTGGCTCGTTACAAAATGAAATGAACTGTGCTGAATATTCGCCAAGGAATAGGAAAGAGAAGGTTAGCTAAGATAGATTTTTAAGTCTAAATATAAGTCATTGACAACTATCTCAGGACAGGTTTTTCTCCCTGACTGCTCCCTTCCTTGGTGTCTAAGTGAACCCCCACCAGTGTACACACACAACACGTATGCACAATTGGAATTAAAATATAACGACAGAACTATGAGTTACAATACTACAACATTTATTTACTAATCATATTAGACATCGGATGTTATTCAAGATGATGACGATGAAATCATATAACATGATAGTGATGACAAACATTACGTAACTTTATTAATGTTACTTGAACTATCTGGATCTGTGGTCCAGATCCCCACTCTCCAGTAGACACAGAAAAAAAGAACAGCTTGCCGGTATTCTGACGCCTGCCAGTCCTGGCTCTACCTAGTCACTCGTTCTTGAGATCTATAACATAGGTGCTCCTTGTGAGAGCTTGAAAGAAAGTCAAGAATGTGTTATATCTAGTTCTACATCAGTGCAATCTTACGTAAAACATATTCTAGTAAACACATATACAATGACCAGCCTGGCCAAGTTTATCTTCCAGCTCTACTGCGTTCACCATCCTCCTTCTCCCTCCATATCTGTCTACGGTCTTAGTCTGGGACGGGCTTTTCAATTGTCTCACACGCCTGTAATGATTATATTTCTGCCGCCCTATGTCCATGTCGCTACTACAGAAATTCTGTGTCGTACAACCGCTCTGTCCAATGTTGGTTTAGCAGCTCACAGGGTCGGTAATGGTATTATAATAATGCCGGATCATCCGGGCTTACAAGCCGTGACCAGTAGCTGTGCCAGGTTTCCATGCATTACCGTGAACGCACGCCCACAATACACTGAGAAAGTTTAGCACCATATACCCTATACCAATTGTGGGTAATGTCTGTACCATTACACCTCCGTTTCCAACACAATCGATGGCCAGGGTGCCCATGCGAACACAATAGCGCAACACCAATTTATTCTTAGTGAGTTACCATATAACAAATCACATCAAATAAACCTAAGGTATACGAATACAAAATGGCATATAAGACTATTACTTACCTACAATTGTATAATGCAAAAAGGTAAGTAATATCCTTATCTACAACAAACTGGGAAACATAGTTTCCATATACGCTTACAGAACATATACACAAATTATGCATATGACAATTCAACTATATCAACCTCCGATATACATACATTATATTACTTCAAGATAGACATATAATGATACTCAACATAATAGCATAAGGCATTATTAATGAGTAATAATATTGTATACCTACAAAATGAGATATACAACAAGTCTAATTGAAGTGACCACACAGACCAGCCATATTGCTGATCTGTCCGGTTTAGTCACCACTCAGTTACTGCTGTGGTAAGAATTAAAGAAATAGTCAGTTGACTATATTCTGTACAACAAATGCACACACCAAAAGGCAACTAGGATAGTGTACAAAGAAATGACAAGCATCTACCACGACACCTCAAGTATATCTAGACAAGATCTGTCTTACATAAGGTTCTACTTCTCAGAAGAGTAACACTTTAAAGCAATATGATATTGAACACAGAACTTAGAAAGAACACTCAAGTAAACTACGACAATGATAGTTCTTGCAATAACCTAGATCAGATATAGACTGAAAATCAGTACATACATCTAAATGACTGACTAGTTACTAAGAAATAACTTTTGTAGTGAAATCTAACAATAATCATGCATATGACTACAGAACATTGAGATAGTTCCTACCTGTTCAGAGATTTTTTCATTTCTAACATGACCAGAGCTAACAGCCTATTTAACTAGTATCCCAAAGCAATTAACATTCCTTCAGTACTGTTCTAATTGCTTTATCAGATCTGTTTCACACATTCCTACAACAGACACATTATCTCCCAACATGTCAGTCATAAATCTTTCTGCATGCACACTAGCCCTCACACCTGTGAGTCTGACAATTATTAGCCCCCTGAGTCTTATCAGTGATTTCACACCTTGCACCTCTAGTCTCTACCAGATGGAGGTCAGCCATCGCGGTTGGGCGGTTTCCTAGCTGTGCTTATCAGGTGTCATGTCAAAGGAGCAATTAGGTTCTCATGGTAAGCTGCCAGTTTACAACTCTGTTGGTAAACCAGGTTTGCTTGCGTCATGCCTGGTTGGTTTTAATTACCATTCAGTCCCCTGAGTCTGCCCTCCAGTCTGGCTGGATTGATAACCTCTGGGGGTGACCGGTACTGGTGTCAAATTAACTTCCCAAATAGAAAGCCATCTTTGGTGGTTTGTTTACTTGCAGGCTTTGCAAGCTTACGTCAAGACTATATAGCCTTGAATATAGAGAAAACAGTTTTGTTAGTCTGTTGATTCTCTACATGGCCCATCAAAAGTGAACCGAAAATTGTTCTGGGAAGTAAAGGCTGCAAATTCGTGACACTGCCCTCTCCATTTACCATTTTAATTGTTGCTACTTGGTTCCAGTAAATATTCTTTATTATTCTGAGATCTTTCCCATCAATGTTAATATCTTTCAACATTTTAATCAATTCATCATGTTTTACTTTATCAAATGCCTTAGTATAATCTATGAAGCACAAAAATATGTCTTTCTGTGTCTCTATTGACCTTTCCATTAGTGTCCGTAATGTATATATTGCATTGTTTATACCCTTTCCTTCCACAAATCCATGCTGTTCTTCACCAATTTCAATTTTTATTTTCTTTCTTGTTCTTCTCATTATACAGTTAATCACACACATAAACTAGTTACGTCAGACAAACTCTGGATTCTCTTACAATTTCAGGTCTCCAAGTGCAGACGATGTCACGTGAAGTTGGACGCATTACCCAGAGAGCACGAGTCTGGACTTGGATCCTTCAAATGCCAATGTGGACATGAATTCATGTAAACATTACTGATTTCCCATGATTCATCCCATTTCATCTCATCATGTTCCTCTTGTACCTTGCGGTGTCGAGTTGAAGTATAAACAGCGGGAGAGTGCCCGCCCATGGGCTTCATATATCGATATTCCCATGGACTATGCTATTCCCTCCGTCCATCGTTTACGTGGTCGGCATCTTCCTCTGATTCCATCTGGTCTCTACATCATTGCTTGTTGTGGTATACTGTTAGTTGGTAACCTACTTGCATGGCCAAACCATTTTACTTGCTGCCTTCTAATAAAATATAGCGCTGCTGTAACCCCTACTTTAGTCCTGATTTCTTCATTTCTGATCTTACCTCTTCTTGATACATTGAGTATTCTTCTCAGGAATCTCATTTCTGTTGTGATTTTTCTTTTCTCTTTGTCTGTCATTGTCTAGGTTTGGCATTAGTAGCATAGAGTTGGTAGGAAGATTGTGTTGTAAAGTGCTTTCTTATCGACACATGTTTGCTCTTTAGCATTGGTGCCATTTGTCCAATGAGTTGGTTTGCCGAATTGCATCTATTTTCGATCTCGTCTTCTGATTTGTCATTTGATGATATTATACTTCCTAGGTACTTGAAACTCTTTACTTGTTTCAGGGAATGTTCGTCTAGGTGTAATTGATGTTGTTTTGTTTTTTTCTTCTTTAGTTATAGTCATTAACTCTGTTTTAATTGTGCTAATTTTCATGTTATGTTCCCTATACATTTCGTTTAGACTGTTCATGTGGTTTTGTAATTCATCTTCTGATGTTGCTATTAGTGCTTGATCATCCGCAAAGAGGAGTTCTCTAATGGTATAATTTGCCGATGATTCTTCTTCTGTGTTCTCGTCATGCGGTGTTCTTGCGGTCTCTGTTTGGCTGGTTTCTTTACATATGTTGTCTATATATGTTATGAACAAGAGAGGGGACAGGACACAACCTTGTCGTACTCCAGATCTTATGGTGAAGGGTTCTAAGTGTCCTCCAGTTGCTCTCACTATGTATTCACTGATGTTGTATAAACTTCTACATAGGTTTGTTAGATGTGTACTCACTCCATATTGTTTAAGGATTTCCCACAGCTTGTTTCTATCTACTCTATCAAATGCCTTTTCTTGGTCGACAAGGGCTAAGTAGAGTGTTTCATTAAATTCAATTGATTTTTTAAAATAAATTGTCTAAGAGCAAATATTTCATCTGTGCATCCTTTGTTTTTCCTAAATCCAAGTTGTGTTTCGCTTAGCTGAGGTTCTATAGTAGTTTGTGATCTTTTCTCAAGAATGTTGCAAAATATTTTCCCAGTATGACTCAAAAGGGAAATGTCTCTGTGCCAAGTAGTAGCGCAGAAAACATGACGCAAAAGAAAGAGGGAGGAAAACTCCAGAACCAAAATGTACAGAAAACTAGGCGCCTGACGTAGAACGGAGATCACGTCAGTTTTGTTTTTCAATAACAACGAACATTCGGGTCATAGAGCTGGACTAGAGAAGCAGCACGTTCAAGTCGTCTCTAATTCATGAAGTTATTTACTGGCAGGACAACTTTATTCATAGCTAATACATATTAGAAAGGAGAACCAGAATCGTGGCAGCTTATATATCAGGATAAAGATTTTGGGACAGATCCGGGATCTAGGAAGGAGATTGAGAATGTCACACCAGAAGGACACTTCGGTAACCTTGGATGGACAGAACGACTGAAGGACTGCAATACTAATTTGATAGTTTCCAGTAGCTAGTAACATCAACAGTTGAATATTTATAATTGATGTTTTCTTACGATCGTCCCGTCTGGAATTTACAGACCCGATCGATACTTATTGAGATTCATAAATTGTCTGATTGAATGCTGCTCAAGAATGAGGGCTAATAACTTAGCCGCATCAATTACATTGCCAGCCTTCGAGTGAGTCCTTTTTATTGATGTTCCGTTGATGCTTCTTTGTTGGATCGTTTTCTGCAACTCTAGACGGCGTTTTGTTCGAGTTTATGTTTTATGTTATGCCAGAAAGATCATAGCACTCTGTATTTTGTGCAGTCTCTTTTGCTGCCTTTGTTTTTCCAGATTTCCTCACTTCTATTGTCTCCATAAGTTGTACTTCTTTACAATTAAAACAGCAGACGTTCATTGTGCCTATTTTTTGAATCGCTGATCTATGTCGTAGTCCATTAACATTGCCGGGTCTATATCCATGTGGGTGAGTCCGTTTATACTTCTTAGTATTTCTACCAGCAGTATGAGGATCCACTGCCGACTTGCTAGGCCAATCGCAGATTTAGGACAAACATCTGTCAAGCTCACAGTATAGCACCCATACACCAAGTTACAATATAACAACAATACACCAGGTCACATTATAGCACCCATACACCAGGTCACATTATAGCCCCCATACATCAGGTCACAGTATAGCACCCATACATCAGGTCACAGTATAGCACCCATACATCAGGTCACAGTAAAACACCCATACACCAGGTCACAGTATAGCACCCATACACCAGGTAACAGTATAACACCAATACACCAGGTCACAGTATAGCACCCATACACCAGGTCACAGTATAACACCCATACACCAGGTCACATTATAGCACCCATACACCAGGTCACAGTATAACACCCATACACCAGGTCACAGTATAGCACCCATACATCAGGTCACAGTATAACACCCATACACCAGGTCACAGTATAACACCCATACACCAGGTCACAGTATAACACCAATACACCAGGTCACAGTATAACACCCATACACCAGGTCACAGTATAACACCCATACACCAGGTCACAGTATAACACCCATACAACAGGTCACAGTATAGCACCCATACATCAGGTCACAGTATAGCACCCATACACCAGGTCACAGTATAACACCCATACATCAGGTCACAGTATAGCACCCATACATCAGTCACAGTATAGCACCCATACACCAGGTCACAGTATAGCACCCATACACCAGGTCACAGTATAACACCCATACACCAGGTCACAGTATAACACCCATACACCAGGTCACAGTATAACACCCATACACCAGGTCACAGTATAACACCCATACACCAGGTCACAGTATAACACCCATACACCAGGTCACAGTATAACACCCATACACCATGTCACAGTATAACACCCATACACCATGTCACAGTATAACACCCATACACCATGTCACAGTATAACACCCATACACCATGTCACAGTATAACACCCATACACCATGTCACAGTATAACACCCATACACCATGTCACAGTATAACACCCATACACCATGTCACAGTATAACACCCATACACCAGGTCACAGTATAACACCCATACACCAGGTCACAGTATAACACCCATACACCAGGTCACAGTATAACACCCATACACCAGGTCACAGTATAACCACCCATACACCAGGTCACAGTATAACACCCCATACACCAGGTCACAGTATAACAGCCCATTACACCATGTCACAGTATAAACAGCCATACACATGTCACAGTATAACACCCATACACCATGTCACAGTATAACACCCATACACCAGGTCACAGTATAACAACCCATACACCAGGTCTACAGTATACCACCCATACACCAGGTCACAGTATAACACCCATACACCAGGTCACAGTATAACACCCATACACCAGGTCACAGTATAACACCCATACACCAGGTCACAGTATAACACCCATACACCAGGTCACAGTATAACACCCATACACCAGGTCACAGTATAAACACCCATACACCAGGTCACAGTATAACACCCATACACCAGGTCACAGTATAACACCCATACACCATGTCACAGTATAACAGCCATACACCATGTCACAGTATAACACCCATACACCATGTCACAGTATAACACCCATACACCAGGTCACAGTATAACACCCATACACCATGTCACAGTATAACACCCATACACCATGTCACAGTATAACACCCATACACCATGTCACAGTATAACACCCATACACCATGTCACAGTATAACACCCATACACCAGGTCACAGTATAACACCCATACACCATGTCACAGTATAACACCCATACACCAGGTCACAGTATAACACCCATACACCATGTCACAGTATAACACCCATACACCAGGTCACAGTATAACACCCATACACCATGTCACAGTATAACACCCATACACCATGTCACAGTATAACACCCATACACCATGTCACAGTATAACACCCATACACCAGGTCACAGTATAACACCCATACACCATGTCACAGTATAACACCCATACACCAGGTCACAGTATAACAGCCATACACCAGGTCACAGTATAACACCCATACACCAGGTCACAGTATAACACCCATACACCAGGTCACAGTATAACAGCCATACACCAGGTCACAGTATAGCACCCATACACCTGGTCACAGTATAACAGCCATACACCAGGTCACAGTATAGCACCCATACACCTGGTCACAGTATAACAGCCATACACCAGGTCACAGTATAGCACCCATACACCAGGTCACAGTATAACACCCATACACCTGGTCACAGTATAACACCCATACACCAGGTCACAGTATAACACCCATACACCTGGTCACAGTATAACACCCATACACCTGGTCACAGTATAGCACCCATACACCAGGTCACAGTATAACACCCATACACCTGGTCACAGTATAACACCATACACCGGTCACAGTATAACACCCATACCCAGGTCACAGTATAACACCCATACACCAGGTCACAGTATAACACCCATACACCATGTCACAGTATAACACCCATACACCTGTCACAGTATAACAGCTATACACCAGGTCACAGTATAACACCCATACACCAGGTCACAGTATAACACCCATACATCAGGTCACAGTATAACACATATACACCAGGTCACAGTATAACACCCCATACACCAGGTCACAGTATAACACCCATACATCATGTCACAGTATAACACCCATACACCATGTCCAGTATAACACCCATACACCATGTCACAGTATAACACCCATACACCATGTCACAGTATAACACCCATACACCATGTCACAGTATAACACCCATACACCATGTCACAGTATAACACCCATACACCATGTCACAGTATAACACCCATACACCATGTCACAGTATAACACCCATACACCATGTCACAGTATAACACCCATACACCAGTGTCACAGTATAACACCCATACAAAATGTCACAGTATAACACCATACACCATGTCACAGTATAACACCCATACAACCATGTCACAGTATAACGCCATACACCATGTCACAATATAACAGCCATACACCATGTCACAGTATAACAGCCATACACCATGTCACAGTATAACAGCCATACACCATGTCACAGTATAACAGCCATACACCTGATCACAGTATAACAGCCATACACCATGTCACAGTATAACACCCATACAACAGATCACAGTATAACACCCATACACCTGGTCACAGTATAACACCCATACACCAGGTCACAGTATAACACCCATACACCTGGTCACAGTATAACACCCATACACCAGGTCACAGTATAACACATATACACCAGGTCACAGTATAACACCCATACACCAGGTCACAGTATAACACCCATACACCATGTCACAATATAAACCCCCTACACTCGGTCCACAGTATAACACGCCATACATCAGGTCACAGTATAACACCCATACACCAGGTCACAGTATAACACCCATACACCAGGTCACAGTATAACACCCATACACCAGGTCACAGTATAACACCCATACACCAGGTCACAGTATAACACCCATACACCAGGTCACAGTATAACACCCATACACCAGGTCACAGTATAACACCCATACACCAGGTCACAGTATAACACCCATACACCAGGTCACAGTATAACACCCATACACCAGGTCACAGTATAACACCCATACACCAGGTCACAGTATAACACCCATACACCAGGTCACAGTATAACACCCATACACCAGGTCACAGTATAACACCCATACACCAGGTCACAGTATAGCACCCATACACCAGGTCACAGTATAGCACCCATACACCAGGTCACAGTATAACACCCATACACCAGGTCACAGTATAACACCCATACACCAGGTCACAGTATAGCACCCATACACCAGGTCACAGTATAACACCCATACACCAGGTCACAGTATAACACCCATACACCAGGTCACAGTATAACACCCATACACCAGGTCACGTATAACACCCATACACCAGGTCACAGTATAACACCCATACACCAGGTCACAGTATAACACCATACACCAGGTCACAGTATAACACCCATACACCAGGTCACAGTATAACACCCATACACCGAGGTCACAGTATAACACCCATACACCAGGTCACAGTATAGCACCCATACACCAGGTCACAGTATAACACCCATACACCAGGTCACAGTATACACCCATACACCAGGTCACAGTATAGCACCCATACACCAGGTCACAGTATAAGCACCCATACACCAGGTCACAGTATAACACCCATACACCAGGTCACAGTATAACACCATACACCAGGTCACAGTATAACACCCATACACCAGGTCACAGTATAACACCCATACACCATGTCACAGGTATAACAACCCATACACCATGTCACAGTATAACACCCATACACCTGGTCACAGTATAACACCCATACACCAGGTCACAGTATAACACCCATACACCAGGTCACAGTATAACACCCATACACCAGGTCACAGTATAACACCCATACACCAGGTCACAGTATAACACCCATACACCATGTCACAGTATAACACCCATACACCTGGTCACAGTATAACACCCATACACCAGGTCACAGTATAACACCCATACACCAGGTCACAGTATAACACCCATACACCAGGTCACAGTATAACACCCATACACCAGGTCACAGTATAACACCCATACACCAGGTCACAGTATAACACCCATACACCATGTCACAATATAACACCCATACACCAGGTCACAGTATAACACCCATACACCAGGTCACAGTATAACACCCATACACCAGGTCACAGTATAAGCACCCATACACCAGGTCACCAGTATAGCACCCATACACCAGGTCACAGTATAAGCACCCATACACCAGGTCACAGTATAACACCCATACACCAGGTCACAGTATAACACCCATTACACCAGGTCACAGTATAGCACCATACACCAGGTCACAGTATAACACCCATACACAGGTCACAGTATAACACCCATACACCAGGTCACAGTATAACACCATACACAGGTCACAGTATAACAACCCATACACCAGGTCACAGTATAACACCCATACACCAGGTCACAGTATAACACCCATACACCAGGTCACAGTATAACACCCATACACCAGGTCCACAGTATACACCCATACACCAGGTCACAGTATAAACACCCATACACCAGGTCACAGTATAACACCCATACACCAGGTCACTGTATAACACCCATACACCAGGTCACAGTCTAACACCCATACACCAGGTCACAGTATAACACCCATACACCAGGTCACAGTATAACACCCATACACCAGGTCACAGTATAACACCCATACACCAGGTCACAGTATAACACCCATACACCAGGTCACGGTATAACACCCATACACCAGGTCACGGTATAGCACCCATACACCAGGTCACGGTATAGCACCCATACACCAGGTCACGGTATAGCACCCATACACCAGGTCACGGTATAGCACCCATACACCAGGTCACAGTATAGCACCCATACACAGGTCACAGTATAGCACCCATACACCAGTCACAGGTATAGCACCCATACACCAGGTCACAGTATATCACCCATACACCAGGTACAGGTATAGCACCCATACACCAGGTCACAGTATAACACCCATACACCAGGTTCACAGTATAGCACCCATACAACAGGTCACAGTATAACACCCATACACCAGGTCACAGTATAACACCCATACACCAGGTCACAGTATAACACCCATACACCATGGTCACAGTATAACACCCATACACCAGGTCACAGTATAACACCCATACACCAGGTCACAGTATAACACCCATACACCAGGTCACAGTATAACACCAATACAACAGGTCACAGTATAACACCCATACACCAGGTCACAGTATAACACCCATACACCAGGTCACAGTATAACACCCATACACCAGGTCACAGTATAACACCCATACACCAGGTCACAGTATAACACCCATACACCAGGTCACAGTATAACACCCATACACCATGTCACAGTATAACACCCATACACCATGTCACAGTATAACACCCATACACCATGTCACAGTATAACACCATACACCATGTCACAGTATAACACCCATACACCAGGTCACAGTATAACACCCATACACCATGTCACAGTATAACACCCATACACCAGGTCACAGTATAACACCCATACACCAGGTCACAGTATAACACCCATACAACAGGTCACAGTATAACACCCATACACCAGGTCACAGTATAACACCCATACACCATGTCACAGTATAACACCCATACACCAGGTCACAGTATAACACCCATACACCAGGTCCACAGTATAACACCCATACACCAGGTCACAGTATAACACCCATACACCAGGTCACAGTATACCACCATACACCAGGTCACAGTATAACACCCATACACCAGGTCACAGTATAACACCCATACACCATGGTCACAGTCTAAACACCCATATACACCAGGTCACAGTATAGCACCCATACCACCAGGTCACAGTATAACACCCATAACCAGGTCACAGTATAACACCCATACACCATGGTCACAGTATAACAGCCATACACCAGGTCACAGTATAACACCCATACACCAGGTCACAGTATAACACCCATACACCAGGTCACAGTATAACACCCATACACCAGGTCACAGTATAACACCCATACACCAGGTCACAGTATAACACCCATACACCAGGTCACAGTATAACACCCATACACCAGGTCACAGTATAACACCCATACACCTGGTCACAGTATAACACCCATACACCAGGTCACAGTATAACACCCATACACCAGGTCACAGTATAACACCCATACACCAGGTCACAGTATAACACCCATACACCAGGTCACAGTATACACCCATACACCAGTCACAGTATAACACCCATACACCAGGTCACAGTATAACACCATACACCAGGTCACAGTATAACACCATACACCAGGTCACAGTATAACACCCATACACCAGGTCACAGTATAACACCCATACACCAGGTCACAGTATAACACCCATACACCAGGTCACAGTATAGCACCCATACACCAGGTCACAGTATAACACCCATACACCAGGTCACAGTATAGCACCCATACACCAGGTCACAGTATAACACCCATACACCAGGTCACAGTATAACACCCATACACCAGGTCACAGGTATAACACCCATACACCAGGTCACGGTATAGCACCCATACACCAGGTCACGGTATAGCACCCATACACCAGGTCACGGTATAGCACCCATACACCAGGTCACGGTATAGCACCCATACACCAGGTCACGGTATAGCACCCATACACCAGGTCACAGTATAGCACCCATACACCAGGTCACAGTATAGCACCCATACACCAGGTCACAGTATAGCACCCATACACCAGGTCACAGTATAACACCCATACACCAGGTCACAGTATAACACCCATACACCAGGTCACAGTATAACACCCATACACCAGGTCACAGTATAACACCCATACACCAGGTCACAGTATAACACCCATACAACTGGTCACAGTATAACACCCATACAACTGGTCACAGTATAACACCCATACAACTGGTCACAGTATAACACCCATACACCAGGTCACAGTATAACACCCATACACCAGATCACATTATAACACCCATACACCAGGTCACAGTATAACACCCATACACCAGGTCACAGTATAACACCCATACACCAGGTCACAGTATAACACCCATACACCAGGTCACAGTATGACACCCATACACCAGGTCACAGTATGACACCCATACACCAGGTCACAGTATAGCACCCATACACCGGGTCACAGTATAGCACCCATACACCAGGTCACAGTATAACACCCATACACCAGGTCACAGTATAACACCCATACACCAGGTCACAGTATAACACCCATACACCAGGTCACAATATGACACCCATACACCAGGTCACAATATGACACCCATACACCAGGTCACAATATGACACCCATACACCGGGTCACAGTATAACACCCATACACCGGGTCACAGTATAACACCCATACAGCGGGTCACAGTATAGCACCCATACACCAGGTCACAGTATAGCACCCATACACCGGGTCACAGTATAACACCCATACACCAGGTCACAATATAACACCCATACACCAGGTCACAATATAGCACCCATACACCAGGTCACAGTATAGCACCCATACACCAGGTCACAGTATAGCACCCATACACCAGGTCACAGTATAGCACCCATACACCAGGTCACAGTATAGCACCCATACACCAGGTCACAGTATAGCACCCGTACACCAGGTCACAGTATAGCACCCGTACACCAGGTCACAGTATAGCACCCATACACCAGGTCACAGTATAGCACCCATACACCAGGTCACAGTATAGCACCCATACACCAGGTCACAGTATAGCACCCATACACCAGGTCACAGTATAGCACCCATACACCAGGTCACAGTATAGCACCCATACACCAGGTCACAGTATAGCACCCATACACCAGGTCACAGTATAGCACCCATACACCAGGTCACAGTATAGCACCCATACACCAGGTCACAGTATAGCACCCATACACCAGGTCACAGTATAGCACCCATACACCAGGTCACAGTATAGCACCCATACACCAGGTCACAGTATAACACCCATACACCAGGTCACAGTATAACACCCATACACCAGGTCACAGTATAACACCCATACACCAGGTCACAGTATAACACCCATACACCAGGTTAGCCAAAGATACGTGGTCAAATGCAGCCACTT
The DNA here is from genome assembly GCA_014155875.1 of Cepaea nemoralis. Taxonomy (NCBI): domain Eukaryota; kingdom Metazoa; phylum Mollusca; class Gastropoda; order Stylommatophora; family Helicidae; genus Cepaea; species Cepaea nemoralis. The sequence continues at coordinate 90,139 of JACEFZ010025060.1, forward strand.
TTGCCTTTGACGTTTATGGGGGGTTCCAGAGGAGACAGGAAATGATGGCGGCAGCGCTTGATCTCGAGGACGCGTACAATAGAGTTAGATTGGATATTTTGATGACCGCACTGATGGAGAAGGGGGCCAATTCCTGGTTGGTGAACTGGATTACAGCCGTCCTGCATTCTCGTCGGGTTGCTCTCCGTCTGGGTGCATGGACCTCAGAGCCACATATTTTAACCCGGGACTGCCACGCAGGGATCTGCAGTCTCATTGGTGCTCTTTAACGTGTATACGAGCAAGATTGCATAACCTAGAGGCACCAGGGGTTGTAAGGATACTAACATTTGCAGATGATATTATTGCATATAGGCAGGGGAGAGATAGGGAGCAAACAGCCCAGGAGTTACAGGCGACAGTAGATAAAGTGATTGACTGGTGCACAGAAATGAGTGCTGTCATCCACCCGGAAAAGGCGGCTGTTTTGTGGTGCTCTCTGTCTACAAATTTGGGACTGCTATCATACACATCATACACATGCTTGAAATGGAGTTCATAAGTTATTTTATTAAAAACATTCTGTTAGTGTGTAAGACATCAAAACTAAAACTAAATAACATTCTGTTAGTGTGTAAGACAACACAACTGAAGCTGGACTGTACACTTGCTTGGTGACTGTTTTCAGGGGATTCGCCACAATGGGAGAAACCAGCAGTGAATGCTACAAATGTAAAGCGTTGGTTCCTGTAGAAAGCGTGAAGCAACCACAAAGAAACAAAGACGGCATCCGAAGGAGCAAACATCCCCATTCATGCAATGGAGTCAATTGTTACAAGTGAGTAACAATTCATTAACATTGTTACAAGTGATTAACAATTCGTTAACAGTTTAGCTAGAAATTGACAACAGGACTTGGCCGAAATGTGTCTTTAGATTTCTGTGCATGTGTACACGTGCTGCAGTCTGCTCCCATAGAACATACAATGAGTATTCCATATCTGTGTTTAAACTGTTCAGTTCATAGATCAGAGATATTCTCTGGAAAATAATGTCCGCATGTTGAAGATGGATATCAAGACCCTGGGAGTGGAGAGTAACATTGTACACTGGGACTGGAGAGTATCTTGAACGAAAGAACGAACGAAAGTCTTTATTTTCACAGGGTTAAGAATTGGGCACGCAGGCCCGTCTGACATTCTGCCCTTCTTCTCTATTTCCTCTCATACATTCTTTCATTCAACATCACTTATGAAGCAAATTTTAACAACAAAAGAACAATAGCATTAAAACGCATGAATAATAATCAATAACACATGACTCACTGGGGCAATGTTTAACATAGGAATTATAAATACCTAAGGAGGGTACCGTACCACGCATATGGGATTGTTTTTTGGGCTAGTTGTCGTTTGAGATAAGTTACCATTATTATTTTCTTTTTTTGTTTTTGTTTATGGGGGATGTAGTCTGTCCTGAGGTAGTGTTCAAACACGTTGCAATTTTGATTTGACATTAGAACTGGAGAGTATCTTTCTTTGACACTAGGACTGGGGAGTATCTTGGTTTGACACTAGGACTGGGGAGTATCTTGGTTTGACACTAGGACTGGGGAGTATCTTGGTTTGACACTATGACTGGGGAGTATCTTGGTTTGACACTAGGACTGGGGAGTATCTTGGTTTGACACTAAGACTGGGGAGTATCTTGATTTGACACTAGGACTGGGGAGTATCTTGGTTTGACACTAGGACTGGGGAGTATCTTGGTTTGACACTATGACTGGACGCTAGGACTGGAGAGTATCTTGGTTTGACACTATGACTGGACGCTAGGACTGGAGAGTATCTTGGTTTGACACTATGACTGGACGCTAGGACTGGAGAGTATCTTGGTTTGACACTATGACTGGACAGTAGGACTGGAGAGTATCTTGGTTTGACACTATGACTTGACGCTAGGACTGGAGAGTATCTTGGTTTGACACTATGACTGGACGCTAGACTGGAGAGTATCTTGGTTTGACACTATGACTGGACGCTAGGACTGGAGAGTATCTTGGTTTGACACTATGACTGGACGCTAGGACTGGAGAGTATCTTGGTTTGACACTATGACTGGACGCTAGGACTGGAGAGTATCTTGGTTTGACACTATGACTGGACGCTACGAATGGAGAGTATCTTGGTTTGACACTATGACTGGACGCTAGGACTGGAGAGTATCATGGTTTGACGCTAGGACTGGAGAGTATCTTGGTTTGACACTATGACTGGACGCTAGGACTGGAGAGTATCTTGGTTTGACACTATGACTGGACGCTAGGACTGGAGAGTATCTTGGTTTGACACTATGACTGGACGCTAGGACTGGAGAGTATCTTGGTTTGACACTATGACTGGACGCTAGGACTAGAGAGTATCTTGGTTTGACACTATGACTGGACGCTAGGATGAGAGAATCTTGCTTTAACACTAGAACTGGAGAGTATCTTGGTTTGACACTAGGACTGGAGAGTATCTTGGTTTGACACTAGGACTGGACGCTAGGACTGGAGAGTATCTTGGTTTGACACTATGACTGGACGCTAGGACTGGAGAGTATCTTGGTTTGACACTATGACTGGAGAGTATCTTTGTTTGACACTAGGACTGGGGAGTATCTTGGTTTGACACTAGGACTGGACGCTAGGACTGGAGAGTATCTTGGTTTGACACTATGACTGGACGCTAGGACTGGAGAGTATCTTGGTTTGACACTATGACTAGACGCTAGGACTGGAGAGTATCTTGGTTTGACACTATGACTGGACGCTAGGACTGGAGAGTATCTTGGTTTGACACTATGACTGGACGCTAGGACTGGAGAGTATCTTGGTTTGACACTATGACTGGACGCTAGGACTGGAGAGTATCTTGGTTTGACACTATGACTGGAGAGTATCTTGGTTTGACACTAGGACTGGAGAGTATCTTGGTTTGACACTATGACTGGATGCTAGGACTGGAGAGTATCTTGGTTTGACACTATGACTGGACGCTAGGACTGGAGAGTATCTTGGTTTGACACTATGACTGGACGCTAGGACGCGAGAATCTTGATTTAACACTAGAACTGGTGAGTATCTTGGTTTGACACTAGGACTGGAGAGTATCTTGGTTTGACACTAGGACTGGAGAGTATCTTGGTTTGACACTATGACTGGACGCTAGGACGAGAGACTCTTGCTTTAACACTAGAACTGGTGAGTATCTTGGTTTGACACTAGGACTGGAGAGTATCTTGGTTTGACACTAGGACTGGAGAGTATCTTGGTTTGACACTATGACTGGATGCTAGGACTGGAGAGTATCTTGGTTTGACACTATGACTGGATGCTAGGACTGGAGAGTATCTTGGTTTGACACTATGACTGGACGCTAGGACGAGAGCATCTTGCTTTAACACTAGAACTGGTGAGTATCTTGGTTTGACACTAGGACTGAAGAGTATCTTGGTTTGACACTAGGATTGGAGAGTATCTTGGTTTGACACTAGGATTGGAGAGTATCTTGGTTTGACACTATGACTGGACACTATGACTAGAGAGTATCTTGGTTTGATACTAGGACTGGACACTAGGACTGTAGAGTATCTTGGTTTGACACTATGACTGGAGAGTATCTTGGTTTGACACTATAACTGGACACTAGGACTGATAGTATCTTGGTTTGTCACTAGGATTGGAGAGTATCTTGGTTTGACACTATGACTGGACACTAGGACTGGAGAGTATCTTGGTTTGACACTATGACTGGAGAGTATCTTGGTTTGACACTAGGATTGGAGAGTATCTTGGTTTGACACTATGACTGGAGAGTATCTTGGTTTGACACTAGGATTGGAGAGTATCTTGGTTTGACACTATGACTGGAGAGTATCTTGGTTTGACACTAGGACTGAGGAGTATCTTGATTTGACACTAGGACTGGAGAGTATCTTGGTTTGACACTAGGATTGGAGAGTATCTTGGTTTGACACTATGACTGGAGAGTATCTTGGTTTGACACTAGGACTGGAGAGTATCTTGGTTTGACACTATGACTGGAGAGTATCTTGGTTTGACACTATGACTGGAGAGTATCTTGGTTTGACACTAGGATTGGAGAGTATCTTGGTTTGACACTAGGATTGGAGAGTAAAGTTAGATAATATGACTGGAGAGTACCTTGGTTTGAAGCTAGTGCTGGAAAGTAAAGTTAGACATGAAGACTAGAGCTTAAAGTTAGACATGATGACTGGAGAGTAAAGTTAGACATGATGACTGGAGAGTAAAGTTGGACATGATGACTGGAGAGTAAAGTTGGACATGATGACTGGAGAGTAAAGTTGGACATGATGACTGGAGAGTAAAGTTAGAAATGATGACCGGAGAGTAAAGATAGAAATGATGGTTGGAGAGTAAAGATAGAAATGATGGCTGGAGAGTAAAGTTAGATATGATGACTGGAGAGTAAAGTTAGACATGATGACTGGAGAGTAAAGTTGGACATGATGACTGGAGAGTAAAGTTAGAAATGATGACCGGTGAGTAAAGATAGAAATGATGGCTGGAGAGTAAAGATAGAAATGATGGCTGGAGAGTAAAGTTAGATATGATGACTGGAGAGTAAAGTTAGATATGATGACTGGAGAGTAAAGTTAGATATGATGACTGAAGTGTAAAGTTAGACTTGATGACTGGAGAGTAAAGTTATAAATGATGACTGGAGAGTAAAGCTGGACATGATGACTGGAGAATACAGTTGGCACTAGGACTGGAGAGTAAAGTTGTATATGATGACTGGGAAAGTAAAGTTGGACATGATGACTGCAGAGTAAAGTTAGACATGATGACTGGAGAGTAAAGTTAGATATGATGACTGAAGGGCAAAGTTAGACATGGTGACTGGAGAGTAAAGTTAGACATGATGACTGAAGGGTAAAGTTAGACATGATGACTGGAGAGTAAAGTTGGACATGGTGACTGGAGAGTAAAGTTGGACATGATGACTGGAGAGTAAAGTTGGACATGGTGACTGGAGAGTAAAGTTGGACATGATGACTGGAGAGTAAAGTTAGACATGATGACTGGAGAGTAAAGTTAGAGATGATGACTGAAGGGTAAAGTTAGACATGGTGACTGGAGAGTAAAGTTAGACATGATGACTGAAGGGTAAAGTTAGACATGATGACTGGAGAGTAAAGTTGGACATGGTGACTGGAGAGTAAAGTTGGACATGATGACTGGAGAGTAAAGTTGGACATGATGACTGGAGAGTAAAGTTGGACATGGTGACTGGAGAGTAAAGTTGGACATGATGACTGGAGAGTAAAGTTAGACATGATGACTGGAGAGTAAAGTTAGACATGGTGACTGGAGAGTAAAGTTAGACATGATGACTGAAGGGTAAAGTTAGACATGATGACTGGAGAGTAAAGTTGGACATGATGACTGGAGAGTAAAGTTAGACATGATGACTGGAGAGTAAAGTTAGACATGATGACTGGAGAGTAAAGTTAGACATGGTGACTGGAGAGTAAAGTTAGATATGATGACTGAAGGGTAAAGTTGGACATGGTGACTGGAGAGTAAAGTTGGACATGATGACTGGAGAGTAAAGTTAGACATGGTGACTGGAGAGTAAAGTTAGACATGATGACTGGAGAGTAAAGTTAGACATGATGACTGGAGAGTAAAGTTAGACATGGTGACTGGAGAGTAACGTTAGACATGATGACTGGAGAGTAAAGTTGGACATGGTGACTGGAGAGTAAAGTTAGACATGGTGACTGGAGAGTAAAGTTAGACATGATGACTGAAGGGTAAAGTTAGACATGATGACTGGAGAGTAAAGTTGGACATGATGACTGGAGAGTAAAGTTAGACATGGTGACTGGAGAGTAAAGTTAGACATGATGACTGGAGAGTAAAGTTAGACATGATGACTGGAGAGTAAAGTTAGACATGGTGACTGGAGAGTAAAGTTAGACATGATGACTGAAGGGTAAAGTTGGACATGGTGACTGGAGAGTAAAGTTGGACATGATGACTGGAGAGTAAAGTTAGACATGGTGACTGGAGAGTAAAGTTAGACATGATGACTGGAGAGTAAAGTTAGACATGATGACTGGAGAGTAAAGTTAGACATGGTGACTGGAGAGTAACGTTAGACATGATGACTGGAGAGTAAGAGTGGACACTAGGGCTGGATTGTAATCTTTGACCCTAGAACTATGCTGCGAGGCTGTAATTAATATTCAAGATATAAACAGAATCAATGTGCAATTTGTATCAGACGTGTAAAAGGTGGTCAGTAACAATATATAGTGTTTTTAGCTAAATTATTGCATCTGTCCATCAATCTCTCATCTGATCTGCTACTGCAGACAAGAGCCCAGTTGCCATGTCTGTCCTGATCATGCCTTTAACGTTAATTTTGATAATCATGTTTCTAATTTCATAAACATGGTTTATGTATTTTTCGCTGCTGGTGTCTGGCTCATGCATCCGACTTGTGTGATATAGTTATTTCATAGATGTCCTTGAGCATAGCCTACGATGGGTGACGTTGTAATATTCTGTTATGATAATTTGGCTGTGTGTCCAACGTGTGCCGCGTGGTTACACACCCGCTTCACACGCCAGTGATCCGGGGCTTGTTTCCGGATCCGGTCAGGGATATGCACTACTGACGAGCTCAAACGAGGGCGAAACTCGGTCTAGTGCTTCCATATTGACGTGGATATGCCTTAGATTCATACCAGAATACGATCAACGTTGCCAGTAGTGGGTTGTGCTCAATATTTAAGATGTCCTCATTTTCTTTTTCTATCGATCTTGCCTTGTAGTATTTGCAGTCTTTGACAATCTAGTACATGAAGTGAGAGAAGCCATTGAAAGCCTCACAAACAAAGCTACATGCATTGATAACGTCCCAGTTGAAGCCATGTAAGCATTGCCATGGGGGTAAGGATAAAATAGCTCACAAACAAATGTAACCAGGCATGGCAAGAGAGGAAGAGTACCACAAGATTGGCAAAGAGCTGTGATTGTACTTTTATGGAAGAACAAGGGTAGAAAAACATATTGCAATAAATACAGTCAAATATCACATCTTATATATAAAAGGCAATCTCCGTCTGTATGTATGTATGTCCTTTATGCGTTCGCGAACGGTCCATCCGATTGAGATGAAATTTTCTACACGTCTTCCTCTCATTCCCGCGCTGCCAACTGTGATATTTTTTTAGTGTGAAATCGGCTGCTTACTTAATATTATTTAATTTTTCATTTTTCATTATAATTTCTATATAGCAAGGGGACTTAACTCTGTAAAAGTTATTTCAAGGGGCATAACTTTTAATAACTTTTCTGTATACCTTATAGTCATATTGTTGCATCGTTTTCAAAGATTTATAAACTCTTTGTCTATAGTTATGTACCGGCATATGAGTTATAATAAATAATGATACAATCTTTAAGGCATTTTCAAAGTTTTCATAAAAATAATGCACAATGCATAACATTGTAACTCATCTTTTTATGCTTAAGAAGTTATCTACAGTCATGTAGGTGATTAGAAACAGTTTTCATTAAAAATAATGGATGGTGTGTGGAAGGACATTCTTTTAAGTTACTTTTTTTTTGTTGTTTGAATTTAATGAGACGCTACCCGCCAGGAGCTGGGCGAAGCCACGCCGGGTCAGATAGATAGACAGACCCACCTTTTCGCTGCAGTTATCTACAGGCATATGCGTTATAATCCTCCTCCTCCTCTCCCCTCCTCCTCCTACCCTCTTCCTCTTCCCCTCCCCCTCCTCCCTCTCCCTCCTCCATCCTCCTCCTCCCTCTTTCTCCTCCTCCTCCCTCCTCCTCCTTCCTCCTCCTCCTTCCTCCTCCTCCTTCCTCCTCCTCCTCCCTCTTCCTCCTCCTACCTCCTCGCCCTCCTCCCTCCTAATCACTCCTCTTCCTTCCTCCTCCCTTCTCCTCCTCTCTCCTCCTACTCCCTCCTCCTCCCTCCTCCTCCTACGTCCTCCCCCTCATCCCTCCTCCCCATTCTCCTCCCTCTTCCTCCCTCCTCCTACCTCCTCCCCCTCCTCCTCCCTCCTCCTCCCTCTCCTCCTCCTCCCCTCCTCCCTCATCCTCCTCCTCCCTCCCCTCCTCCTCCTCCCTCCTCCTCCTCTCTCCTCCCTCCTCCTCCCTCTACCTCCTCCCTCCACATCCCTCCTCCTCCTCCCTCTTCCTCCTCCTCCCTCCTCATCCTCCCTCCTCCTCTCCCTCCTTCTCCTCCCTCCTCCCTCCTCCTTCTCCTCCTCCTTCTCCCTCTTCCTCCTCCTCCTCCTCCCTCCTCCTTCTCCCTCCGCCTCCTCCCTCCTCCTCTCTCCTTCTCCTCCCTCCTCCTCCTCCATCTCCCTCCTCCTCCCTCTCCTCCTCCCTGCTCCTCCCTCCTCCTCCTCCTCATCCTCCTGCGTTCTTCTCCTCCCTCCTCCTCCTTCTCCTTCCTCCTCCCTCTTCCTCCTCCCTCCTCCTCCCTCTTCCTCCTCCTCCCTACTCCCCCTCCCCATCCTCCTCCCCTCCTCCTCCTCATCCTCCTCCTCCTCCTCCTCCTCCTCCTCCCTCCTCCTCCTCTCTCCTCCTCCTAATCCCTCCTCCTCCCTCCTATTCCTCCCTACTCCTCCTCCTCCTTCCTCCTCCCTCCTCTTCCCTCCTCCTCCTCTCTCCGCCTATCTCTTCCTCCCTCCTCCTCCCTCCTCCTCCCTCCTCCACCTCCCTCTTCCTCCTCCCAGCTCCTACTCCTCCTTTTTCTTCTTCTTCTGCTGCTGCTGCCGCCGCTCCATTTACCCAAGTTAATTGTTGGGGAAGATGTAAAGATCTTTCAAGTGCTCTTTCTAATGCTTTTTGTAAGTTGGTCTTCGTTTATCTAAGGTTGTTCTAACTGCAACCAATAAATGATTAGACAGACAGGCAGGCAGGCAGACAGACAGACAGACAGAGAGGGACAGACAGACAGACAGACAGACAGACAGACAGACAGACAGACAGACAGACAGACAGACAGACAGACAGACAGTCGGGAACGGGAACTTATATGACTACTTATATGAATTAAATGAGATGCTCCCCATCAGGGGCTGGACGAAGCCGGGCCGGATCAGACAGATAGACAGACAGACAGATAGATAGTCGGGAACGGGAACGGGAGCTTATATGACTACTTATATGAATTAAATGAGATGCTCCACACCAGGATCTGGGCGATGCCGGGCCGGGTCAGACAGACAGACAGACAGTCGGTAACGGGAACGAGAACTTATATGACTACTTATATGAATTAAATTAGATGCTCCCCACCAGGGACTGGGCGAAGCCGGGCCGTGTCAGCTAGTATTCTATAAAATCTAAATATCAACATGCATACAAAAAAGAAGCTAATAAATGTTTTATTCGTCCCAAATCTGTTACCAATGCCATACATTGACAGCTCTAGAAACACACGCGTAAAATCGCATCATGTGAGATTAAATGCATAAGAAACGTAGCAATAAAAACAAGAAAAGACATTACTGCGATATTTCACGTCAAAAGAGGTAGGACGAAAGAAGTACAACAACAACCTGCTTGATGACTGGAGAGAGTAAATATGTTTAAATATATGTTTAAGTAAATGTTTAAATATTGTCTTGTATAAAATGCTGTTGTGATCATGTTTCTGTCCCCCGGTTATACACCGTGCAGTGACACCACACATTGTGAACTGGTTTACTTCGATGTGAAGTGTCTGCCTATTCAATCGCCAGCTTCAGTTGTGGGGAACGTCTACAAGTAAAGAACCCAACATTACCTTTTTGGATAAGGCAACATATAGAAGACTGTGCATGTTAGTTAGTTAGTCAGTCTGTCAGTCATTCAGGCAGTCAACAGACAATCCTTATTGCACATCGAACTATCAGCCAATAATTGCTCAGATCCCCTCCTCAATATCTCCCTCATCGTGTAGCGACTGATGATGCCAGTTCTGTGTTGGCTGACTATTCTTTTGTGGCTTCCCCCATGGCACTCTAGTTTGTCCCGTTTAACTTGATGTTCTTACAGTCTGGTCACAGTTGCAGAATCACATACCTCGTGTTGTGTGCGTGTTGCGTACATTAACCATTTCTTTGCAGCTAAAGAACGTCAATAGTATACTATATCCTGAAGACATCCCACCCTGTGTCTCGTCCCTTCACAATGTTGATCGTTTGTAGGGCTGGTCCGATGAGTGCAGATGCACAGTTAAAGAATGTTGGTTGTGGCAATGAAGTGATGATTTGTATTAAAGAATGTTGGCTTTGGCAAAGGAGTGATGATTTGGGTTATTCTGTTTTCTCAACAGCCCCAGCCACAGCCATGATCAGAAAATGACAGGTTTCTCCCACACTGGACTGCAGGCATCCCAGAACTTAGGGTCCTATCCTGGAGCAGATTTGGACCGATACCCGGCTTCAACAATCCCCATAGCCGCGGGGACGGCTACACGCCGATACAAGGCTCTAGCGTCTGTTGCCATGGTATACTTTTTTTCTCCTTGACATTAACTGTTTCTGTCCCAGTAAGTTACATGAAGCCAATCTGTTCCAGCTCCTTCTGTTCCAGACAGCTACAGTAACCATCGCTGTCCCAGTCAGTTACATAAACCACTCTATCCCAATTAGGTCCATACCCTAAATTGTCCCAGTCAGTTACATTACCCCACTCTCTCCCAATTAGTTACATGAATCCACTCTGTCTCAATTAGTTACATTAACCCACTCTGTCTCGTGTAGTTACATTACCCCACTCTATGCCAGTCAGTTACATTAACTCACACTGTCCCATTCGGTTATATTAACCCACACTGCCCCAGTCAGTTACATTAACCCAAACTGTCCCATTCAGATACATTAACCCACACTGCCCCAGGCAGTTACATTAACCCCACTGTCCCAGTCAGTTACATTAACCCACACTGTCCCATTCGGTTACATTAACCCACACTGCCCCATTCAATTACATTAACCCACACTGTCCCTTCTGTCCTAGCCAGTTACATTAATCCACTCTGTCCAAATTCCCTTGGTCACAACCAAATACTTTACCCCACACTGTCCCACCTTCTGTACCAACCAATTACATTATCACACACTGTCCCTGCCAGTTACATTACCCCACTATGTCTAGCCAGTTACATTAACCCACTATGTCCAGAGAGTTACATTAACCCACTAAGTCCACCCAGTTACATTAACTCACTCTGTCCCAGTTGCCTTGGTCTCAACCAGATTCATTAGCCCACTCTGTCACAACTCATTTCCCAGCCAATAACCTTAACCCACTCTAACAAATTCCCTCTGTCCCAGCCAATTGCATTAACCCACTCTGTTCAATTCCCTCTGTCCCAGCCGTTACAATAATACATTCTGTCCTGGTTCGATGTTCTGGCCAGTAAGATTAACCCACTCTATCAAATTCCCTCTGTCCCAGTCGATTACATTAACCCACTCTGTCTCGTTCCCTATGTCCAGCAAGTTACATGAATTCACTCGGTTCCAATTTCTGCCCCAATAAGTTATATTAACCCACTCTGTCCCAATTCTATTCCAAACTGTTACATTAACCCACTCTATCCCAGTTCTCTCTTCTGGCCATTAAGATTATCCCACTCGGTTTCATTTCCTTCTATCCCAGACAATTACATTAACCCAGTCTATCCCAGACAGTTACATTAACCCACTCTGTCCCAGACAATTACATTAACCCACTCTGTCCCAGACAATTACATTAACCCACTCTGTCCCAGACAATTACATTAACCCACTCTGTCCCATATATTTACATTAATCCACTCTGTCCTAGACAATTACATTAACCCACTCTGTCCCAGACAATTACATTGACTCACTCTGCTCCAGTTATGTTGGAAGCTCATTATAGCTAACATTCAATGCGGAGACGACACTTAATTGTGAATATATCCAGATAACTGGACTTCTTGTGTAGACATTAAACAAAAACAAAGGAGAAGGGGATGCGGATTATATGTTGAATAGTTAATTCCTGCAAGATAACAGACTTATTGTTGTCTTACCTCTAGTGCATATTATTTGTCTATTTTTCGCCAACTAAATACGATAAAACAAAGAAAATCGAAATAGTTTGGTCACTGGAAACGTCATGAAAGTTTAGAGAGAACAATAATGGAGGGGTATATGCCCGAGAAGAAACGAAGAGGAAGGCCAAAGAGAAGATAGGTGCAGCATGTGGCATTTGATCTCTAGATGGGTGTATCGGACGCGGGACATCTTGCTCATGACCGAGAAGTTTTCCGGAAAGTCATTATGGGAGCGAGGTTCTGAAAAGGAGGTGTTACTGAATAAATGAATGAATGAATGAGTTGTTTTTCATAGAACCGAGACATCGACGCATATGCCAGATTATGTAAAAATGCAAGCGAAGTTCGTAACATTCGGTCACTTATTTTGTTGTTTTCTAATATGGACAAGAATATTACTACGATCTTTCTGCTAAATATGGCTAGATTAAATGACGTTATTTAGGGGCAAGCGCGTAATTTCAGTTTAATAATTTCAAAAATGCGCCCCGTCAGCGTGCGATAATTTACTCTGCTCGTGTTTGTTATGCTCAGATATTATCGAATGCGCCTGTTCAGTTCCCAACGAAACGTTATGAAGTTACCATATCCCAGCCTTGTTGACCAATCACAGTGCGCAAGGCGCCATATTGTCGTTTGTTACAACTGCTAAGCAGAGTCGGTAGTATTGTGTTGAAATTAGATTTCTTTTTTTTCAAATAAAAATTTACCGTTAAAGCCTATAAACATGAGTGTGGAAAATCTAAAATCAAACAATGATAAAAAGCGAAAATTTGAAGACGTTGCTTGTGAATTCAACGAAGATTGGATGGAGAAATGTATGTATGCCTATCCGTAGTGGTAAACCAGTTTGCTTAATCTGCGGATTGTGTGTTTCTGTAACCAATCAAATCTAATCTGGAACGACACTTGACGACCACACATTCAGAATAAATGCTCAATATCTGTTGAATTCGGAGTTAAGAAAAGATTTCATAGCTTAAAAAGAAAGTTCTCTGACCAGGCAGCAGTCATTTTCCACCAAGGCTAACGAAAAGAGCTAGAGTGCTATTGTTGCGTCGTACGAAGTCGCTCTTCTGTTGGCTCGCAAAACGAAGCCGTTCACCGATGCAGAAGAAATAATGGAGCCTTCCCTTAAAATTGCTGCTAGAATCCATCCATCCATCCATCCATCATGTGCCATGCCGGTAAGCGTGGGCGGCTATGTTCTGCCATCTCACTCGATCACCAGAGTCGTGGATCAGCTCCGTGTTTCTGTCTCGACCATACCACAAGGCCAAGCCATCCAGGTACTTGCTTCTAGGTCTTCCCCTTGGTCTGTTTCCTTCGATCTTACCAGTTGTCACCAAGTTCTCCAAATCATTTCTTCTCATAACATGCCCAAAAAATTGTGACTGTCTACGTCTATATCTCTAATCAGTTTACGATCTTCATATTTTTCTTGAAGGACTTGTTCATTGGCCTTTCTGGCTGTCCATGGTATTCTTTGCATTTTCCTCAGAAACCATATTTATACAGCCATAAGATGTTTTTCAGCCTGACTGCTCATTGTCCATGCTTCACATAAATATAAAAGTACAGGTTCTATGCAGCATCTCAACATTTTTTTTCTCGTTTCAATTGACATCTTTTTATTGGTCAGTATGTTTTTCATCTTGCTAAAGGCTACTTTTGCCATGGCGATTCTTGTTCTAATCTCTTCAAGGCATCTCCAATCAGATGTTATTACTGTTCCGAGATAATTGTACCTATTCACTTGTTGAAGAATATTCCCATTTACTTGAATATTACATTGTGGTATTTCGTTCTTACTAGTGACGACCATAATCTGTGTCTTTTTACAATTTAATTCTAATCCTAGTTGTTCACTGTGTGTAACAACCGCATCTACTAAATTTTGCAGGTCCTGTTCATTGTCTGCAATCAAGACTGTATCATCTGCATATCTAATGTTATTGATGCATCGTTCCCCAATGTTGATTCCTTCCATATCTTCAATATTTCTGAAAATACTTTCACTGTACAGGGAAAACAGATCTGGAGACATTACACATCCCTGTCTCACACCCCTCTTAATAGGCTGATATTGGCTTACTTCATTATCAACTCTTATGGCAGCTTGTTGTTTCCAATATATGTTTTTAACAAGTCTAAGATCTTTTCCATGCAGAAGAAATAATCGAGCCTTCCCTTAAAATTGCTGCTAGAATGCTTGGCGATAAAATGTGTGAAACAAAATTTGATCAAATTCCTTTGTCTAATAATAATATTGGCCAGGCGAGTTGAAGAATTAGCCAACGATGTTCATCGTCATGTAGCAGCACAAATAAAAAAAATTGTAAATTTTTTTCATTGGCAATGGATGACTCCACTGATATTTCTGACAGAGCCCAGATCGCAGGTTTTGTTTGAGCAATAAACGATAATTTTGAAGTCATTTAAGAATTCTAGACTTGAATCGATGCATGCAACTACCAAAGGGACTGATCTGTTTGAAACTCTGAAGTTGTGTGAAGAGAAAAGCAACATAGAATGGACTAAATTGAATAGTGTATGCACCGACGGTGCTCCGATTTTGAAGGGTAAAGAGTCTGGATGTCTAGCATTATTGGAACAGTTTCTTGGCCGCACTATATTAAAATAGCATTGTATCATTAACCAAGAAGCTATCTGTGGAAAGACATTAAATCTGAAACATGTCATGGATGTTGTTCTGAGATGTGTGAACAAAATTCGAAGTAAGGCGCTGAACAGGCGTGATTTCAGACAGTTTCTATCAGACCTGAATGAGGAATAGGGTGAGCTACTGTCACACTGTAATGTCAGATGGCTATCTAAAGGGAAAGTTATGTCATGTTTCTGGACACTGAAATATAGTGTCTATCTGTTTCTGTCTGAAATAAATGAAGTGCCTACTGAACGGGAACGTCTGCTGAATGATGTTAGTTAGTTAGTTAGTTAGTTAGTTAGTTAGTTAGTCGCAGTTCCAACTTCACAGCAACGGGTCGTCCCCATTATGCTCCTTTCCTGTGCCAGTGAATATCATACAAAACGCTCCCCACTGCCCAATGTGAAAAGTGGAAAAGACAGGAGTCTCGACAAACAACAGCCCGCACAGATGCTCTGTGCATAATGCCGCCGCCAGAATGTCAACACAATAGTCCCAGTTCATTCCTGATGGAATCTGCAGCCATTTTCCCATCTGGATGTTTCCTAGATGTTCACCCACACAGTCCACGAAATACAGTTCATCGTCGATGTCAGTGGCAGTCAACCAGAAGCTCAGCAGCCACGCATTTCTGCATAAGGCAAAAACCGGTCAACTCTGGGACATAGCCATCTGCCATCACTCCGAGCATGCAGTCACATTCCAAAAAACCTCGGGCAGATTCAAAAGCACTTCACACGAAACTCACAGCTCACAGTGTCGCGCCACGCACTCACTCAGTAGCAGGGCGACGGAACCATCAAGCCTCCTTAGTCGCCTCTTACGACATGCGTGGTAGGCTGCAGTGTTGCTATTCTTTGCTTCCCTTATGGGCCCCGGCAACACACTGGAGGTCTGCTGAATGATGACTGACTTAATGACCTGCCATTTTTGGTGGACATCACGTCTCATTTAAACTCTTTAAATGCGAGGATCTAGGGAAAAAACAAACAATTTACAAGTGTGTGGCATTTCTTCATTTAAAATGAGACCACGACTTTTTATCGGACAACTGACTGAAGGGACTTTAGAGGAGTTTCCAACTCTGAAGACGCTTGTGGTGGAAAAGAAATGTGACTTGTTACAGTACAAAGTAAAAGTTGAAAGTCGTCTGGATATCTTTCAGTCGAGATTACAAGAGTTCACAATAGAGGAGGATAATGTTGCCCTCTTTATAAATCCGTTCGTATTTCCTGATGCCAAGCTCTGTCAATTACAGCAAAACCTTCAGCACGAAGTAATTGATTTGAAATGCAATTCTGTACTGAGATGTAAATTTCTGGATCTGCCCGCTTCACCTTCAGCAAATCATATGATTTCATTCTGGCGACTATTGCTTGTCGAACAATTTGAACACTCGCGTTCATTCGCCCAGAGATACATTGTCGTTTTGGTTCGACTTACAGATGCGAGCAATCATTTTCCGCAATTACCGTTATAAGAAACAAGCAACGTTCCAGACTCACCGACAGTAACCTAGCTGCGCTTATGACTTTGGGCACGACAGATTTGTGCCCAGAAATTGACAAACTGGCATCTGAACTTAAGAAACTGGTTATGAAGAACAGTTACAATTGTAAATTAATTACATTAATAGCGATTTTCGAAACTGATTTTAAGATTTATTGTTAAATGAACTTTTGATTTTAAACCCAAAAATGACGCAATGTAGCACTGACACTGACTGCCTTTAAAGTTTTAGAATTTTGTTGACGAAAGTTAAGAAAGGTAAGAATGATATTGCACGACTTTTATAATTTTATAACGTGGCCCGCTTAACTACCAAAAATAGTAGTTATGGCCATCGGCTTGAAAAGCTTGGGAACTACTGCCTTACTGTATGTTGCAGTCAACACCAGAATCTTTCAGCTGCGGTTGATTTACTAGGCAATATTACACTCAGTAGTTTGCCATTGCTTTCTGACCGACCGGCTCAAATACCCCCGTAAGTAACTAACGCGGCGCGATCAGCTGCCGAATCTCGCGTGAATATACGGGATTATGGAGAAAGACGTTAACCTCTACGCCAGGGATACCAGCAAGAACAGAATAGGACAAGCAAAAATTACATTCTATGAAATGAAAAACATGTTACGCAATAGGCCCTAATCCTTGGAAGTTAGAAAAAGAATTCTTGCATGTTACATAGATCCAATTTTAACATAAGGCTACGAATCAGGGACAGTTAATAAACAGGCGGGAAAAAACTATAAGCCATGGCGATATGGTTTGTATAGAAGAATGCTGGAAACTAATTGGACAGCCCAAATGTGCATTCTGGACATTTTGAAGGAAACTAAGTCGCAAAGACAGCTTATCACAAACATCGGAAAGAGGGAGTCATCATTTTTGGCCACATTATGAGAGGACAAGAACTGGAACATGTTGTGAAAGATCTGAGAAAAGAGAGAGGAAGAAAGTGTCAGCAAATTCTTGACAGTTCGTTTGTCATGGCAGGGAATGGAGTCAACACACAAATTGATCCATGCCGTTGGAGATCGTAATTTGTGGAGAAGCATGATCACTCACGCCAGCCGGCAAGGCACTGGATGATGGTGATTACCGCTAGAGAGGTCAGAGGTGAAGCAGAGGTTACAGGGTTGTCAGCATTGAGCTGCTGAAAACTGAGGGCTTTCTCCTGCCAGCAGAGCTGCAGATACAGTTTGACCCTCGGTCTCTGTGCTAAGGTGAAGAAAGTGAAACTGCAATGTGCTACGTGAAATATTTTCCGATATTTCTTTAGCTTCACTATTCACAAATTCAGTTTCTTTACCAGAGAAATTAAATAGGTTGAACTGCAGTAAAGTATTTTAAAAGGTTAAAAAGAAAGGAAAGTGGAATCGATCAGCTTTATAAGATCACATCCCCAAGTGACATAAAGGACATTTTGGCTAAAATGCCTTCATCAGCACGCAACAGGCAATCAGACACTGTTGCATCACTAATTACGAAACGGTCAGTTAGCTGAGGTCCTGAAGTCAGCCGAATCAAACTGAATCCTAGCAGACACGAATCTGAACCGGGGTGGGGGGAAGGGGGGGGGGGGTAGAAATCATGTGCTCTGTAGATCAGTTGATATGATGTTAGCTAAGTCCGGGGGGAGGGTTAATGGTGGGTAGAAGGCCAACCTTTACCAGGACGACCACGCGGAGGGTGGCCAGAGAACAAGGAAAGGGGAGATATATGGATATAGAAGCGAGAACGACAGACAGGCGAGCGGCGAGAGGATGAGTTCAAAAAAACAAAAGAATGTTATATTTAAGATCAAATGTAAAGAAGTTCTTTCCAGTGTAGTAAAATTTATAAAATTACTAGCTGACCCGGCCCGACTTCGCCCAGCTCATGGCGGGATTCTATCTATCTATCTATCTTTCTATCTATCTATCTATCTATCTATCTATCTATCTATCTATCTATCTATCTATCTATCTATCTATCTATCTATCTATCTATCTATCTATCTACCTATCTATTTAACTACCTACCTACCTACCTACCTATCTATCTATCTATCTATCTACCTACCTACATATCTATCGATCTATATATCTATCTACATCTATATTTATCTCTGTCTGTCTGTCTGTCTGTCTGTCTGTTTATCTGTCTGTCTTTCTATCTATCCATCTATCTATCCCTTCACGTCTGTTCCCGGCCCGGGTCTGATGATCCCGTTCTATTTCAGTTTGATCCGCCGGAGTGAAGAACAACTGTTCCTAACTAATTTCTGGTTTAATCAGAGAGTGAGTTCCCTTCCCGCAATATTGCGGGACATTTCTTGGTCTATTTTTTTTCTGAAGCGCGTGCCTTTTTCTTTTGTTCTTGAGGGAAAATTTTTGATTTTAAACTAACTAACTATGTCAGTTGGCTCCGCGGGAGTTAGAAGAACATCTGTACAAAATTGCATCTCAATCGGATGGACCGTTCGGGAACGCATAAAGGACACACGCTCGCGCGCACGCACACACACACACGCGCGCGCACGCACACACACACACACACACACACATACTGTCTTTTATATATATAGATGAGAAATGTAGATAGACCAAAAGCAACATTACATTGTGTTGCCTGGTATTGTTTACTGAATGTATGAAATAACCAATGAGAGTGTGTTACCTGGTATTGTGACATGTACGAAGTAACCAATGAGATCATGTTGCCTGGTATTGTAGGATGCATGAAGTAACCAATGAGATAGTGTTGCCTAGCATTGTGGGATTTATGAAGTAACCAATGAGATCGTATTGCCTGGTATTGTAGGATGTACGAAATAACCAATGAGATTGTGCTTCCTGGTATTGTAGGATATATGAAAAAACCAATGAGATTATGTTGCCTGGTATTGTATAATTTGTACCATAGCCAATGAGAGTGTGTTGCCAGGTATTGTAGGATGTACGAAATAACCAATGAGATTGTGCTTCCTGGTATTGTAGGATATATGAAAAGACCAATGAGATTGTGTTGCCTGGTATTGTATAATTTGTACCATAGCCAATGAGAGTGTATTGCCAGGTATTGTAGGATGTACGAAATAACCAATGAGATTGTGCTTCCTGGTATTGTTATGTTGTTTGTCCATCAAGAATGATGATGACCATTCATTTTATCCAGTGGGGTTGAAGATGTGGAGCCGTGGGTTCTGAGATGGCTGATAAGGCCTATTTTGGCTCGAAATGTTCTTTGACAATGTGGGCAAAGAATGCTTGACGTCTCTGGAGGAGGATTTCCTGCAGTGGTTTTTCTGTCCTGCCTTTTCTTCACAGCTCTTGCAGTCCTGGTTGCCTCACATATGACTGCACCTTTGCGTAATGATGCACGCCACGAATTTCGGTCTCTGGCTGCAGCCTCTCAGGTGTCATGATGAATTCCACAAGCATTCAGTGACATTTTCAGAGTGTCTTTAAAGCGTATCCTCTGGCCACCCTGGGAGCGTTTACCACAACGCAGTTCGCTGTAAAAAATTCGTTTAGGGAGCCTGTGATCTGGCATGCGAGTCAAGTGACCAGCCCAACGAATCTGATTCTTCATCAGTATAGTGTGGATACTGGGCATGGATGCTCTTTCTAGGACTTCAGTGTCTGGAATCTTGTCTTGCCATTTAATCTTCAGTAGCTTCCTTAGGCAGACTGTGTGGAAGTGGTTTAATTTCCTAGCGTGTCGCTGATAAATAGTCCAGGTTTCACAAGCATATAGCCGTGTGGATAATACAACTGCTTTGTAGACTTTTATCTTTGTTTGCAGGCTTATTCCAGTTCTGTCCCATACATTCTTGTACAGTCTGCCAAAGGCCGCACTGGCCTTGGAGATTCTTGCATTCACTTCGTCATCAATTGTGGCATCTTGTGACACAGTGCTGCCAAGATAGGTGAATTTGTCCACAACACTTAGTCTATGATCATTCACTTTGATATTCGGCACAGTGTGATTATTCCCTGGAGCTGGCTGGTACATAACTACAGTCTTCTCCAAGTTGATATTGAGCCCATAGTTGGCACAGGCATGTGAGAAAGCTGAAACATTATGTTGCATGTCCGCCTCTGAGTTGGCGTATAGAGCGCAATCATCAGCAAACAGGAGCTCTCTGACGGTGTCGCTGTTAATTTTGGTTTTAGCTTTCAGCCTTCTGAGATTGAATAACTTTCCATCCATACGGTAGTTGATGTCTATTCCAATGTCATCGTTCTCGAAGGCATTCATCAACATGGCTGAAAACATGAGGCTGAACAGTGTTGGTGCCAGGACACATCCTTGCTTCACTCCATTGGTGACAGAAAAGGGTTCAGACAGTTCACCATTTTCCTGTACTCTTGCCTGCATGCCGTCATGAAATAGCCGCACTATTTGGACAAACTTTCGTGGACAGCCATATTTTGCCATAATCTTCCACAGTCCTTCTCTGCTGACTGTATCAAAAGCCTTGGTAAGGTCAATGAAAGTGGAGAACATTTCGCAGTTCTGTTCCTGACATTTCTCTTGCAGCTGCCTTGCAGCGTAAATCATGTCAACAGTTCCACGTTCTTTTCTGAAGCCACATTGACTCTCAGGAAGAAGACCTTGATCGAGATGGGCCGTGAGGCGATTGAGAAGAATTCTGGCGAGTATGTTCCCTGCAATTGAAAGCAAGGAGATGCCTCGGTGGTTGTCACAGGATTGGCGGTTTCCTTTACGTTTGTAAAGGTGGACTATTGACGCGTCCTTGAAATCTTGTGGCATGGTCTCATTCACCCATATGTTTGTAAAGACTTGGTGAAGCTGCTCTGTTAGGACCGGCCCACCTGCCTTGTATATCTCTGCTGGGATGGAACGAACGAACGGACTTTATTTTCAAAGGGTAACAAATTGGGCACACAGGCCCGTCTTACATTCGGCCCTTCCAATCACTCATCTTTCTTTCATCAACAGTGCATAGGAAAAAAACATTGTCACATGAATTTTGTAAACATAAACAATGCATATTACTATGTTATGAGACACATCCACCACCCACCCACACATCCCCCATTCACTCCAACCCCCCCACCCAACCACACACACATACAATACATTCCCCCACCCATCCACCACATCCCTATACCTACACATCTCCCCACCCACACACACCTCTCACCCACCACACATCCCATCCACCCACACCCCAAGCACACATACATTCAATAACCCACACATCCCCTACCTACACACATCTCCCCACCCACTCACATCTCCTATACCCGTCCCATTTCCCACCAACAATCACTCACCCAATATCCTCCTCCACCCACACACCTCCAACCACCCAGCCAAACACACATTCCTCAGCCACACACACATCTCCCCGTCAACTCACATATTCCGCACCTACCCACACACAAATTCCGCACTCACCCACATAATCTCCCATCTCCCCCAGCCCACTCACAGATACCGAGCACACACCTACAAACATCCCCCACCATCTCCTAATCTGCACACACTCACCCACCCACATATCCTCTACCCACCCACACATCCTCTATCCACCCATCCCCCAACCAAACATCCCTTAACCACACACCATTACTCATATACAATCACCCACCCACACATCCTCTACCCAACCACACATCCTCCATCCACCCATTCCCCCAGCCACACATCCCTTAACCACACACCCCTACCCATATACACACACATCCCCACCCACGCACAATCTCCCCACCCATACAAACATCCCTCACACATATCCCCACCCACCAACACATTCCCCATTCACAAATACACACCTCCCATCCACGCACACACAACCCACACACACATCCCCAACCCATACATTCATCCCCTCACACATCCCTAGACACACGTACTTATCCCTCAACCACTAACACCCACATATCCCTTACCCACTCATCAACACATACATCTCCTATCTACCCACCCACACTCACACATCCCAACCACCCCTGGAGTCAGGACCAGGTGCCTTGCCGCTGGAGAGTTGCTGGATGGCTTTGTTTACTTCCACTATGGTTGGCAGGTCATCAAGTGTCTCATTAGTGGGAACTTGAGGAAGGCAGTTGATGGTTTCTTCTTCTTCTTTTCGTTCATCCGGAGTGTTTTTTCAGATGTGATTGCGGTGTGTCAGCTATGCGCCCTTGGGCCGAAACCCGTAGGCCAACACATCCGGCTACAGCGTGCTTTTTTGACCAGGTAGCATTCCTGGGAGACTCTAACTTTTGTGGTGCCATCTACAGCCCAGCTGGCAAAGGTTGAACGGTCGAAGACAACGGTCATACCTCAAAGGAAGGCAGGGACAGTCCATAGCATTTTCCGCCATCCAAGGTTGCTTCCATAGTTGCAGGGCCGACACATAGCGCCCTGATTCTGGGCTCACCGAGGGAAATCGTCACGTCCTGCTCATGGCTGCTTTAAATCCTCACTTCAATATATTGGTCATTTCGTTTGCCCCGGGCCATTCCTGCACAAACCAGACAAGTTTGCAGACGGTATCCACTCAGCGAGTTTTCGGACATGTGCTTGTCGTTGCGCCCGTCAGAGCTGTTCCAGGCACGACAGACATTCGGAAAAAACCTAGTCAGAGCTGTTCCGAACAAGAGCGGCATTCGGAAACTAGGTAGTCAGAGCTGTTCCTAGCACGAGAGACATTCGGACGAGACATTTCACTCGGACGTAATTGCGTAGTGTCAATTTTTAGTTTGCCACCCGTAGGACGACACTTTCGACTTCCGGCGAGCATTTTTTAATGAGGTTAGCCTTCCTCTGGTTTCGAGGCACGTTAGACTGTTGTGATGTCACCAACATCTCAGCTGGTCAAGATAGAACAATCAACGACATCGCGGTCGCCCCTCAAGGGAAGGCAGGGGCAGATCATGGGCATTCCCTCGCTATCCAAGGAGGCTTCCATAGCAGAGCCGGCACATATTGCTCTGAGACTGGGCACACCCGAGGAGTTGCCACGCCCTGCTTATGGCTGCTTTAGTTCCTCACTTCCATGTGTTGGGGGTCTCGCTTGTCACTGATCGCTCAAGCACACACCAGGAGCGGTCAGACTGCGAGCGACATCCACTCGGTAAGCTTTTATTTTTGACTTCGGACAACGCTATAGGTTCGCTCGCCGTGCGTTCCATTTCGCGTCATTGAGACGTTCTTCCACTTTTGTCTACACTCTCTATGAGTTAGATACAGACAGTTTTCGTAACCATTTCCTTCGACTGGGGCACTTTTCTGACTTTTTGTACTCGCTCACAAGGTAGGCTACATGTGCTGCCGGCTCAGCACCTTACCTTCGTGCAGCAGTGAACGAGAAACGGCCTGGCCCTCTCATCCGGGGATCTCTCATATCCCCCAGCTGAGAGCCTTCGAACTTGTATCAGACCTGAGCATGTAGCTTGCTCAGTATCACGTCTCTATTTTTCGGTAGGCGGGTATCGGCCTGGCTCTCAGATCCGAGGGTTTGTGGCTTAGAGGCGTTCAGCCACAGCCCTCGACAGGGAGCCTTATGTGTTTTGTCCGGACCAAGAACTTCTGCCTTCGTGCGCCTGATTTAAACTTCTGACTGTATCCTCACCTCAGTCTAACCCGCAGAGCAGCAGGTTGTGTCTCTCTTAGTCTGGCCCCTATCCCATAAGCTGTCCGATATGTAGTTTTCACCCATCGGCAAGCACATGGGGTCAGAGGGGCACACAAGCTCCCCCACCGCGGCAAGGTGGAGACACATCGGGGGAGGTTGATGGTTTCATCATCGAAGAAGGAAGTTGCATTTAAGATTTTGCTGAAATGCTCTGCCCAGCGTTGAAGGATTTCTTTCTTATCGGTGACCAATGTTCCCCCATCTGCACTGAGGAGGGGAACTATGCTTGGTGATGTAGGACCATAGACCGCTCTCAGTGAGTCGTAGAAGTTTTTCATATCATGTCTGTCAGCAAAGCCCTGAATTTCATCAGCTTTGCTGCTCAGCCAGGAGTCCCGCATGTGCCGAAGTTTCTGCTGCACTACTCTCTGAATGTTCTTGAAAGTATCTTTTTTTTTATGTTGACTTTGGGTCATTCAAATGTGCCTTGAGGAGAAGATGTTTCTCGGCCAGCAATTGGTTGATGTCTTCGGAATTTTCATCAAACCAGTCTTTATGCTTTCGGGGGGCTGGACCCAGGATTTCCATAGCAGGTATTGTAGGATATATGAAAAAAAACCAATGAGATTGTGTTGCCTGGTATTGTATGCTGTGTAACATAGCCAATTAGAGTGATTTGTCTGGTATTGTGGGATATTTAGTAACAATGAGATTGTGTTTTCTGACATTATGGGATGTATCAAGTAACCAATGAGAGTGTAGTATGTGGTATTTTACTAAGTATGAAGTAACCAATTCAATTGTGATGTCTGATATTCTTAAAATAACCAGCGAGATTGTGTTGCCTGGTATTCTGGGGTTTTTAAATAACCAGTGAGATTGTGTTGCATGGTATTATGGGATGTGTGAAATAACCTATGAGATTTTATTGCCTGATATTATGGGATGTATGAAATGGCGAATGAACGTGTTTTGCCTGGTATTCTGGCATATTTGACAGAGTGAATGATACAAGCATTGTTTCACAAGAGTGTTCTTTTTTTTTTTAAATTAAAAGAATTGAGAATAAATTAAGATAAGCCATTTTCTTTTTCAACAGACTTCACCAGGATCAGAACCATGGAAACAAGGTAAGAATGTTAGGACCATTTTTACACACATTAAAGCATATTGAGTATATAGTGCCATATGTTTATAGACAATCTGACATTCAATGAGTGACGTGGTTAATACCACACTGGCCGCTGTTAGTTCCCGTGACCTGTCTGGTACCCTTGTGAAGCTGGCTAGAACATGAAGTCCTGGTCAAATTTAAAACTATGCCCCTATGGACATTCATAGACATGACCTCCTGGCCCATAGGCTAGCCTAATAACAGTTCAGATACCTTTAGCAAACCCTCGGGCACACTGCGTTCATGGTTCTGTCCCCACTCGATGGGTGATGTGAGTACCACGCTGGCCACCTTTACTTTCCAGGCTATTTAGGGGTACTAATTTAAAGCTGGGTCGGCCTGGGATCCCAAATCAATATTTTAACATGCCGGCCTGCGGGAGGCTTTGACCACCGGCCCGGCAGTCGAGCGTGCTACTTTACCACTGTCATTCCTACGTATGTACCACACACACTCAAGGCAGCTATGTGCCAGGTGCTATGTGCGGTTGTTAGTCATTTCAAAGGTGTGTTTTTTTTTTTAAAGTAAAATATGTAAAACTGGATATGAACATCCTGACACTTACACTTATTTCGTGAGCTTGCTCTGTGCACAAAAACTATTACTTTAACTCCTTTTGTCTCAGAAACTTAATTTGTTTTAGAAAGTAACAGTTTAGTCAGTCAGTCAGTGGTTCCAATTTATGCTCCATTCCTGTTAGTGTGAATATCACATAAAATGCTCCTCAGTGCCCCATCTGAAAAGTAGAACAGACAGGAGTCTCGAGAAACCACAACCCGCACAAGTATACTATGCAAACTTCCGCTGCCAGAATGCCAACACAAAAGTCCACCACGAAAAAATACACTTCATCGTCGATGGTAGCGGCAGTCCTAGAACACCAGCAGTCACACATAACTGCATAAGGCAAACCCAGTTACTTCAGCAACCGGCGGCCGCCATTTTTCAGAAAAAACCGCGGACAGATGTATAAGCACTCTACATGAAACCCACTGCTCACAGTGTCGCTCTGCGCTCTCAACTCAGTAGCAGGACGACGGAATCATGTACTACCAGTACAACGCGAGGAAAATGCATAAACAAACCGCAGCCACAAGCATAAATACTCCCGAGGCCTTAACAGTTCACCGCCTAACCTCCATATTGGGCAGTGGGAAGCGTTTTGTGTGATATTCACTGGCACAGGAACGGAGCATAATGGGGACGACCCGGTGCTGTGAAGTTGGAACTGCGACTAACTAACTAACTAACTAACCTCCATATTGGACCGGAAGTCAAGTAACAGCTGAATATGAGTAAAGACTTAATCATTCATGTCTTAGAAACTGTCAGAGGTCTACAACAGTAACCGGCAGTAGACATTTTGTGGGAGATAGAACCGCGGACTGAAGCCGCTATGAATGTCAAATGTTTATTTAGGTAGCTGCTTTATGGCGCGATTCACATACTGACTACGTCATCACAGAATTCAAATGCTTCTTCTTCTTTCGTTCGTTAGAAATATGTCTATAACTGCAATGTT
The DNA here is from genome assembly GCA_014155875.1 of Cepaea nemoralis. Classification (NCBI taxonomy): domain Eukaryota; kingdom Metazoa; phylum Mollusca; class Gastropoda; order Stylommatophora; family Helicidae; genus Cepaea; species Cepaea nemoralis. The sequence goes on from JACEFZ010025060.1 coordinate 116,725, forward strand.
GTCTCGTATGAATTTAACTGTCTTTTTAGTTAGTCTTTGTTTGCCAGACGCTCTATTCTCAGGTCCCCTGGCTCCACAGAACCTCTGAGAAGGACCTCCAGTAGTTGTGGTTGGACCCTTTCGAGGCATAGGACCGGCACCGCACCTGCCTGGGGGTCCAAAGCAGGCGAGCACCATAACATTAGCAGTAGCAGCGCTAATGATCAACGCAGCGGTAATGATCAAGGCGAATTATCACGGGGTCATGAAACAATCCATTATGAAGACTTCACACGCAGATATTTATTGAAACATGAAACAATCCATTATTAAGGCTTCACACGCAGATATTTATTGAAACATGAAACAATCCATTATTAAGGCTTCACACGCAGATATTTATTGAAACATGAAACAATCCATTATTAAGGCTTCACACGCAGATATTTATTGAAACATGAAACAATCCATTATTAAGACTTCACACGCAGATATTTATTGAAACATGAAACAATCCATTATTAAGGCTTCACACGCAGATATTTATTGAAACATGAAACAATCCATTATTAAGACTTCACACGCAGATATTTATTGAAACATGAAACAATCCATTATTAAGGCTTCACACGCAGATATTTATTGAAACATGAAACAATCCATTATTAAGGCTTCACACGCAGATATTTATTGAAACATGAAACAATCCATTATTAAGGCTTCACACGCAGATATTTATTGAAACATGAAACAATCCATTATTAAGGCTTCACACGCAGATATTTATTGAAACATGAAACAATCCATTATTAAGGCTTCACACGCAGATATTTATTGAAACATGAAACAATCCATTATTAAGGCTTCACACGCAGATATTTATTGAAACATGAAACAATCCATTATTAAGGCTTCACACGCAGATATTTATTGAAACATGAAACAATCCATTATTAAGGCTTCACACGCAGATATTTATTGAAACATGAAACAATCCATTATTAAGGCTTCACACGCAGATATTTATTGAAACATGCACCAAGATCCGTATGATAAGCAAAGAGGTCTGTCTCCGCCACATAACAAGTACAGCTGTAGTAATAACCTTGTAATCAACTTACTCACGAGACGACCGTCCCAGCAGTATATACTTCTTACATCCAAGTATAGCATGCAACCTTTACAATAATTCACGTCCACGGGGTGCCACTCTAACCCGTTGGTCACGATAGAGCAGTTACCGTCTTCATGGAGTATGATTCACCTGGATTCCTGTATAAGGCAGTGTCTGTAGACAGATCCTCGCTTGTAGCGGATACCAAGTGCCTTCCCGAACAAAGATACTAAGCCAGTAGGTCTCTCAAAATAACCTGGCCTTTCTCCTTCAGAAGCACCAGCTTGACTAATTTACCTTACAACATATTATCAATTAGTAACCATAGGCCAACGCACGGTCAATATTGGAGCCATGTGGTGCGATTCAGAAAGCAAAGGCAAACTACTGAGCGTAAACTTGCCAAGAAATCACAAACTGATAAAAATGCTGGTGGTGACTGCGACGTCCTGTAAATGATGGTGCGATTGCCAGTCGAGACGTTCCCAACACATGATTATGAGTTATTTATTGCATGTTGTAAACCGGCCCCGTTGTGTGCTCATTACTCATTATGCCACTTCTTGTTACTCCACCCAACTTTCTTAACCGCCTCATCTCTTAAACTGGGAGCTTATGTTCTAAACCAGTGGTTCTCAACCTTTTTTGGCCCGTGCCCCCCTTCACCATATTTTCAGAACGTCATTCCCCCCCCCCCTTTCATTTTTCCTACCTAATAATCCCCCACCCCTATACAGTATACGTAAAAATGGAAGGTAAATATGTTAAAACAGGTCTAGACATCAACATAAAACGTGATTTGTGGGTCTACTTACCTTAAAATGAATTTTAGAAGGATGAGACGTGCATAAATGTAAAGTATGAAGGGAAAAGCTGTATCAAATAATCGGTTCTTGTATTAACGCGATCTTGAAATGATCTTCATTCCCCCCCCCCCCCTGGAAACCCTAAAATTCCCCCTGGGGGGGGGGGGGGGGAATTCCTAACCGGTTGAGAACCACTGTTCTAATCTGACTCAGTGCCAAACAAAAAAACTCGATTTGGACAAAACGTGGCACGCAATCAAATGAACAAGTATTATAAGGTAACATTCCGTTCATTTAGCATAGGTTTGCTCAATTGGTCTGCTTACTGTTGCTGGTAGGCACAAGGTGATGCAGGCGAAGGCATACCTCAGAGTAGCTGCAGACACAGACCACCCACTGCATGAGGCGCTGGACGTAGTTAAGGGTCAGAGACTGATAAGAGGGAAATCATGGATGCCTCAGGCGGAGGATACGATCAGACAGGTGTGCCCCTTGGAGAACATTAGGCGAGGAGAAGAGTGGGTCAGAGTGCCAGCCGTGCAGTCAGACTTGTGCAGAGTTATAATCACATTGTGCAGGGACTGGCCAGCAGTGGCCACGGAAGTGGAAATTCAGCAAATAATTCAGGAAAATTCTCGCCCGGGTGATGTGATTATCTACACGGATGGGTCGGTGTTGAGAGGTAGGAGAAGTGCTTGGGGGTTCTTGGCAAAAACTAATGGTCGGCGTTTGGTGCAGGAGAGCCTGGCGTATGATAACACTACATCTAGCTTAAGAATGGAGGTGGAGGCGGTCAGTGCAGCTTTCCGCTGGATAGAAAACACTATACATACACATATTGTGATTGTAACTGACTCAGAAAGCATGCTGAGAAGGGTGAGAACAGGCAAGCTTCGTGCAGAGTGGCTTGCTTCGCTTCTGAGGTCACGGGTAGCAAGCATCACCTGGATCTTTTCTCCTGGGCATGCCGGTGTGCTGGGGAATGAACAGACGGACAGATTGGCTGGCTCGGCAGAACTTGGTGGAGTATTGATGCATGACAAGGCAGATGTGGTTGCCGCCTTGTGGGAGCACGTGTACACCTCGGAGGTGCAAATGGATCACCATAGTCTGGTTAGAATGAGGCAGCGAGGAGTGACGAGGGGATCTGGCCGACGCTCGACGCTCAGAGGAAAGGCGAGACGGACATATAATCAGATTGCTACTGGAACTATTAGTGTTGGAACTCTTCGCTGGTTGCTGAGGATGGGGACGGAGCGCTTATGGGAATGTCCCGAATGCTGTGATGTCGGTTCCTAGATCAATCAATCAATCAATCAATCAATCATTTAGCATAAAAATTAGTTTTTTAGCAGCATGAATCTTTCCCATTGCAACATACGCCTGTGAGACCTGGACACTTACTAAACAAGCTGAACGGCGCATAAATGCCTTTGAATATAAATGTTATAGACGAGTTCTAAGAATATCTTGGGTAGAGAAAAGAACAAATGCATCAATACTTCAAGAGCTGAATATTGAAGAAGGTTGGCTATTAAAGACGATAAAACAAAGAAAATTGAAATATATTGGTCACTTGAAACGTCACGAAAGTTTGGAGAGAACAATAATGCAGGGATATATGCCTGGGAAGAGAGGAAGAGGAAGGCCAAAGAGAAGCTGGGTGCAGGATGTGGCGGATGATCTCCAGATGGGTGTATCAGACGCGGGACATCTTGCTTACTATCGAGAGGTTTTCCGGAAGGTTGTTAGGGCAGCGAGGTTCTGCAAAGGACTTGCTACTGAGGGGGGCTGCATGGTATCGAGGTATGGTATCCGCCTCGAGTGCTGGAGGTCCCGGGTTCAAGTCCCGATGATGACCCGGATCCCTTCTCGTGGACTTCTAGTAATAAAATTTCCCCTGGTCTCTGGGTAGTGAGATCGGACGTGTGTATTGTTGCGCATGTAAAAAAATCCCTTGGCAGTTGGAAATCGAAAAAGAGTAGTCTGACGGCGCTGCCCGGGCAAAATTTCCAGTTAAAAATCTACCCAAAGTATTTCAGGATCCTCGCCGGTGCTACGGAGTTCGTGCACTGAGCTGAGTTTCTCCAGACTCAGGTTTGAGTTAGGAGGAAAACGGAGCACTTATGGGTTGCACCCGTGTGCCGTGATGTTGATTCATCTACTAAACTAAACTAAACTAAACTTGCTACTGAATGAATGAACCAAGAAACAAAAAAAACAAAAAAGATGTATTCCAGCAGATCCTGGGTTAGAATGGAATGTTCTTGAACTTTTCACTGCATTGTTTTGTATTCCAGCAGATCCTGAGCCAGTCTGTGTACATCCCAAATCCCAGAAAAGATCAATCCGGCATGTTAGTGAAAAACACAAGAGTACAGGCTCGACAGTGTCAAGCTTTCTGTCACAGGGCAGCCTTGACACCCGGTCCATCAGCGTCGTGTTTTCATTGGGCTCAATACCAGAATGTGATGCAGATTACTAGGGAACTGTCTGGAGTTTATCGCAGTATTCTTAGGTATGATTTTCATTCGCAGGCCAATGGGAAAGAAATGGATATTGAAGGACACACTAGACAACAGAACAATTGAAAGGTCAAGTTGTACCAGATTCATTCTGGGCCATTCATAGTAATAGCATCATGTTTCTGGAGGAAGCAAATGTGTACCCATGCCTTGAGATTTGTCAGTCAACACATCTTACGTTACATGCTTAAATGTCTCGTTGTAAATTTGAAAACAGAAGACAAACTAACAATTACACAATTTATTGACTGGCGCAGACGCTTGCAGTAGTTTCACAATTCCCCGAAATGAGGTGTCAAGGGTTCAAAATCAGCCATGGGTAATTTGGAAGCAGATCATTTTGTGTTGATTTCGCTTTACTGGAAGTACGTCAGAAACGGAGTAATATTGCTCACTAGTGACTAGATTAATATAACATACATTACAGATTAATATAACATACATTACAGATTAATATAACATACATTACAGATTAATATAACATACATTACAGATTAATATAACACATATTATAGATTGGTATAACATACATTGCAGTTTAATATAACATACATTATAGATTAATATAAAATGCATTGCAGATTAATATAACGTACATTACAGATTAATATAACATACATTATAGATTAATATAACATACATTATAGATTAATATAACATACATTATAGATTAATATAACATACATTATAGATTAATATAACATACATTATAGATTAATATAACGTACATTATAGATCAATAAAACTTACATTGCAGATTAATATAACGTACATTACAGATTAATATAACATACATTATAGATTAATATAAAATGCATTGCAGATTAATATAACATACATTATAGATTAATATAACATACATTATAGATTAATATAACATACATTATAGATTAATATAACATACATTATAGAATAATATAACATACATTATAGAATAATATAACATACATTATAGATTAATATAACATACATTATAGATTAATATAACATACATTATAGATTAATATAACATACATTATAGAATAATATAACATACATTATAGATTAATATAACATACATTATAGATTAATATAACATACATTATAGATTAATATAACACACATTATAGATTAATATAACATACATTATAGAATAATATAACATACATTATAGATTAATATAACATACATTATAGAATAATATAACATACATTATAGATTAATATAACATACATTATAGAATAATATAACATACATTATAGAATAATATAACATACATTATAGATTAATATAACATACATTATAGATTAATATAACACACATTATAGATTAATATAACATACATTATAGATTAATATAACACACATTATAGATTAATATAACATACATTATAGATTAATATAACATACATTATAGATTAATATAACACACATTATAGATTAATATAACATACATTATAGATTAATATAACATACATTATAGATTAATATAACATACATTATAGATTAATATAACACACATTATAGATTAATATAACATACATTATAGATTAATATAACACACATTATAGATTAATATAACATACATTATAGATTAATATAACATACATTATAGATTAATATAACACACATTATAGATTAATATAACATACATTATAGATTAATATAACATACATTATAGATTAATATAACACACATTATAGATTAATATAACATACATTATAGATTAATATAACATACATTATAGATTAATAAAACTTACATTATAGATTAATATAACATACATTATAGATTAATATAACATACATTATAGATTAATATAACATACATTATAGATTAATAAAACTTACATTATAGATTAATATAACATACATTATAGATTAATATAACATACATTATAGATTAATATAACATACAATATAGATTAATATAACATACATTATAGATCAATAAAACTTACATTATAGATTAATATAACATACATTACAGATTAATATAACATACATTATAGATTAATATAACATACATTACAGATTAATATAACATACATTACAGATTAATATAACATACATTACAGATTAATATAACATACATTACAGATTAATATAACATACAATATAGATTAATATAACATACATTACAGATTAATATAACATACATTACAGATTAATATAACATACAATATAGATTAATATAACATACAATATAGATTAATATAACATACAATATAGATTAATATAACATACATTACAGATTAATATAACATACATTACAGATTAATATAACATACATTACAGATTAATATAACATACATTACAGATTAATATAACATACATTACAGATTAATATAACATACATTACAGATTAATATAACATACATTACAGATTAATATAACATACATTACAGATTAATATAACATACATTATAGAATAATATAACATACATTACAGATTAATATAACATACATTATAGAATAATATAACATACATTACAGATTAATATAACATACATTATAGAATAATATAACATACATTACAGATTAATATAACATACATTATAGAATAATATAACATACATTACAGATTAATATAACATACATTACAGATTAATATAACATACATTACAGATTAATATAACATACATTATAGAATAATATAACATACATTACAGATTAATATAACATACATTATAGAATAATATAACATACATTACAGATTAATATAACATACATTATAGAATAATATAACATACATTACAGATTAATATAACATACATTACAGATTAATATAACATACATTATAGAATAATATAACATACATTACAGATTAATATAACATACATTATAGATTAATATAACATACAATATAGATTAATATAACATACATTACAGATTAATATAACATACAATATAGATTAATATAACATACATTACAGATTAATATAACATACATTACAGATTAATATAACATACATTACAGATTAATATAACATACATTACAGATTAATATAACATACATTACAGATTAATATAACATACAATATAGATTAATATAACATACATTACAGATTAATATAACATACATTACAGATTAATATAACATACAATATAGATTAATATAACATACATTACAGATTAATATAACATACATTACAGATTAATATAACATACAATATAGATTAATATAACATACAATATAGATTAATATAACATACAATATAGATTAATATAACATACATTACAGATTAATATAACATACATTACAGATTAATATAACATACATTACAGATTAATATAACATACATTACAGATTAATATAACATACATTACAGATTAATATAACATACATTACAGATTAATATAACATACATTACAGATTAATATAACATACATTACAGATTAATATAACATACATTACAGATTAATATAACATACATTACAGATTAATATAACATACATTACAGATTAATATAACATACAATATAGATTAATATAACATACATTACAGATTAATATAACATACATTACAGATTAATATAACATACATTGCAGATTAATATAACATACATTACAGATTAATATAACATACAATATAGATTAATATAACATACATTACAGATTAATATAACATACATTACAGATTAATATAAACATACATTACAGATTAATATAACATACATTACAGATTAATATAACATACAATATAGATTAATTATAACATACAATATAGATTAATATAACATACAATATAGATTAATAAACATACATTACAGATTAATATAAACATACATTACAGATTGAATATAACATACAATATAGATTAATATAACATACAATATAGATTAATATAACATACATTATAGATTAATATAAACATACATTACAGATTAATATAACATACAATATAGATTACTATAAATACATTACAGATTAATATAACATACATTACAGATTAATATAACATACAATATAGATTAATATAACATACATTATAGATTAATATAAACATACAATTAGATTAATATAACATACATTACAGATTAATATAACATACAATATAGATCTAATATAACATACATTATAGATTAATATAAACATACATTACCGATTAATATAACATACAATATAGATTAAGATAACATACAATATAGATTAATATAACATATATTATAGATTAATATTAACATACAATATAGATTAATATAACATACAATATAGATTAATATACACATACATTACAGATTAATATAACATACATACAGATTACTATAACATACATTGCCAGATTAATATAACATACATACAGATTAATATAACATCATTACAGATAAGATAACATACCAATATAGAGTTAATATAACATCCATTACAGATAATATAACATACAATATAGATTAATATAACATACATACAGATTAATATAACATACACTATAGATCTAATATAACATACAATATAGATTAATATAACATACAATATAGATTAATATAACGTACATTACAGATAATATAACATACAATATAGATTAATACTAACATACATTATAGACAATAAAACTTACATTGCAGATTAATATAACATACATTTATAGATTAATATAACATACATTATAGATTAATATAACATACATTATAGATTAATATAACATACATATAGATTAATATAACATACATTATAGATTAATATAACATACATTATAGATTAATATAACACACATTATAGATTAATATAACATACATTATAGATTAATATAACACACATTATAGATTAATATAACACATTATAGATTAATATAACATACATTATAGATTAATATAACACACATTATAGAATAATATAACATACATTATAGATTAATATAACATACATTATAGATTAATATAACATACATTATAGAATAATATAACATACATTACAGATTAATATAACATACATTATAGATTAATATAACATACATTATAGAATAATATAACACACATTATAGAATAATATAACATACATTATAGATTAATATAACATACATTACAGATTAATATACCATACATTATAGAATAATATAACACACATTATAGATTAATATAACATACATTATAGATTAATATAACATACATTATAGATTAATATAACATACATTATAGATTAATATAACATACATTATAGATTAATATAACATACATTATAGAATAATATAACATACATTATAGATTAATATAACATACATTATAGATTAATATAACATACATTATAGAATAATATAACACACATTATAGATTAATAAACATACATATAGATTAATATAACATACATTATAGATTAATATAACATACATTATAGATTAATATAACATACATTATAGATTAATATAACATACATTATAGATTAATATAACATACATTATAGATTAATATAACATACATTATAGATTAATATAACATACATTATAGAATAATATAACACACATTATAGAATAATATAACACACATTATAGAATAATATAACACACATTATAGAATAATATAACATACATTATAGATCAATAAAACTTACATTATAGATTAATATAACATACATTATAGATTAATATAACATACATTATAGATTAATATAACATACATTATATATTAATAAAACATACATTGCAGATTAATATAACATACATTATAGATTAATATAACGCACGTTATAGATTTATATAACATACATTACAGATTAATATAACACAAATTATAAATTAATATGCCACACATTATAGATTAATATAACATGCACTACAGATTAATATAACACACATTATAGATTAATATAACACATTATAGATTAATATAACACGCATTACAGATTAATATAACACACATTATAGATTAATATAACATACTGTATAGATTAAAATAATATACTTCTTCTTCTTCAGCGTTCCGAGCCATTGAGGTTCTTTGCTGCAAATACAATCTGTCTCCATTCGTCTCTCTGGTTGACCTTCTCTTGCCAGTCGTTGATTCCAAGTGCTTGTAGGTCTGTATATGTATTATCTCTCCACCGCCTTCTTGGTCTACCTCGGGGTCTACGGTCATTTATTTCCTGAGTGTAAGCGAGTTTTGTTTCCCTATTATTTTCCATTCTTTCTATATGCCCCAGCCATTGTAGTCTATAATATACATTATAGATTAATATAACATACATTGCAGATTAATATAACATACATTATAGATTAATATAACAAGCATTATCTATTAAGATAACACACATTATAGATTAATGTAACATACATTAAAGATTAATGTAACACAAATTATAAATTAATATAACACAAATTATACATTAATATAACACTTATTATAGATTAATATAACATATATCATAGATTAATATAACATACATTATAGATTAATATAACTGTAACAGGATGGCCTTGGTTGTTGTGAATTAACACAAGCCCAAGGTATCCTAGACACTCACGTGTATACTAACCCCAGGGGTTGGACAGGTAGATACACTTTTACTACTATTTCTGACCCCCTCTGCAAGGTAACATGTGTTAGTCTATAGGCCCCTCCCAGATTCTATACCTCTACTATCTACCCTCTACCTTGTACCAAGTACTACTCAGGAATCGTCCAAGACCACACATGATAATCGTAGGAAAGACATGTCAACAATTAACCAATTTATTTTACACTATAGACACAGGTCTGAAAGGAACGTCCTAATAGGAAATGATCTATTTACAATATAGAGTAAAGGTTAGAGATAAGAGTCAGAGATGTTCCCTTCGTCATCATAAAGCGTAGCAGAAGATTTGCAAGGTGTTTCCATCGAGTCGGTCCTTTTGACTCACCCGGCTCTCTCCCAGCACTGCTGTCTGGAACACTTGAGGTCTTATCTGCCGCAAGCAACCAGTGATCAAAGAAATGGGATTTAGCCACCAGGACCTCCGATGACAGGACTAATATCACACCTCTACAAATGCTAGAATTGTCCCTACCAAGTGTCTCTTTGACTGCTAGTCTACACATTTTGGATGGGAGACCCTCTACCATGAGGTATCCCCTGATGCACCTGGACAATAGCTGAACATAGAGTCTTGCCAAAGTCACTAAATATAATCACATGGTGATTCACCCCTGGTTAGGCGATGTAGATTCTCGTCAGAATTACTAGAAGAAATCCCTCAGGCTCAAGCATAACAAAGTCTGATGTGTCTCTTGTGTGAGCTTCTATTCTCTGGTAGACGACTAACTACAGATATATCTTGCTTCAGGTTTGGCTGGACTCCATCTGAGTCTGGTCTAGAGCAATGGAATAACAAACGAACAGTGCACGTGTCTATACGCTCGTAGGAGGATGTATCACTGTGAAACACCTACGGTTTCTGCTGGTATATTGACAAGGTTCTGTGTCCTTCAACCAGAATAGTCTAGCTGAAATGCTCCCAGAGCGTTGACGTTCCCCAGCCGGGGTGGTCCTCTGGATCAAGTCAATAAACAAAACCTTTCCTTGGAAGGTTGGCTTCAGTGAAGAAGTCAACTACAACACATGGTCGTTGTAACAATTCTATACCACAGACGTTTGATTGTAGACTTATGATACAACCCACCGTAAGTTTCATGTCACATCACTGTAGGTCTTCCACAACAGTACTGCAGGTCTTAAATAACAGTACTCCAGCTCGAACAACAGGTCTATAGGTCTTCAACAACAGCACTATAGGTCTTCAACAACAGTACTGCAGGTCTTCCACAACAGCACTGCAGGTCTTTCACAACAGCACTATAGGTCTTCAACAACAGCCCTATTATAGGTCTTCAACAACAGGCAACACCTAAAATGAAAGAGCGGTTGGTGAGAGCACTCGGTCCCAACTAGGATTACATGCTATCCTCCACTACAATAAGCTGCCTTCAGCCATATACTGTATTATATACTTACATAGGGAATCATCCCTATATACACAGTTTAAGCATGGATAGATATCCAATGTAGAATGACACCTGGATCAGCCCGTCGAAAGGATTAGGTTCCGAAAAGGTCGAGTCTTATCTAACTGCTGTCTCATATTCCTACCTGACTCTTGTCTTCGGTGGTTGTATGAAGAACTGTACAGTTTCTATTTACACTAATAGAAAACTAAACCTCGGGAAGAGCTGGTCCCTAGACCACTCCCCGTCATAGGACATGGACATATTGTTTATCAAGTAATTAACATCTAAGCAAGTACTAAACAATAAACAATTAATGTCATAACAATCCATTTCGCCAGTGGGATACTTTCCCACACGATAGCGAAACCCTTCTTGATCCACCTCTGTCCTTGAGGCGAGAAGTTCTGTGTCTAAACATGTTTAACGCCCTACATGTTCAAAGGGTCCTTACCTGTTCTGGTCCCCCAAGCGGATTAGCCTTGGGTGGTGACCGAACATCACAACTGGCCTGGTGTGCCAGTTATATACATATTATCATTGCCTTGCATCCCATATCCCACACATCTCCGAGTCTCATTCAACAGCCATACACCTTCTCTTCCATCAATCACCCAAGCACTCACGCACTTAGGATCATCAAGAAAAAGTCATAGGGCAGTGTAGAGAAGACTCTAGACCGGTTTCACACAATCGCGACGATAGCGCATAGGTATCTCGCGTCGGACCGCCTCAAACGTCGACGATTCGCTCAGGTATATAACGCACTACATAACAATATATACATGCTACAAAGTACAATATATATATATATATATATATATATATATATATATATATATATATATATATATATATATATATATATATATATATCATCACAGCACATGATCACTCCTTACAGCAAGAAAACACTTCCTAGGACTGACACCATCACTATTTATCTATCACAAAATAGCGGTATCTAATCCTAGAGCGCCGTAGAACTACATGCTCTGTTTAGATCCACGAATCACACTTGCTCTTGCCATGGCAGTGTCTGAATTCCTCCTACACCCTAACCACAGAATTACTAAGCACAGTAACAGTAAATACTGAACTAAGTTAGCTTGGATTTCACAGGTAATAATACTACTTTACCACAATTGTAACTTCACTAATAAATACAAGATCTCACAACTTGTAATATATTTGTAGCTACACTGTAGTTTGCCATATTAATGGACTTACAAGTCATCAATTGCGTATGTAAACTAATCTGTTACAATTCGCGAACGGAACACACGAAATGTAACACGAGCGAGTGGCAGCTGCGCGCTGTCAATTATCGATCGCCAACTCATTACGTATTCGCATAACTAATGAGATGTTTTCAAACACAAGGTTACGCTGAATTACACAATAAAAGAATGTAAAGAGGTATTACCTGAAAACCATGAACTAACACCTCTCAGCTGAAGTTACTGTCTTGTGGCTAACAAGCCTCTAGCTTGACAATTCTTGACAATATTAGCTGATGTTCTGGAGCTCTGCTCCCGGTGGAGTCTCAGATCGAAGTGATGTCCCTATGCCTTGTTCCGGTTGCGAAGTAAACCCTCCAACCCGGAAAAGTCATGTTGCACGTTTTACTCACTTTACGTGAGAATCACGTTTTTCTCCTGACCAGTGACCACGTCTAGTTTACTCACGAAATAAACTTAATGTGCGTTTTGACCTTTCAATCGAGAACCTTCTAAGTTCTAGAACTTACTAATTTATGCAAATCAACCGGCGTCTCCCGAGTTAAATATAACAGGGGAACTCCCGAATGACGTACTCCCGTACAATGGAGATTCTTTGTACGAAGCCAGCTGATTTGATCTCATTTCGCGACAATAACATACATTGCAGATTAATATAACACACATTATAGATTAATATAACATACATTGCATATTAATATAACATACATTATAGATTAATATAACATACATTATAGATTTCAGTATGTTTGCTTTAAGTAAAAAGCTGTCAAAAAACTGTCATTACTGCCTGAAGTACCTTGCGGTGTAGGAAAAGGGGAGAGGGGGGGGGGGGGTCCCTTATGGGCCTTGGTAATGCACAAACGATTTTTTGTTGTGGATGAGATTATGTAACAAACCCAATAAATCGTCAACCACATACTTGACTTTTGCTACAATATTATACTTAAAGATTAGTACAACATAATGTATTAAACTCCAGATTACAGGGAAATTGATGTGCTTTGCAGATCTGTTCAACGATTTCGAATGTTTATGTTTAGTAAGTGCCAAATTAATTGTTTCCAGCTGCTGATGCCAGGTTCTTCATAATTACTGCATTCCCATTGGCAGTGCATCCGACATGTTTTTGTTTCCAACATTTTTTATTTTATTCATGAAGCTTTTATTATTACCTGGTCACCATATACCATGTCCTGGCACTAATATTATTACAGACTAATAACAAAGTATTCTAGATGTGCTAATTTTAATTTTTATGCATATAGCTTTGATCATTCCTGTCCACTAGATGTCATTTTCTGACACAGTTCTAATTATTAATAACTGTTATCAAAACCATTATCTTAGATGTGCTAATTTTTGTTTGTGTAACTGCTATTCATGATTTCTGCCCATATGTTTTTCTTTAACTTTCAGCATGTTACATAATGACTGTTATCATTTTTATTAGTGCACAAATGCTTCCTATTTATTTACACCATATTTTTGTTTGTTTGTTTTTCTATTAACTGCATGCCATTTCAACATTTGCGGTACAGTCAGTAGTGTATTTGCTAGGTCAGACAATCATACTTGATACACCACTGAATTTTGCTTATAAACATTGTCTATTATTATCCAGTTGGCCAACACACTGATCTTTGCTTATAAACATATTTAATTATTCATTTGGTCAAACCACTTATTTTACTTATGTGTATTGAATTTTGATATAATAATAAGATTTTTGAATAAGATAATATGACCATTAAAAGAATGGAAACATACAAATACCTGGGTACAATCTTCAACTGCTCCAACATTATAAGGGAAGAAATACAAACTAGAATCAATTCTGGAAATAAGATATACTATGCACTACAACATCTACTAAAATCAAAGGCGCTGTCTCGTAACACCAAGATCACAATATACAAAACACTGATCAGACCAGTTGTGCTGTATGGCTCTGAAACCTGGAGTACAACGAAAGGAGACGAAGCCTTGCTACAAACCTTTGAGAACAAAGTTTTAAGACGCACCTTTGGACCCATTAGGGATACACAAAGTGGAGAGTGGAAAAGAAGAAGTAACAAAGACATTTATGATCTGTTTAAGTCCCCGCTAATCACTGGTATAATGAAGGCTAATAGACTACAATGGCTGGGACATATAGAAAGAATGGAAGATAATAGGGAAACAAAACTCGCTTACACTCAGGAAATAAATGACCGTAGACCCCGAGGTAGACCAAGAAGACGGTGGAGAGATTATATATATATATATATATATATATATATATATATATATATATATATATATATATATATATATATATATATATACAGACCTACAAGCACTTGGAATCGATGACTGATAAGATCAACCAGAGAGACGAATGGAGACGGATTGTATCTGCAGCAAAGAACCTCAGTGGCTCGGAACACTGAAGAAGAAGTATTGAATTTTGTTTTATTCAGATGGCCAAAACACTGTATTTTGCTTATAAACATTACATTTTATTTTTCATTGCTTATAAACATATATTATATAAGATATACTATGCACTACAACATTTTACTAATGGTCGACGTTTGGTGCAGGAGAGCCTGGCATATGATACCACAAAATCTAGCTTAAGAATGGAGGTGGAGGCGGTCATTGCAGCTTTCCGCTGGATGGAGAATACGATACACACACACACACATCGTGATTGTAACTGACTCAAAGCATGCTGAGTAGGGTGAAGACAGACAAGCTTCGTGCAGAGTGGCTTGTTTCGCTTTGGAAGTCATGGGTGACAAGCATCGTCTGGGTCTTTTCTCCGGGGCATGCCGGTGTGCTGGGGAATGAACAGGCGGACAGATTGGCTGGCTCTGCAAAACTTGGTGGAGTATTGACGCATGATAAGGCAGACGTGGTTGAGTCAGCTGTTGAAGTTAGAGCGCATACAGAACGAAGCTATGCGGGTCATTCTGGGATGCACTAGAGACACCCCCGTAGTGTGTATGCGTTACATCCTTGGTCTGCCGAATGTTGCTGGCAGGCTCAAGGTGATGCAGGCGAAGGCATACCTCAGAGTAGCTGCAGACACAGACCACCCACTGCATGAGGCGCTGGACGCAGTTAAGGGTCAGCGACTGATAAGAGGGAAATCATGGATGGCTCAGGCGGAGGATACGATCAGACAGGTTTGCCCCTTGGAGAACATTAGGCGTGGAGAGGAGTGGGTCAGAGTGCCAGCGAAGCAGTCAGACTTGTGCAGAGTTATAATCACATTAAGCAGGGAGTGGCCAGCAGGGGCCACGGAAGTGGAAATCCAGCAACTAATTCAGGACAATGCTCACTCGGGTGATGTGATTATCTACACAGATGGTTCGATGTCACGAGGTGAGAGAAGTGGCTGGGGGTTCATAGCCAAAGCTAATGGTCGATGTTTGGGGCAGGAGAGCCTGGCATATGATACCACAACATCCAGCTTAAGAATGGAGGTGGAGGCAGTCACTGCGGCTCTCCGCTGGATGGAGAATACGACACACACACACACACACACACACACACACACACACACATCTTCATTGTAACTGACTCAGAAAGCATGCTGACGAGGGTGAGGACGGGCAGGCTTCGTGCGGAGTGGCTTGCTTCGCTTCGGAGGTCACGAGTGACAAGCATCACCTGGATCTTTTCTCCGGGGCATGCCGGTGTGCTGGAAAATGAACAGGCGAACAGATTGGCTGGCTCTGCAGAACTTGGTGGAGTATTGATACATGACAAGGCAGATGTGGTTGCTGCCTTGTGGGAGCACGTGGACACCTCGGAGGAGCAAATGGATTACCATGGTCTGGCAAGAATGAGACAGCGAGGAGTGACGAGGGGATCTGGCCGACGCTCAACGCTCAGAGGAAAGGCGAGGCGGACTTATAATCAGACTGCTACTGGTACTATTAGTGTTGGAACTCTTTGCTGGCTGCCCCGAATGTCCTTCTCGCCAGCATAGCGAGGTGGTCAAGAGTTGGTAGAGCCTCCATGGCGTTGAGGGCATCATCCGCTAGATTGGTCTCACTTGAGTAAAGCTCCAAATAGTGCTCTACCCATCTGTCCATCTGCTGTTTCTTATCAGTTATGATTTCTCCAGTCAATGTTTTCAATGGTGCACTTCTTTTGATCACTGGACCACAGGCTTTCTTTATTCCTTCATACATGCTTCTGATGTTTCCCTTATCACTTGCGATTTGAATGGACTCAGATAACTTGATCCAAACTAGCGGATGATGCCCTCGACGCCATAGAGGCTCTACATAACTTGATCCAAACAAATGGAGATTGGGGGATTAAGTTGGAACATCATAAATGTATATGCCACCGTTGACTGTTTTGTCAGAAATGAACACTGGGACTGGATTAAGGAACTGGAGGAAATACCAGGTGATAGGCTACTCATATGTGGAAACTTCACTGCGAGGAACGAACAGAGATTGGGACAGTAGTGGAGAAAACCGACAGGGAATTGCCCTTGCGGATGCCATGGTGGACTCCGATGTGGTCTGCATAAATGATGGTAGGCCGACTAGAATGGCAGTGAGACCTGGCTATGCGGACACAGCTATTGACTTGGCACTTGTCTCCCAGTCATCAGTCCTTGGTGTAAAGTAGGACTATTTTGAATGACCATGGAAGTGACCACATGCCATGCTCAGTCCTGATCTCTAAACCCAAGAAAGTTAAGGCTGGGAGAACACGCAAGAACTTCCGATACGAGTGGACTGACAGCCTTATTGGACGCCTCAGACAAGGGGCATGCAACAGGGCTGTTAAAAATCCTTTTTTTTTGCATCCCCCATGGTGGACCCCAGAAGTAGACCAGGCTTGGAAAGCAAAGAGGGCTGCAGTGAAGCAGCTAAGGAAAGTGCGACAGACACCCAGAAGCTCACGAGAGGAAGTGGGCACGGCGGAAAATGTCAAGAAAGACAAGGTGGAGGTTTTCAAGCGCTGTGCTGCAGAGGCCAAAAAGGCAAAATGGGAAGGTTTCATGAATGAGATTTTTAGGTGATAAAACACTGCGAAAGTTCTGGAAACTGCACAGACAAATACAAAGAAAAGATCGGCCAATGACAGTGGGAACAATTTATAGAGGTGATGGTGTGCTCGTGACAACAGACACAGTGAAAGGGGAGGCGTTTCTCCAGAGATTTTTAAAGCAGACCAATCATCATGATGTGGACACCAGGGATGCAGTTAGAGAGGAGTTATCTGGTACCATAAAGAATATGCCTTACGAAGACATCATACGGGTTGAAGATGTTAAATGGATAGCGGCCGTCTTACATTCTCGTCGGATTGCTCTCCGCCTGGGTGCATGGACCTCATTTGTGTCTTCTTTCTTGAAACCTTTTAATTGACTAACTTTTAAGCCACGGAAAGCTAATATTTGTTGTCGATTTTTCCAGAAGTCCTTTTTAGGTGGCTATTACTTCTGATCTGTAACTGTTAGCGAAATTTTTGTTTCGTATTTCTCCTGGTTGTGGTTTTTAAATATTCTTCATATAACGATGCATTATATTATAAGAAACCGAAAAATAACATTTAATTGTAAATGAAAACTCAGAGAGAGAGAGAGAGAGAGAGAGAGAGAGAGAGAGAGAGAGAGAGAGAGAGAGAGAGAGAGAGAGAACGCACTAACTGTCGCTTGTCGTCCCTGGGGGGAAAGTGGAATCAACAAGCACACCTGTTAATTATCCTTCTCTAAGTTTTCCTCTGCTGGTGGACCTTTGTCTACACACTCCCCTTTTATTTTAAAGTCTTTTAATCACTATCTCTCTCTCTCTCTCTCTCTCTCTCTCTCTCTCTCTCTCTCTCTCTCTCTCTCTCTCTCTCTCTCTCTCTCTCTCTCTTCAACAGACAATACCCCTCTTCACGTTCCTTCAGCACATACCTCCACTAACACAGGTTTCGAACAAAATGTTAAACCATTTATTGCAGAAAAGTGTCAGTTGAGTGTGCGATGTATGGGTGTGAATATATGTGATGTGATCTATCTTGAATGTGTGTCAGAATATAGTCTAGGATCAGTATCAGAGTTTGTCCTCATTATACAGCCATTCGACGTCACCATTCACATAACAGGAAATAGCTCACCAAGGGTTGTCTTTCTGCCTGATGCTGATTTTCTTCCCACTCTGTTCTGGAAACTCGTAAATAATATAGTATCCACGGATTTATTTTTGTTAGTTTTTGTCATTCAGATCACATGTATAAATCCGTTCAATGGGAAATTATTATAGTTCAATGAATATCTGATCATCAATGTTTGCTTCACTTACTTATGGTCAGTTAGTTCTTCACACACGATATAACGGTCGGTAATATATTCATGGTATTAAAGAAGATAAACACCGATTCAACCACAAATAGTCTTTGCACTGCAGTTTGTCACTCATGGAAAAATGTTAATGCACGTTTTTTACATTTCTATATGGTTGATCGTACATATTTCTGTTCGCCATTGGCTTCTTGTTGAACAGGGTTCACAGCTTCATATCATTGATTAATTCACCCGAGTATGACCAATTACTTCTGTTCAGATTGGTAACCACTTTCAATGTCAAGTGCAGAGAACCTGTTGAGTAAAACAACAGCCTGTGAGAGAAACTCAACTCCGACCTATGATATGTGAATGTAGGTAATAGGCTATATTCAGTAAATAACCTCTATAGATCATACTAGAGCTATATTCTTGTATAAGACAGAGTAGTTCAGCACTCAACCCTATACCAGGTAAAAGAAAGACACGCTAAAGCAAAGCACATAAATCCTAGTATAGACTTATCCTTCTGACTGTACAGACACCTTACTCTACACAACTTAAATCACTCTTCAGCCTAATGCTGTCGACTCTCTATACTACGTTTACACACGAAAGTTCACTATGCTAGAGTTCTAATCTACATCTATATATAATCACCTTATTTACTAATTCAGGCCTAGAATTAAACCACTTAATTCCATAAAGGAAAAGTGCGGGTCGACTTTACACAACCTAGACTTAGTGATATATATTCTATTCGGCACTGAATTAAATCTATACCCCTCCGGTCTTAAGTGCAACCTTCAACTGATTTGAAAAATGTAATTTCAGTCCACATTTATTTGCTTGAACTACGTCACTTGTTTTTCTCTTAACCCATCAGCCTCTGTTCTTTTTCCTGGTCGTTTGATCTCCGTACAACCGTACTGACCACCTTCCTTGACAAAGACGATCTCCCGACATATCGTTGTTTTTCCGTTGATCAAAGGGCTCCGTTCACAGTATTTCAACGCGATCCAACTGTTTGATCATGTTCCGAACTTACTGGAGATAAACGATCTTTCTGGGCATCGGCGATTCTCCGTTCATCTTGACGAGTGTTCCCGGGGACCACGCGATCTACGTTCACGTCTTCAAAAGTACGGCTAGTGTTTGAAGTAACGATCGCTGCCCTTAGAAAATTACAGGAGCGTCACTTCTTCCCACAACTGTTTCTGTCGTTTCATCTATCAGGATCGTCGCCTGTCAGCCATATCATGACACTAACTTTATTTTCAAAGGATTAAGAATTGGGCAAGCATTCCGCTTGACATCCCACCCTTTTTATTAGAAGAGAGAGCATATAATTTTATTTTCAAAGGATTAAGAATTGGGCACGCAGGCCCATCTCACACTCCACCCTTCTTATCAGAGAGAGAGAGAGAGAGAGAGAGAGAGAGAGAGAGAGAGAGAGAGAGAGAGAGAGAGAGAGAGAGAATGCACACAACATAACATAAGAAAATGTTCATATCCAAGTCTTAAACTTGCGAATGTAAACTGTAATCCTGGAATACATAAAAATTGTCAGGATCCTCACCGATGCTACGGAGTTCGTGCATTGAGCTGAGTTTCTCCAGACTCAGGGTTGAGTTAGGAGGAAAACGGAGCACTTATGGGTTAAACCGTGTGCCGTGATGTTGATCCAGCGACTAAACTAAACTAATACATAAAAAAGGAATGATGGATAATGAATGATTATATATATATATATATATATATATATATATATATATATATATATATATATATATATATATATATATATATATATATATATATATAAAACAGAATGTGTGTGTGTGGGTGTGTGGTGGGGATGTATTGGATGCGTTCGATAACGGTCCATCCGATTGAGATGAAATTTTCTACACGTCTTCCTTTCATTCCCGTGCAACCAACTGTCATAGTTTTTTAGTGTAGCATCATCTATTTACTTACTAAAATTTAATAATTAAATTACATGACTTAACATAAGACAAAATATATAAAGGGACATAACTTTTAGTAGCATTGCTATATCTTAGGTTAAGTCCCCTGGCTATAGATAGATAGATAGATAGATAGATAGATAGATAGATAGATAGATAGATAGATAGATAGATAGATAGATAGATAGATAGATAGATAGATAGATAGATAGATAGATAGATAGATAGATAGAGAGGGTGGGATAGACGGAGGGAGAGACGGACGGACGAGCAGATAGACAGACAGACAGCCGTGTCGGGTCGTCAGACAGACAGACAGACAGTCGGGAACGGGAACTTATATGAATTAAATGAGATGCTCCCCATCAAGGGCTGGGCGAAGCCGGGCTGGGTCAGACAGACAGACAGTCGGGAACAGGAACTTATACGACTACTTATATGAATTAAATGAGATGCTCCCCACCAGGGACTGGGTGAAGCCGTACCGGGTCAGACAGACAGATAGTCGGGAACGGGAGCTTATATAACTACTTATATGAATTAAATTAGATGCTCCCCACCAGGAGCTGGGCGAAGCCGGGCCGGGTCAGACAGACAGACAAACAAGCAGACAGATAGATAGATAGATAGATAGATAGATAGATAGATAGATAGATAGATAGATAGATAGATAGATAGATAGATAGATAGATAGAGACGGAGGGAGAGACGGACGGACGGACGGGCAGGCAGATAGACAGACAGACAGCCGTGCCGGGTCGTCAGACAGACAGACAGACAGTAGGGAACGGGAACTTATATGAATTAAATGAGATGCTCCCCATCAGGGGCTGGTCGAAGCCGGGCTGGGTCAGACAGACAGACAGACAGACAGACAGTCGGGAACAGGAACTTATATGACTACTTATATGAATTAAATGAGATGCTCCCCACCAGGGACTGGGTGAAGCCGGACCGATCAGACAGACAGATAGACAGATAGTCGGGAACGGGAGCTTATATAACTACTTATATGAATTAAATGAGATGCTCCCCACCAGGAGCTGGGCGAAGCCGGGCCGGGTCAGACAGACAGACAAACAAGCAGACAGACAGACAGACAGATAGATAGATAGATAGATAGATAGATAGATAGATAGATAGATCCCCGCCAGTGCCTGGGCGAAGCCGGGCCGTGTCAGCTAGTATATATATATATATATATATATATATATATATATATATATATATATATATATATATATATACGCTGACACACGAGGGGTCTTCAAATGAAATCCTTAAAGTGTGATAGAAATTACAATAACTATGCCATTGTCTTGTAACCTTTCAGTATTGTTGTTAAGAGTGTTCAGCACGTAACTTAATTAATGGTGCAGAAGACCACAGGGATGTCATAATGACAGTTTAAAGATGGCCGCCAAACTTTTGACATGCACCAAAGAGAAGCATCGTTCTGTTATGTTTATTTGTTAATCAGTGATTACGAGGACGTCCAAGAAGAAAATGGATTGACGACATCAGAGACATTGTACAACCATACGGAATGACACTATCCATTGCCGCCCACCGGGCGCTGGAACGCAAATTATTCCTCCCCATGACGCTTGACGGCAGAAGTGGAAGATGATGAGGATGACGATGATGAATCAGTGAATGTGTGAAATCTATAGAAATTCATCAGCGTATGAAGTCCAATACTGTGATGCATGTCTGTCAGTCCAGCAAGCGTATGTGTGGAGTCCATCCATCCATCATGTGCCATGCCGATAAGCGTGGGCGGTCATGTTTTGCCATCTCACTCTATCACCAGAGTCGTGGCGTGACTTTTGTGACAGTCTGTTATTTATAGTTGTGATCTGTCAGTTTAACATTATATAATTATTTATAGTTCTGATCTGTCAGTTTAACATTATATAATTATTTATAGTTGTGATCTGTCAGTGTTACGCCAGGTAGTCTTTTTTAAAATAAATATTTTGGTACCAACGTTCGCGTGTATCTGTGTGTATTTGTGCGCGTGTGCGTGTGGTTGGGGGTGGGGGGGGGGGGGGGAAATATTGTGCAGTTTCGTGTTTTGTTTTGCAAAATGCCATATTTATATACATGTTAGTTCATAGCTAGAATGTCCTTTCTCAGGAATCACAGCGACAAATTTATATACCTGTTAGTTTATAGCGAGAAGGTCCTTTCTCATGAATCACAGCGCCATATTTATATACCTGTTTAGTTTATAGCTAAAAGGTCCTTTCTCAGGAGTTACAGCGCCAAAAAAATAGAGGGAGGCATAAAAATACAGAAAGAAGAGAATTAGAGACGGGTGATTAATAGGGGAGTGCGTGGAGAGGGCTGCAGGTGATGATTCAATGTGTGATGTGATTACTAATTTTGGCTATCAAAGCCATTTTTATCATTTTTTCTGTAAAACCTCATCTGTGTGACTTCGGTGTATTTTTTAGCTTGTTTACTACTTGTTCGTGATTCACGGCGATATGCTAAAATCGCATTATGTATGTAATATGCAGGAATTATTTGTGCTAACTTCTAATGACAGTAACTCTAAACATAAGATGTTCTCATGTTATAAAATGCAGTATATGCGTGTCATGTTCAGTTCTTTATTTCTGGATCTCCCATCTGGTGTTGTCCGTTAACATAAATACTTTGTCTCTGTAAATCCACTGATCTGATGCCACAGACCAGCCCACTGTGGACTGAGTGTGGGGTGAGGAGAGGGTAGTGACACGCGCAGTGTCATAACCCCCGACATACCATGTCTAGGGTGGGGGAAGGGGTAGTGAGACGCGCAGTGTCATAACCCCCCCGACATACCATGTCCAGAGCTCGAAATCCGTCACGGACGGTTTGGAAGCAGACCGCTTTACGTTGATTTCCATGTTATGATACAAAACTGTGGCAAACTATTAAATTCATATGACCTAGTAAACCACAGGCAGCCGATACATGACGAGGTTGGTTGTAACGTTCTGTAAAGAACATGCAAGTAACTTTTAACCGTTGATTATATTTTACATTTGTCATGGTTTGTTTCTGTGATATTACCATGGCCACGTCACAGATGATACACATTAAAACATGTGTCATTGTTTGTTTCATGGCCATGTCACAGACGAAAAACATTGAAGTAGATGTCATGGTTTGTTTCTGTGATATTACCATGGCCATGTTAAAGACGATAAACATTGAAGCAGATGTCATGGTTTGTTTCTGTGATATTACCATGGCCATGTTAAAGACGATAAACATTGAAGCAGATGTCATGGTTTGTTTCTGTGATATTACCATGGTTTGTTTCTGTGATATTACCATGGTTTGTTTCTGTGATGTTACCGTGGCCATGTCACAGACAATAAACATTGAAGCAGATGTCATGGTTTGTTTCTGTGATATTACCATGGCCATGTTAAAGACGATAAACATTGAAGCAGATGTCATGGTTTGTTTCTGTGATATTACCATGGTTTGTTTCTGTGATGTTACCGTGGCCATGTCACAGACAATAAACATTGAAGCAGATGTCATGGTTTGTTTCTGTGATATTACCATGACCATGTTAAAGACGATAAACATTGAAGCAGATGTCATGGTTTGTTTCTGTGATATTACCATGGCCATGTCACAGACAATAAACATTGAAACATTTAACAAACGGCCAGAGTAGTGAGGTGAGCCTCGATGGTACAGTATCTAGCATGCTCGCCCGCCGGTCTAGAGGGATGTATTCAAATCCATTTCCATGCGGGTATTTTTTTTTCAGTTGAATTTGGCTCCCGTGTCTACCGAACCCCGAACTGGGACCAGAAAATGTCCTGAATAGTAGAAGCTGGTGGCGTTATATTCACCACTTAACACACCCAGCACCGATGTGACTTGGCCCCATACATCCAATACGCCTCTGGCATAGAACTGGGCTGTTGACATTTTTTAAACTGTTAAAAACTAATTACAGATGGCATAGAGACCACATATAGACACAAGTATGATCGCACTCATCAAATAGCTAGCGCTTTAGACACATTTCGCCAAGACAGGATTCAGCTAAGTAACCTCTGTATTTTCTATGTAGTGTTTATTTTATTAGTTTGGTGTCCGTGTTGTTTTGTTCTGTGCTGACGAAGGCTTTGGTCGCAACGTTCATTTTGTTTCTTGTAATCGTAAAGCTCACAATCTACTTATTGTATTTTGGTAATTCATTCCTTGTATGATCGCGTGGATGCATATTGGCATGTCTATGGGTTGGTCTCAGTGTTATGTCTATGGGTTGACCTCAGTGTTATATATATGGGTTGGCCTCAGTCTTATGTCCGTGGGTTGGCCTCAGTGTTATGCCTATGGGTTGGCCTCATTGCTATGTCTGTGGGTTGACCTCAGTCATATATTTTTGGGTTGGCCTCATTGCTATATCTATGGGTTTTCTTCAGTTCTATGTCAATAGGTTGGCCTCATTGCCATATATATGGGCTGGCCTCAGTGTTAAATCTATGGGCTTGCCTCAATGTTATGTCTATAGGCTGGCCTCAGTGCTATATCAATTGGTTGGCCTCCGTGTTATATGTATGAGTTTTCCTCAGTCCTATATTTTCGGGCTGGTCTCACTGCTATGTCTATGGGTTGGCTTCAGTTTTATGTCCTACGGTTGGCCTCAGTTTTATGTCCGTAGGTTAGCCTCAATGTTATGTCCGTAGGTTAACCTCAGTGTTATATACATAGGTTGGCCTCAGTGTTATGTCCTCAGGTTGGCCTCAGTGTTATGTCCGTAGGTTGGCCTCAGTGTTATGTCCTCAGGTTGGCCTCAGTGTTATGTCCGTAGGTTGGCCTCAGTGTTATGTCCGTAGGTTGGCCTCAGTGTTATGTCCGTAGGTTGGCCTCAGTGTTATGTCCGTAGGTTGGCCTCAGTGTTATGTCCTCAGGTTAACCTCAGTGTTATATACATAGGTTGGCCTCAGTGTTATGTCCTCAGGTTGGCCTCAGTGTTATGTCCGTAGGTTGGCCTCAGTTTTATGTCCGTAGGTTAGCCTCAATGTTATGTCATCAGGTTAACCTCAGTGTTATATACATAGGTTGGCCTCAGTGTTATGTCCTCAGTGTTATGTCCGTAGGTTGGCCTCAGTGTTATATACAAAGGTTGGCCTCAGTGTTATGTCCGTATGTTAGCCTCAGTGTTATGTCCGTAGGTTAACCTCAGTGTTATATACATAGGTTGGCCTCAGTGTTATATCCTCGGGTTGGCCTCTGTGTTATGTCCGTAGGTTGGCCTCAGTGTTATATACATAGGTTGGCCTCAGTGTTATGTCCGTAGGTTGGCCTCAGTGTTATGTCCGTAGGTTAGCCTCAGTGTTATGTCCGTAGGTTAACCTCAGTGTTATATACATAGGTTGGCCTCAGTGTTATGTCCTCGGGTTGGCCTCTGTGTTATGTCCGTATGTTGGCCTCAGTGTTATGTCCGTAGGTTAGCCTCAGTGTTATGTCCTCGGGTTGGCCTCAGTGTTATGTCCTCGGGTTGGCCTCAGTGTTATGTCCGTAGGTTGGCCTCAGTGTTATATACATAAGTTGGCCTCAGTGTTATGTCCGTAGGTTGGCCTCAGTGTTATGTCCGTAGGTTAGCCTCAGTGTTATGTCCTCGGGTTGGCCTCAGTGTTATGTCCTCAGGTTGGCCTCAGTGTTATGTCTTAGGGTTGGCCTCAGTGTTATGTCCGTAGGTTAGCCTCAGTGTTATGTCCTCAGGTTGCCTCAGCGTTATGTCCGTATTTTACCCTCAGTGTTATGTCCTCAGGTTGGCCTCAGTGTTATGTCCTCGGGTTGGCCTCAGTGTTATGTCCTCAGATTGGCCTCAGTGTTATGTCCTCAGGTTGGCCTCAGTGTTATGTCCTCGGGTTGGCCTCAGTGTTATGTCCTCAGATTGGCCTCAGTGTTATGTCCTCAGGTTGGCCTCAGTGTTATGTCCTCGGGTTGGCCTCAGTGTTATGTCCTCAGGTTGGCCTCAGTGTTATGTCCGTAGGTTGGCCTCAGTGTTATGTCCGTAGGTTAGCCTCAGTGTTATGTCCTCGGGTTGGCCTCAGTGTTATGTCCTCAGGTTGGCCTCAGTGTTATGTCCTCGGGTTGGCCTCAGTGTTATGTCCTCGGGTTGGCCTCAGTGTTATGTCCGTAGGTTAGCCTCAGTGTTATGTCCTCAGGTTGCCTCAGAGTTATATACATAGGTTGGCCTCAGTGTTATATCCTCGGGTTGGCCTCTGTGTTATGTCCGTAGGTTGGCCTCAGTGTTATATACATAGGTTGGCCTCAGTGTTATGTCCGTAGGTTGGCCTCAGTGTTATGTCCGTAGGTTAGCCTCAGTGTTATGTCCGTAGGTTAACCTCAGTGTTATATACATAGGTTGGCCTCAGTGTTATGTCCTCGGGTTGGCCTCTGTGTTATGTCCGTATGTTGGCCTCAGTGTTATGTCCGTAGGTTAGCCTCAGTGTAATGTCCTCGGGTTGGCCTCAGTGTTATGTCCTCGGGTTGGCCTCAGTGTTATGTCCGTAGGTTGGCCTCAGTGTTATATACATAGGTTGGCCTCAGTGTTATGTCCGTAGGTTGGCCTCAGTGTTATGTCCGTAGGTTAGCCTCAGTGTTATGTCCTCGGGTTGGCCTCAGTGTTATGTCCTCAGGTTGGCCTCAGTGTTATGTCTTAGGGTTGGCCTCAATGTTATGTCCGTAGGTTAGCCTCAGTGTTATGTCCTCAGGTTGCCTCAGCGTTATGTCCGTAGGTTACCCTCAGTGTTATGTCCTCAGGTTGGCCTCAGTGTTATGTCCTCGGGTTGGCCTCAGTGTTATGTCCTCAGATTGGCCTCAGTGTTATGTCCTCAGGTTGACCTCAGTGTTATGTCCGTAGGTTAGCCTCAGTGTTATGTCCTCAGTGTTATGTCCTCGGGTTAGCCTCAGAGTTATTTCCTCAGGTTGGCCTCAGAGTTATGTCCTCAGGTTGGCCTCAGTGTTATGTCCGTAGGTTGGCCTCAGTGTTATGTCCTCAGGTTGGCCTCAGTATTATGTCCGTAGGTTAGCCTCAGTGTTATGTCCGTAGGTTGGCCTCAGTGTTATGTCCTCGGGTTGGCCTCAGAGTTATATCCTCAGGTTGGCCTCAGAGTTATGTCCTCAGGTTGGCCTCAGTGTTATGTCCTCAGGTTGGCCTCAGTGTTATTTCCGGAGGTTGGCCTCAGTGTTATGTCCTCGGGTTGGCCTCAATAGTATGTCCTCAGGTTGGCCTCAGTGTTATGTCCGTAGGTTGGCCTCAGTGTTATGTCCTCAGGTTGGCCTCAGTATTATGTCCGTAGGTTGGCCTCAGTGTTATGTCCTCGGGTTGGCCTCAGAGTTATATCCTCAGGTTGGCCTCAGAGTTATGTCCTCAGGTTGGCCTCAGTGTTATGTCCTCAGGTTGGCCTCAGAGCTATGTCCTCAGGTTGGCCTCAGTGTTATGTCCGTAGGTTAGCCTCAGTGTTATGTCCGTAGGTTGGCCTCAGTGTTATGTCTTCAGGTTGGCCTCAGTGTTATGTCCTCAGGTTGGCCTCAGTATTATGTCCGTAGGTTAACCTCAGTGTTATGTCCGTAGGTTGGCCTCAGTGTTATGTCCTCGGGTTGGCCTCAGAGTTATATCCTCAGGTTGGCCTCAGAGTTATGTCCTCAGGTTGGCCTCAGTGTTATGTCCTCAGGTTGGCCTCAGAGTTATGTCCTCAGGTTGGCCTCAGTGTTATGTCCTCAGGTTGGCCTCAGAGTTATGTCCTCAGGTTGGCCTCAGTGTTATGTCCGTAGGTTAGCCTCAGTGTTATATACATAGGTTGGCCTCAGTGTTATGTCCGTAGGTTAGCCTCAGTGTTATGTCCTCGGGTTGGCCTCAGTGTTATGTCCGTAGGTTGGCCTCGGTGTTATTCCCTCAGGTTGGCCTCAGCGTTATGTCCTCAGGTTGGCCTCAGTGTTATTTCCGGAGGTTGGCCTCAGTGTTATGTCCGTAGATTGGCCTCAATGTTATGTCCTCAGGTTGGCCTCAGTGTTATGTCCGTAGGTTAGCCTCAGTGTTATGTCCCCCATGTTGGCATCCGTGTTATGTCTATGGGTTGGCCTCAGTGTTATGTCCTCAGGTTGGTCTCAGTGTTATTTCCGGAGGTTGGCCTCAGTGTTATTTCCGTAGGCTGGCCTCAGTTATGTGATGTTGATTCTTCATAAACAACGGCAAACCTATTAATTTTACAAATGTTATAGTTGGGATATGTAAACTTTAGCTGGCGTCTTTTATCTGTCATATTTGAATCTTCAGTGATGAAACACAATACAGTAATGAATAAAATATGTGCATCTAGTGGTGTTTATGTCGCATTGTCAGCAGTCAGTGTGTTGTGTGTGAGAGCTTGGGCGTATGTGTGTTGTGTATGAGAGTGTATGTGTGTCGTGTGTGAGATTTATGTGTGTTGTGTATGTGTGTTGTGTATGAGAGTGTATGTGTGTCGTGTGTGTGAGTGTATTTATGTTATATATGAGAGTGTATGTGTGTTGTGTATGAGAGTGTATGTGTGTTGTGTACGAGAGTCTATCTATGTTATATATGAGAGTGTATGTAAGTGAGAGTGTGTGAGAGTGTTTGTGTGTTGTGGAGAGTGTGAGTGTATGTGTGTCGTGTGTGAGAGTGTATGTGTGTCGTGTGTGAGAGTGTATATGTGTGAGTGTATGTGTGTTGTGTGTGAGAGTGTATGTGTGTGAGTGTATGTGTGTGAGTGTATGTGTGTATATGAGTTGTGTGTGAGAGTGTATGTGTGTTGTGTGTGAGAGTATGTGTGGTGTGAGAGTGTATGTGTGTTGTGTGTTAGAGTGTATGTGTGTGAGTGTATGTGTGTTGTGTGTGAGAGTATGTGTGTTGTGTGTGAGAGTGTATGTGTGTCGTGTGTGTAAGTGTATGTGTGTGGGTGTATGTGTGTCGTGAGAGTGTATGTGTGTCGTGTGTGTGAGTGTATGTGTGTCGTGTGTGAGAGTGTATGCGTGTCGTGTGTGTGAGTGTATGTGTGTTGTGTGTGAGAGTTATGTGTGTTGTGTGTGAGTGTATGTGTGTTGTTTGTGAGTGTATGTGTGTTGTGTATGAGAGTTTGAGTGTATGTGTGTGAAAGTGTGAGTGTATGTATGTTGTGTGTGTGAGTGTATGTGTGTTGTGTGTGAGTGTATGTGTGTTCTATGTGAGTGTATGTGTGTTGTGTGTGAGTGTATGTTGTGTGTGAGAGTGTGAGTGTATGTATGTTGTGTGTGAGAGTGTATTGGGTTGTGGGTGAGAGTGTGTGTGTGTGTTGTGTGTGAGAGTGTGAGTGTATGTTGTGTGTGTGAGAGTGTGAGTCTATGTGCGTTGTGTGTGAGAGTGTATTATGTTATGTGTGAGTGTATGTGTGTTGTGTGTGTGAATGTATGTGTGTGAGAGCATGAGTGTATATGTGTTGTGTATGAGAGTGTGTGTTGTATATAAGAGTGTATGTGTGTGAGTGTATGTATGTTGTGTATGAGAGTGTGAGTGTATGTGTGTTGTGTATGAGAGTATGAGTGTAAGTGTGTTAGAGTGTGAGTGTATGTGTGTGAGAGTGTGAGTGTATATGTGTGAGAGTGTGAGTGTATGTGTGTTGCGTATGAGTGTATGTGTGTGAGAGTATGAGTGTATGTGTTGTGTGTGAGAGCATGAGTGTATGTGTATTGTGTATGAGAGTGTGAGTGTATGTGTGTTGTGTATGAGAGTTTGAGTGTATGTGTGTGAGAGTGTGAGTGTATGTGTGTTGTGTATTGTGAGGTTTTTTGTGGGTTTATAGAGAATTACAGAAGTTCCAATGAGTGAAGTTCTATAAAGTATATCTCTCTATAAAAGATACAGGTTAGTAACAGCAAGTTTTGTCTAGAGGTATTGATATTTATTCTCGCATAACCTTTGTAGAGAAACCATTTAGAATTTGGCTCATCTACTACCCCCACTGTGAGAAATTAGACAAAAGTTTAAGTTCAACACAGAATTATTAGTAGATGATTTCTCTTCTAGGTTATATAGAGATCTTGGCAGTTAGCCACAGTAACCAATGAAAGCAGTTCTCTCATCTTCTAGCTGACTGTGCTCTGGTCGCCAACCTCATTCTGATCTCTTTAATTATTTCAAGTGACACAAGACACTTGGACAAATGACCACATTGACAATTGAACCATTGTAGTGAACATAAACAACAACAACTGTACTTTACACTGGATGAACAAGACATCAACATGAGAAGATCTTGACAACAGTTGGACAAACATTCACAAAGAATGATCACACCAACAGGTTAGACAAGTCATACATCATGGAAGATACTTGACAACAACCACACTGAACTTCCACAATATCTGTAACCAACAACAGCACAGTAGAGTAAACAGTCACCATGAAGATGCCTGACAATAGTTGGGCATTTCTTTCTCAACAGTGTACAAGACAATCACAGAGACATGTATCTCAAAACTGTTCTCTTACTACTAATCTTTTATTAATGTCTGATGAGGTCAAGTGAAGACTCAGGCTTCATATATTGCCAAAAATTTACATTTCAATCATAATTTTATATGCAATATAAGTGACAATGATAATGAAAACCCAAACACATCACTCAATATCCCCACATGACATCAATCTAAAACAAACCCTCCTCCTTCACCTCTCTACTCCATCAAGATATCCTACACCACAACTCTTAAATCATGCTATCACCTTTCCAACCGTCAAATGAGGGAAACACATGACAAACCTATAGCCGGGGCCAAGTATAGGGAGACACTGCTATACTGATCCGTGTACCTCTGTTATCACCTATGAAGGTGTTGGGAATGTCTCGGGTTTCAGTTTTCCCCATAATGTTTTTCCAGTTCAGGCTATTCCCTACTTTGACAAGTTCGAAGCAAGTGACAGGCATGTCTTCTCCCTGTGAGTAGACTGTTCGCAAAGTTGATAATTGGGATTAGCTTTACATTTCAGTAGATGAAGATCTAAAGACTATTATGTCCCATCATTCTTCCCTGCCAGTCTATCTCCCACCAAAGTGTTCTGATGGTACTGAAATCACCACACCTAAGCATTAATAATCCCTTTGTGAATTAGCTCTATGTTCTATAATTCTTCTCCATTAGCTTTTCAGCCAGTATTAAGCTGGAATATTCCTCAAGATATGGCTTTGAGGAGAAGTATGGTAATCTCCAGGTACACATTGATGTCCACTCTTGGCCAGTAGAGACATCCTGAAAACCAGGTGATCTCTCCTCCCAATGTTTCTTCTAGAATTTCTCTTGAAGAGATAGACAGGAACATTTATTTTAAAAAAATGGAGAGTATCCCTGTCTTAGGCCTTTGATAAAGACTTTTTCTTCAGTGCCATCTGTATAGGCCAGAATTAGTGAATTCAGGCTGAATATTTTCACCCTGTAGTGATGTGGTACTATTGGAGTCTCATTTTAAAGCTGGATTTGAAGACTAGAGCTCAGGACTTCCCTGGAGTTGTCCTGGTAATTGAAGGCCTCCCCATCTTCCTCATTCTCTGAAGTGCAGATGACTACATCTTAGAGAATGCTTTCGGGCAAGTTTTACCACTGCATCTTGAACACGTCTTTACGGGATGGAATCAATGCTTCGACTGGCGGGCTAATTATGTATTAGATAGCGTTACTCGCCCAAGGGTCAACCAATCAAATGGAGTTCCCCCTTCTCATCTACCCTCTCTCGATCTAGAATCTTCGATTCTATTTTTAGTTAGGGTATCAAGACGGCTTACGTTGGTTAACTACCGAGTATTG
This sequence comes from Cepaea nemoralis, assembly GCA_014155875.1. Lineage (NCBI taxonomy): Eukaryota > Metazoa > Mollusca > Gastropoda > Stylommatophora > Helicidae > Cepaea > Cepaea nemoralis. Next base: position 150,368 of record JACEFZ010025060.1, read on the forward strand.
AGAAATGTAAATGGACTGGGGATGTTAACGTCTGAAACATTATGTTACATGTATGATAGTGTGAGTGTGTGTGTGTGTGTGTTGTGTATGAGAGCGAACTGTGGTCTCCATAATCATCATCATCATCATCCACAACTATCACCATCATCATCATCATCATCATCATCACCATCATCATCATCATCACCAGCGTCATCATAACCACCTCCACCACCACCATCATCATCATCATCATCATCATCATCATCATCATCACCACCACCACCATCATCACTATTATCATCATCACCATCATCATCACTATCATCATCATCATCACCATCATCATCACCATCATCACCACCATTATCATCATCACCATCATCATCATCATCATGATCACGAAGCAGACGGAAAGATTCTGGAACCAGTTGCCATGGTCATGATGTTGTACTTCTGTTTGGTCCATGGTATTCTAAGAATGTTTCTGTAACATTTAATTGTAAAAAATAGATTAGAAGTCAGTAGGCCCTGGGGCTTGATGTGTTCGTACTTACACTTCTTGTGCGCTGATAGCTGTCAAGTGTGTTTATTCCACAGACCGGATATTTAGATTTAAACGTTGACGTCACGTTCAGAAAACAATGGCAAACTCATCATCATCATCATCATAATCCAGGGCCTTGCCGGTTGGCGTGAGCGATCATGCGTTTCCACAAATTACGATCTCCGCCGTCATAGATCAATTCGTGTGTTGACTCCCTTCCGTGCCATGACATAAGACTGTCAATATTTTCACGCTGTCTTCCTCTATCTCTCTTTGTGCAAATCTTTCCGGTTGTCACAACATGTTCCAGTTTTTGTCTTCTCATAACGTGGCCATAAAACTATAACTGCCTCTTTCTGATATTTGTGATAAGTTGTCTGTGCGACTCAGCTTCTCCTTAAAACGTCATGATTGCTCTTTGTGGCTGTCCAATTAATTTCCATCATTCTTTTATACAACCACATCTCCAAGGCTTCCAGGGATTTTTTCGCCTGTTTACTAATTGTCCAGGACAGGCAGCCGTGTGTTAAAAATGTTTCTATTTAACATGCAAGAACTCTTTTTCTGACTTTCAAGGACAGTGACTTTATTGCACAATATGTTCTTCATTTGATAGAATGCAGTTTTTGCTTGTCCTATTCTGCTCTTTATTGCAGTGATGCATCTTCCATCTGGTGTTATTCATGTGCCCAGATATCTGAATTTCTACACTTGCCCCAAAATAACGTCCCGTTCTTTAATTCTACATGTATGCACAATCTGTTTCTTTGATATCACCATGACTTTCGTCTTTCTATTATTCAAACTAAGGCCCATTCTTTTCTTTCTCCACTACCACTGTTTCTGTTATTTCCTGTAGATCGTTCAGACTTGTTGCTATTAAAACGGTGTCGTCAGCTTAACGTAAGTTATTTATAGTATGTACACCAACCAGGATCCTATCATATTTCTGTAGATCTCATTAAATATTCACTTACATTGAGAACAAATCAGAATACAATACGCAACCTTATCTAACGTCCTTCTGTATACAGTGATGGCAAACTACTGAATGTAAAATTACCGAGAAGTGTAACCGCAGGGATGATCGCAACATACGCTAATGGTTGAGCGAAGTTAGAGACAGATCATCTTCCTGCATGATGTCTCGCCCACATGGAACGTCACCGTTGTTTAGATATTTGAGACACAAACCTGCCATGGGAATCTCGGTACATGAAGCCTATAAACGGGCACTCTCCAGCTGTTTATGCTTTACCTCGATACCTCAAGGTACAAGAGGAACAGGATGAAATGAGATTGTTGAGCTGAGTTGAGTTAAGAACTGACATCACTGAATTCAGGACATTCCCATACGTGCTCCGTCCCCTCATTAAACAGCCGGCGAAGAGTTATATACTACTAATCGTTCCCACCGCTATCTGACTGAAAGTTCTCCGGGTCTTCCCTCTCAGTTTTGAGATTTTTCCATCACCCCGCAATATCATTCTTTCCACATACGCGTCCTCAATCTGTTCCCGTCTTCTCCACCTGGTCCCACAGGCGCTCGACCACCTACCTCTCCCTTGTCCATAGATAATATACCACCAAAAGGTGCATTCCCTGCCACCCATCAGCATGTTCGTTCCCCCGCACTCCCGCATGGCCAGGGCAAAAAACATCCATACAATTCTCACAATCTGTTACTTCTGAAGCGATGAAAGCCATTCCACACAAAACATTCCTGTCTCAACCTTACTAAGTATACTCATTGAGTCCGTAATGAATAGAATGTGTGTTGCGGTGGTCCCCTCTAACCATTGGAGAGCTGCTGTTACTGCCTCCACCTCCATTCTCATGCTGGAGACCGTAGTCTCATATGCCATACTCCTTTTTCAAGGAGTCCTTCAAGGAGTGCATCGTCCTTCAGCCTTCGTGATAAAACCCCAATAACTACGTCTGTTTAACATCACTGACCCATCTATTTAGATCACTATGTCACCTTGGCGTATATTGCTCTGGGTCAGTTGTTTCATCTCAAACTCAGTGCTGCCTGCTGCCTATTCTCTGCACTCACGACTCAGTGTTACTATTACATTGTGCCAGTCAGACATGTCTTCCGGTACTTTAACCCACTCTTTTTCACGACTGATGGTCTCTAGATCACAACTAACTGGTAGATAGTTCCTCAAGTGCCATCCATGACTCGTCTCAGTCTATGATCCTTGATCATATCCATGGCTTCATGCAGTTTCTCTCATGTACCATTTTGGCATGAAAGACCCTATGCCTGTCCGCCATTGTTGGTAGTGCCAGGATATGCCTCATACATATAATTTGAATGTCTGGTATGCTGGCGGGGCGGCGCCAGGCGTATGGACTCCTGATGGACATCCCCTGTTCCTGTCTCTAGCAGGCAGGCTCCACTAATTCCTACATTAAAATCAAAATCACTATGAGATGAGATGACGTCTGAAGGTGTACAACGAAGAGGAAGAGAAAGTTAATAATAAACACACGAAGTATTGTTTGACGCTCTTAGAAGGAGAAGAAGGAAGTAGAGATTACAGGACGCACTAAACAACATAAAATTTGAAAGCTATAATTACCGACCGGGATTCGAACCTGTCACCTCCAAATAACGACGGCACCTCGCTGCAAGAACAAGTGTACTTCGATCTATGACCAAAGAACAGTAACGGAAAGCATGGCTCTGTGGACACAGAACATTAAAGACGCTCTGGACATGAACATGTATGTGGGAAGGACACTGGTGAGGGATCGAGGATCCACTCGGCGGGTTGTAATAGTTGTAATGACAGCCAGGGACTTGCAACGAGTTGTCTTTAGGCTAAAGACTGCAGCCATAAATGTCATAAATGTAGCTGGAAGTTTAGCCGTTTTATTAGCTCAAACTGAAATATCTGGCTCAGTCTGGCCTGCACGTGAGCAACGACAACGAGGTTGGCATGGCCGGCAGGAGATGTCGGTCGTTACAACATACCACTCACAGACAGCTGGCCCTTCTGTGTCAGGGCTGATGTTACAACATACCACTCACAGACAGCTGGCCCTTCTGTGTCGGGGCTGATGTTACAACATACCACTCACAGACAGCTGGCCCTTCTGTGTCGGGGCTGATGTTACAACATACCACTCACAGACAGCTGGCCCTTCTCTGTCAGGGCTGATGTTACAACATACCACTCACAGACAGCTGGGCCTTCTGTGTCGGGGCTGATGTTACAACACGGAGGTCATCTACAAAGACATCATTGTCCTTAACATCAGGTGAATTAAACAATGAATGACATATTGTGTAGTAAACTGAATCGTTAACGGGAACCGGAAGAAGCCGTGTTTGTCCCACGACAAAAGTTTATGGTTGCCATATTTTCAATTCAATTTTACAATCATTGACGAATTAACGAGCATAAACAGATAAATGGGCAATAGATAAACAGAACAAAGATCTACATGCAGTATAAATTAGAAGACATAACGGATAATTACAAAACATGCAACAATAGTAGTAACAGATAGTCAAAGAAAGGACTGTCCTTGAATATCAAGAAAACAGTAACAATGGTGATATCAAAGAAAATGGTGACACCAAAAAAAATGTCACATAGAAATTGAAAGGAAAATTCTTAACCAAATGGATAATTTTAAATACCTAGGGGCATTTATAACATCAGATGGAAGATATACAACAGAGATTAAGAACAAAATTATCATCATAATCAAGTGCTATGCCTGCTGGCGTATGCGTTCATGACTCCACAGATCTCGGTCTTTGATGTTCTGGATCAACTCTGCTGATGATATTCTACCATGCCACCGTCACAATCCATCCAGCATCATCTCTCTTGGTCTGCCTCTGCCTCTCTTCCCCTCGATCTTTTTAGTTGTCACGATGTTCTCCAATACCATTCTTCTCATCCCATGACCAAAGAAATCTGGTTATCTCTTTCTTATTGTTGTATATAATGTTCTAGTTTCGTTAGCCTCTTTCAGGCAATCGTTGCTAGTTACTTTGGCAGTCCAAGGAATTCACAACATTCGTCAATGTTCCTTAAATGTGTGTTTGTGTGTGGGAAGGAGTTGTGTACTTTGCTTTATATATGAACGAAGATATATGGGCATGAGAGACAGACAGACAGAGAGAGAGAGAGAGTATCTTTGCATAAATCTTTGTTATTGTATTTGTGATTGTGAGTGGGTATATGAGTGTGTTATTGAGTTGGTGTATAACTGTGAGAGTTTGTGTAAATGATGTATGTATGAATAAATGTGTGTATGTAGGTGTGTATGTATGTGTTTTTGCACGTGTGAGTGTCTGCATGTGTGTCTGTCTGCCTGTCTGTTTCACAAGATGGTACACATATTGTTTATGTTCACAGCATTCATTTGAAAATGTTCTTTTCTATGTGAATATAATATAACATGCACAGTAGGTAACTGGTGTTTGAAAGATGAGTAATTGGAAGGGCTGAATGTAAGACGGGCCTGTGTGCCCAATTTGTGACCCTTTGAAAAAAAAAGTTTGTTCGATCCCTTCCAGATAGATTACTATAAATAGAAGAAAACATTTCTCCATTAAACAAGAACAACAACTTCTTTGTCCCGCAGAGTAATCTCCCATATAATATTTAATTGTAACTAATCTATTTCTTCTCACTATTGTGACCATCAGTGATAGCTGGGACAATACTTCTTTACATCACTGGGGAAGAGATGAGTGGCAAAAAGATGACAATGAATGTTGAAGATGAGGAAGAGTATCTCTCTTATACTCGAGTGGCACAGGCATACCTGGACAGATTTGAGCGCTACGACAGCCAGGAGTTACTGTATTACTACGCGACACACTGGCTCCTGGGGCCTGACATGGTCCGACAAGGTGTGGAATCCATGCAGTCCTTCACAAGTGACATGTATTTGAGCGATAATCTGGCCGTAATTCTGTTTCCAGTGAAGGCTGAAGTCGCTCCAATTTGTTACAGGTTTGTGTAGATGTAAGATATCTTATTGTTACAGGTTTGTGTAGATGTAAGATATCTTATTGTTACAGGTTTGTGTAGATGTAAGATAACTTATTGTTACAGATGTCTGTAGATGTAAGGTATCTTATTGTTACAGGTTTGTATAAATGTAAGGTATCTTATTGTTACAGGTTTGTGTAGATGTAAGGTATCTTATTGTTACAGGTTTGTGTAGATGTAAGGTATCTTATTGTTACAGGTTTGTGTAGATGTAAGGTATCTTATTGTTACAGGTTTGTGTAGATGTAAGATATTTTATTGTTACAGGTTTGTGTAGATGTAAGATATCTTATTGTTATTTCTCGTGTTATGATGATTTTTTAATATTGCAGTCGACAGGTCATAAAATTCTAGTTTAGCAATCTCGATGCACTTGCTTAACAGCAATCATAAAGTTAACAAAAAAGATGTTTCTCATATAGCATGCCACACATACCAATGTGGCATACCACATATACCAGTCTGGATGGAAAAGAGTTAATCTGACATTAAGAATCTCTTTGTAGTCATCTGGTCATAAAACATCAAGCTCTGCAATCTCCAGACATCTGCTTAACAGCTATTAGTTATAGTTAGCAAAAACAAAAAAGGTGTTTTGCATATTGCAATAGACAAACAATAAATGATTGTTCAGATATCTCGAGGTATTAGCAATTAGGCAGTTTCAGCTAGTTTTGTGCAAACAGAAAGATTTCATTCCTAATTTGGATTACTAATGTTCCACCTTCAAACAGTTTTGGTGATTTTGTGTTTTAAGTATTTCATTTATTCACTTCATATGATAAACAACTGCCGTCTGCACGTGACTGGATGCAAGGAAATATACCAGGCAATAAATTGTGCATCATATTGTTTGTGGTTTCTGTGTTTACATTCACTAAGGGAATACAGTGTTTTGAATTATTGTTGCATGTTGTTGTGGTTTTATATGATGTGAGGTAACTTGTTGCATGTTGTTGTGGTTTTGTATGATGTGAGGTAACTTGTTGCATGTTGTTGTGGTTTTGTATGATGTGAGGTAACTTGTTGCATGTTGTTGTCATTTTGTGTGATGTGAGGTAACTTGTTGCATGTTGTTGTGGTTTTGTATGATGTGAGGTAACTTGTTGCATGTTGTTGTGGTTTTGTATGATGTGAGGTAACTTGTTGCATGTTGTTGTCATTTTGTGTGATGTGAGGTAACTTGTTGCATGTTGTTGTCGTTTTGTGTGATGTGAGGTAACTTGTTGCATGTTGTTGTCGTTTTGTATGATGTGAGGTAACTTGTTGCATGTTGTTGTGGTTTTGTATGATGTGAGGTAACTTGTTGCATGTTGTTGTGGTTTTGTATGATGTGAAGTAACTTGTTGCATGTTGTTGTCGTTTTGTGTGATGTGAGGTAACTTGTTGCATGTTGTTGTGGTTTTGTATGATGTGAGGTAACTTGTTGCATGTTGTTGTGGTTTTGTATGATGTGAGGTAACTTGTTGCATGTTATTGTGGTTTTGATGATGTGAGGTAACTTGTTGCATGTTATTGTGGTTTTGATGATGTGAGGTAACTTGTTGCATGTTATTGTGGTTTTGATGATGTGAGGTAACTTGTTGCATGTTGTTGTGGTTTTGATGATGTGAGGTAACTTGTTGCATGTTATTGTGGTTTTGATGATGTGAGGTAACTTGTTGCATGTTATTGTGGTTTTGATGATGTGAGGTAACTTGTTGCATGTTGTTGTGGTTTTGATGATGTGAGGTAACTTGTTGCATGTTGTTGTGGTTTTGTATGATGTGAAGTAACTTGTTGCATGTTATTGTGGTTTTGTATGATGTGAGGTAACTTGTTGCATGTTGTTGTGGTTTTGTATGATGTGAGGTAACTTGTTGCATGTTGTTGTGGTTTTGTATGATGTGAGGTAACTTGTTGCATGTTGTTGTCGTTTTGTGTGATGTGAGGTAACTTGTTGCATGTTGTTGTGGTTTTGTATGATGTGAGGTAACTTGTTGCATGTTATTGTGGTTTTGATGATGTGAGGTAACTTGTTGCATGTTATTGTGGTTTTGATGATGTGAGGTAACTTGTTGCATGTTATTGTGGTTTTGATGATGTGAGGTAACTTGTTGCATGTTATTGTGGTTTTGTATGATGTGAAGTAACTTGTTGCATGTTGTTGTGGTTTTGTGTGATGTGAGGTAACTTGTTGCATGTTGTTATGGTTTTGTATGATGTGAGGTGAGTTTATATGATTGTGTAATCTTCTTGTCTAGTTAATGCTTCCTTGGTTTATATTTGTGTAATCTTGTCTAGTTGATGCTTCTGTAGTTTATATGATTGTGTAATCTTCTTGTCCAGTTGATGCTTCTGTAGTTTATATGATTGTGTAATCTTCTTTTCTAGTTGATGCTTCCATGGTTTATATGATTGTGTAATCTTCTTGTCCAGTTGATGCTTCTGTAGTTTATATGATTGTGTAATCTTCTTGTCTAGTTAATGCTTCCATGGTTTATATGATTGTGTAATCTTGTCTAGTTGATGCTTCTGTAGTTTATATGATTGTGTAATCTTCTTGTCCACTTGATGCTTCTGTAGTTTATATGATTGTGTAATCTTCTTTTCTAGTTGATGCTTCCATGGTTTATATGATTGTGTAATCTTCTTGTCCAGTTGATGCTTCTGTAGTTTATATGATTGTGTAATCTTCTTGTCTAGTTAATGCTTCCATGGTTTATATGATTGTGTAATCTTGTCTAGTTGATGCTTCTGTAGTTTATATGATTGTGTAATCTTCTTGTCCACTTGATGCTTCTGTAGTTTATATGATTGTGTAATCTTGTCCACTTGATACTTCTGTAGTTTATATGATTGTGTAATCTTCTTGTCCACTTGATGCTTCTGTAGTTTATATGATTGTGTAATCTTCTTGTCCACTTGATGCTTCTGTAGTTTATATGATTGTGTAATCTTCTTGTCCAGTTGATGCTTCTGTAGTTTATATGATTGTGTAATCTTCTTTTCTAGTTGATGCTTCCATGGTTTATATGATTGTGTAAGCAGGGGCCACGGAAGTGGAAATCCAGCAACTAATTCAGGACAATGCTCACTCGGGTGATGTGATTATCTACACAGATGGTTCGGTGTCAAGAGGTGAGAGAAGTGGCTGGGGGTTCATAGCCAAAGCTAATGGTCGATGTTTGGGGCAGGAGAGCCTGGCATATGATACCACAACATCCAGCTTAAGAATGGAAGTGGAGGCAGTCACTGCAGCTCTCCGCTGGATGGAGAATACGACACACATACACACATCGTGATTGTAACTGACTCAGAAAGCATACTGACGAGGGTGAGGACGGGCAGACTTCGTGTGGAGTGGCTTGCTTTGCTTTGGAGGTCACGGGTGGCAAGCATCGCCTGGATCTTTTCTCCGGGGCATGCCGGTGTGCTGGGAAATGAACAGGCGGACAGATTGGCTGGCGCTGCAGAACTTGGTGGAGTATTGATACATGACAAGGCAGATGTGGTTGTGGCCTTGTGGGAGCACGTGCACACCTCGGAGAAGCAAATGGATTACCATGGTTTGGCAAGAATGAGACAATGAGGAGTGACGAAGGGATCTGGCCGACGCTCAACGCTCAGAGGAAAGGCGAGACGGACTTATAATCAGATTGCTACTGGTACTATTAGTGTTGGAACTCTTTGCTGGCTGCTGAGGATGGGGACGGAGCACTTATGGGAATGCTCCGAATGCTGTGATGCCGATTCCTCAATCAATCAATCAATCATATGATTGTGTAATCTTCTTATCTAGTTGATGCTTCTGTGGTTTATATGGTTGTGTAATCTTCTTATCTAGTTGATGCTTCTGTGGTTTATATGGTTGTGTAATCATCTTGTCCAGTCAACGCTTCCATGGTTTGTATGCTTGTGTAATATAGTTGTATTTGTTACCAAATCATACCAGAAATAAACACATGCAGTGACAATATAATCTGACTGGGTATGTAATGTAAGTGTAAGTAGCTTGTGTCAGATATTAACATCATTGAATGTAAGAAAGAGAGTACTAAAGTGTTATTTAGAACCTGATTTGCTGTAAGTTATTATAAAACATGGAACATGAATGAACAAATTAGGACCAGCCTAGAAGCAATGGAGGTGTGGTTCTTGAGACAGATGTTGCAAATACTTGGAGTAATTAACAATGATTGCCGGTAGGAGGCTAATAAAACTAGAACATTATATACAAATGTACGAAAGAGACAAGCAGCATTCTTTGATCATCTGATGAGAAGAGAGGCAATGGACGTTTTGACATTTGGAAAGATCAGTGGAAAAAGAGGCAGATAGACAGCAGAAATGAGACTGGATGAACTGAGACAGTGGCTTGGAGGAACATCAGCAGCAGAGTTGATCCTGAACACCAAGGACCGAGATCTGTGGAGAGACATGGACACCTATGCCAGTTAGCAGGGCACATGATGCTGATGACTTTATCAGGGATCTAACAGACAGGTTCCATACTGCTCAGACATCTGTACCTTTGCTATTTGATATACATTTTGTGAGGTTATTTGCAGTAAAGCCTTTAAAATATAATGATGAAAAAACTAATGTATGGCGCAGCTTCCTGGACAATGAACAGGTGATTAGAATTTATTCTATTTCATGGGAACAAAGCACAAAAACAGTCAAATACAGCGGCTCTAGAAAAACTAAGAATGAAAAGAGAGTTCATTAAAGAAATTTTAAAACGGGCAAGTGAAAAATTGTGAACACATGAAAAGACACAACACTCTTATAAAAACCATACTGGAGGGTAGGGGTGAAGGCAAGAGGTAGACAGTGATACAAGTGGGAAGATAACATCAAGAGATGGACAAACAGCAGCTTTATATAATTTAAAATCAAGGCAAGAGACAGACTGTGTTGGGGATCCATTGCAGCCAACCTTCATTGTGGAGATGATACCTTATTTATTGATGACAAGGAACAAGAATGGTGTGGGTCATCTTCAGAAGAGCATGATTATACAGAGATGAATGTCATTGAGGTAACAAGCCTTCACCAGCTGTGTGCCGATGGAGGTCTTCAATGCTGTGTCCTTATCTTTTAGTGATCGTGTCCTTGAAAGCTGGTCCTCTCCATTGACTTGACTCTTGTATGTATTGCATTGTGTTATTTCATCAATCACCATACTATTTATTACTGTTGAATACTGTTGTTTCTGACAGGGAAGTACACAACATCATCAAAGAACTGACAGTGGGAATGTATGCTCTTAATCAGAGCCCTTTCATCACCTTGGATGCCAACTACGATAAAGCCACCGTCTGCAGCCTGCCTCCTGCTTACCTGGACACGTTTGTAGGCCAGCTGCTGACCAATGTGGACTACATGATGAAAAGTCTATGGCACGGGGCTCACTTTCCAAAAGAGAAGCGTATCAAGTTCTGTGAACGATGGCGGATGAACCTGGATGTCAACACTCAGGGCAAGCCTGAGACCAAGAAGCCGTTGCTTGGAGAGTTTATGGCATCTGGTGAGTAATGGAGATGCCAGAGAACTAATGTTGCCATTACCTGCTGAATGTAGACTTGCTTAGAAAATCAACAGGGGGTTGGGCTTGATCACCACATCCTGCTAAGAACATGCAGTAAACAAACAGACATGTAGCCATTGGGAGCTGCGGTAGCTTTGTGACTAGATGGTGGCTTCCCAGCCCTGTGATCATGGGTTTACATCCACATCGAGGCATTATCATCATCATCATCATCAAGTGCCCTGCCAGCTGGCATAGGCGTTCATGGCTCTCCACAGATCTCGGTCTTTGGATTTCTAGGATCAACTCTGCTGATGATATTGCTCCATGCCACCATCTCAATCCATTCAGCATCATTTCTTTTGGCCTGCCTCTGCCTCTCTTCCCTTCGATCTTTCCAGTTGTCAAGTTCTCCAATGCATCTCTTCTCATCACATGACTGAAAACAGCTGTTTGTCTCTGTCCTATTGTTGTATATAATGTTCCAGTCTCATTAGCCTCTTTCAGGCAATTGTTAGTTACTTTAGCAGTCCAAGGAATTCGCAACATTCGTCTCAGGAACCACATCTCTGTTGTTTCCAGTCTCTTCCGAATTTGTTCACTTACATTCCAAGATTCACAGCAAAACAGGTTCTATATATAGCACTTCCAGGCAGAGTTGCAACATTGACCTGGGCTGCCAGGTCAGTCCAGTTTACACTGAGTACCAGGAATTGTCTTGGAAGATCTTGGTACATCTGTATGTGGCCGTGTACATCTGTATGTGGTCGTGTCAATCTGTATGTGGTCAGATAGAGTTGGATGTGCTCAAGTAGATCTGTATGTGGTCAGATAGAGTTGGATGTGGTCAAGTAGATCTGTATGTGGTCAGATAGAGTTGGATGTGGTCAAGTACATCTGTATGTAGTTGTGTAAATCTGTATGTGGTCAGATAGAGTTGGATGTGGTCAAGTAAATCTGTATGTGGTCAGATAGAGTTGGATGTGGTCAAGTAGATCTGTATGTGGTCAGATAGAGTTGCATGTGGTCAGATAGAGTTAGATGTGGTCAGATAGAATTGGATGTGGTCAGGTAGATCTGGATGTGGTCAGATAGAGTTGGATGTGGTCAAGTAGATCTGTATGTGGTCAGATAGAGTTGCATGTGGTCAGATAGAGTTGCATGTGGTCAAGTAGATCTGTATATGGTCACATGAGAGTTGGATGTGGTCAAATAGATCTGTATGTGGTCAGATAGTGTTGGATGTGGTCAAGTAGATCTGTATGTGGTCAGATAGAGTTGGATGTGGTCACGTAGATCTGTATGTGGTCAGATAGAGTTGGATGTGGTCACATAGATCTGTATGTGGTCAGATAGAGTTGTATGTGGTCAGATAGAGTTATATTTGGTCAAAAAGTTTTATATGTGGTCAGATAGAGTTGGATGTGCTCAAGTAGATCTGTATGTGGTCAGACAGAGTTGGATGTGGTCAAGTAGATCTGTATGTGGTCAGATAGAGTTGCATGTGGTCAGATAGAGTTGCATGTGGTCAGATAGAGTTAGATGTGGTCAGTTAGAATTGGATGTGGTCAGGTAGATCTGGATGTGGTCAGATAGAGTTGGATGTGGTCAGATAGAGTTGCATGTGATCAGATAGAATTGCATGTGGTCAGGTAGATCTGTATGTGGTCAGATAGAGTTGGATGTGGTCAAGTAGATCTGTATGTGGTCAGATAGAGTTGCATGTGGTCAGATAGAGTTGCATGTAGTCAGATAGAGTTAGATGTGGTCAGATAGAATTGGATGTGGTCAGGTAGATCTGGATGTGGTCAGATAGAGTTGGATGTGGTCAAGTAGATCTGTATGTGGTCAGATAGAGTTGGATGTGGTCAGATAGAGTTGGATGTGGTCAGATAGAGTTGGATGTGGTCAAGTAGATCTGTATATGGTCACATGAGAGTTGGATGTGGTCAAATAGATCTGTATGTGGTCAGATAGTGTTGGATGTGGTCAAGTAGATCTGTATGTGGTCAGATAGAGTTGGATGTGGTCACGTAGATCTGTATGTGGTCAGATAGAGTTGGATGTGGTCACATAGATCTGTATGTGGTCAGATAGAGTTGTATGTGGTCAGATAGAGTTATATTTGGTCAAAAAGTTTTATATGTGGTCAGATAGAGTTGGATGTGCTCAAGTAGATCTGTATGTGGTCAGACAGAGTTGGATGTGGTCAAGTAGATCTGTATGTGGTCAGATAGAGTTATATTTGGTCAAAAAGATTTATATGTGGTCAAAAAGATTTACATGAGGTCAGATAGAGTTATATTTGGTCAGAAAGATTTATAAGTGGTCAGATAGAGTTATTTTTGGTCAAAAAGATTTGTATGTGGTCAGAGTTATATTTGGTGAGAAAGATTTATATGTGGTCAGATAGAGTTATATTTGGTCAAAAAGATGTATATGTGGTCAGATAAGTTATATTTGGTCAAACAGATTTATATGTGGTCAAATAGCATTTTGACTGCCAGAAAGATGCAGCCAGTAAAATGTTCACTGTCATCTGGGTGATTTAATCAAACTATTGCTGGTATCTACAACAGCACCGTGGCGCCATTGTTTGCTATAGTGTTGTGACGGTTCCACACTGAGTGCCCAAAGTGGTTGTTTATTGGAGTTTGTTCATGAACAAGTGAATGTTTTATACATGTCATGTTTCTTGCCTTGCCGTTGTTGTCAGACGTTCATCTTGTTTTATTTTCCTCAGCCTTAGAAAATATAGTAAACCCCTAAAAGTTCCACCTTCCATAATTCTAAATATAAACAAAAGTACTTCTATTCCAGGTTTGGTAGATATAACCAAGGACCCGGACTATGCCCATGTCTATGATGAAGTGCCTGTGGACATTCCAAACGATAAAGAGATGGCAGAGGAGCGGGCATTTTTCATGAGTCACATAGACAACCTGAGCATGCAGATGACGCTGTACCAGGACCAGGTGGAGAACTTCAGGAACTTGTACTTGGTCAAGTATGTTGTGCAGCTGGTGGCCGTGCCATGGCTGAGTTTTATACAGGATGTTTTCTAGTGACAGTGTGGTGGAGTAATTGCACATCCATGTCCTGCATAATTGCCCAGTGTTTGTTTCTCCTACTCAAGCATTATTACACAGGCTCAGTCATTCAAGGACAGACGTGTGTGTGCATATATGAGGGGGATTCAAATGAAGTCCTCAATGCTTTGTGTGTGTGAATATATTCTGAAAAAGAAAATAACAAATGTATCATTTTTCGTCACCACTGCATTCAATGCAAGTCCTCTAGCACTGATAAAATGCTTGGATTCCTGTAGAAAACAATTACCTGGGGTCACTACTAGGTGGGCCTGACTCGGTTTTGAACAGTCTGTCACAGAAGTGACACGATTTTAAAACTTCCTACTCCACACATACACTAGCTGGACTGACAGGCATACGTCACCAAACTAGACTTTCATTCGCCGATGAATTTCTGTAGGTTTCGCATCTTCAATGAGCAAACCACGGATAATGGTTATTGTAATTTATATCACACTTTTAAGGTTTTCATTTGAAGCCCCCTCATATATCAATTATACATATATGTCAGTGATTGACTTCTATATTTATGGGTAGAAGAGACACAGTACAGTTAAGAAAATTAAAACTCTCTCTCTCTCTCTCTCTCTCTCTCTCTCTCTCTCTCTCTCTCTCTCTCTCTCTCTCTCTCTCTCTCTCTCTCTCTCTCTCTCTCTCTCTCTCTCTCTCTCTCTCTCTCTGTTGGGGGGGGGGGGGGGGGAGAACCACACAGAAAATAATGAGCAGCAACCCTAAATTGAGCTATATGAGAATCACAGTTGTGATGTGCCTAACACACTTGGTTGGTAGTCATATGTTCAAATCTAGGAGAGCACACCGAGAAAATAATCAACAGTTAACTATAAATTGTGCTGTACTGGAATATGGCAGCCACAGTGTTATGTGTGTTACATGCTTGGTTGGTAGTCATGTTTTCAAACCAAACCACCACCACCCCCCCCCCTTTCCCCTTGAGGCAGGGAGTATTAAACTCCCAGGTAAACCCAAACTGAAATGGGTAACAGGACATTTTTGGGGAGTAAAGGCAGCCAATGTGACAATAATCTGATCACCCATCAAATGTCTTTGGTCTGTATAAACACGGAGCTAGCAGCATATAATCTGATGAACCATCAAATGTCTTTGGTCTGTATGAACAAGGAGCTAGCAGCATATAATCTGATGAACCATCAAATGTCTTTGGTCTGTATGAACAAGGAGCTAGCAGCATATAATCTGATCACCCATCAAATGTCTTTGGTCTGTATGAACAAGGAGCTAGCAGCATATAATCTGATGAACCATCAAATGTCTTTGGTCTATATGAACAAGGAGCTAGCAGCATATAATCTGATCACCCATCAAATGTCTTTGGTCTGAATAAACATGGAGCTAGCAGCATACACCTCTGACAGCCACAAGGCATGGACAAGGGTGCTTGACTGTACTTGTGTTGAAATGTTGGAAGCAGTGCATGTTCTACCATGACAGGCTATTAAGCAGCTGCCTACTGCCATGCCAGCCTGGCTTTTGATTCTTCATCAGTGTGTGTGTGTCATTGCCAAGGTAGCACAAACCATAAGTTACCTCATCATTCCAGCGTGGAAGCCTCACTAAAAGTAAAGGACCCTCTTCCATGCCTTGAGGAATATCCAGTATATGATACCGAGGCCCCCTCCCCCTTTTTTTTAATCACAGTGCTAAGTTAAACCTCTCTATCTAGAGACAGTGAATATCAAATATCTTTTTTTCTGAACTTAAAAGAAAAAGATAATGTCCACAGACAAAACTGCATGCCAGCAACTAATCACAATCAACAGTAAAGAAATTAAGAATGTAACAAACTTCTTGGCTGCATAAACAACAAAACTGGGGGATTTTCCCATGAAAACAAACATGGACTGGACATGGCAGTCAGGAGGTACAACAGTTCTAGGAACTTATGGATCAGACATGGCAGCCAGGAGGTTCAGCAGTACTGGGAACCTATGGACTCAACCGGACTGAAGAGGTTCAACAGTACTAGCAACGTATGGACTGGACATGGCAGTGAGGAGGTTCAACAGTACTGGGAACCTATGGATCGAACATGGCAGTCAAGACGTTCAGCAGTACTGAGAACCTATGGACTAGGCCTGGCAGTCAGGAGGTTTAACACTACTAGGAATCTATGGACTAGGCCTGGCAGTTAGGAGGTTCAACAGTACTGCAAACCTATGGACTAGGCCTGGCAGTCAGGAGGTTCAACAGTACTGGGAACCTATGAACTGGACATGGCAGTCAGGAGGTACAACAGTACTAGGAACCTATGAACTAGGCCTGGCAGTCAGGAGGTACAACAGTACTAGGAACCTATGAACTAGGCCTGGCAGTCAGGAGGTACAACAGTACTAGGAACCTATGAACTAGACCTGGCAGTCAGGAGGTTCAACAGTACTGGGAACCTATGAACTAGGCCTGGCAGTCAGGAGGTACAACAGTACTAGGAACCTATGAACTAGACCTGGCAGTCAGGAGGTACAACAGTACTAGGAACCTATGAACTAGGCCTGGCAGTCAGGAGGTACAACAGTACTAGGAACCTATGAACTAGGCCTGGCAGTCAGGAGGTACAACAGTACTAGGAACCTATGAACTAGGCCTGGCAGTCAGGAGGTACAACAGTACTAGGAACCTATGAACTAGGCCTGGCAGTCAGGAGGTACAACAGTACTAGGTACCTATGAACTAGGCCTGGCAGTCAGGAGGTACAACAGTACTAGGAACCTATGAACTAGGCCTGGTAGTCAGGAGGTACAACAGTACTAGGAACCTATGAACTAGGCCTGGCAGTCAGGAGGTACAACAGTACTAGGTACCTATGAACTAGGCCTGGCAGTCAGAAGGCTCATATAGTACTATAAATTGTACCTTTTGTACCTAATGTTTCTATAAACCTATGGTACAACACCAGCATCACGTAGCAGATCCTGTGCAGAAGATGACTCTCATCACAACGTGTGAAATCCCTCTCCATCCCTGGCCAGTTCTCCTGCCTTGTGTGCCATGTCGTGTGTCCATCTTTGTGCTGTTTCTTCTATCAGGAACCATGCCAGCAAACACCATGAAGTAAAATTGTTGAGAACATGCATCTTTCTCGTGCCAATATACAGATACAAGTCAAAGGCCATTTCACAATCGCTAAAGAAGAAAATCAGGCTTTTCAACTTAAATATTGCAGGAAAGTTCTTTGAATATCATGGACCAAGAATATCATGCACCAAGAATATCGTGCACCAAGAATATCGTGCACTAAGAATATCATGCACCAAGAATAACATGCACCAAGAATGTTGTGCACCAAGAATATCGTGCACCAGTAATATCATGCACCAAGAATATTGTGCACCAAGAATATCATGCACCAAGAATAACATGGACCAAGAATGTCATGCACCAAGAATAAATGCACCAAGAATATTGTGCACCAGTAATATCATGCACCAGTAATATCATGCACCAATAATATCATGCACCAATAATAACATGCACCAATAATATCATGCACCAATAATATCATGGACCAAGAATATCGTGCACCAAGAATATCGTGCACCAAGAGAAAGAAAAATACTGACATTCTATAAGATCTGCACGCTGAAGAAATCTGGACATTGAGGGAAAACTGGCTCGCAAACAGCATTAACTCTTGGAAACTGACATTTTTTGCCATTATAAACTTCACTGTAGCTTGCAAAGAACATTGATGGGGGGCAAGGTTCCTAAAAGAAGATGCTGGCGTTGAAAAGGCACAGAGATGGACACAGAACACTGCAGATGCCTTGAGCAGGTGGGTGCATGAGACAGAAGAACTGGCAAGGGGTGGAGACATTTGTGGTCGGGACGTGATGCAAATACATTCTGTGAAGGACCCATACTTTAATAGATCAGTCAGTACTTGCAGAATGATGTGGTAGTCTCAGGCTGGCTGAGAACATTTCCTGAATCCATTGTTAGGTTTAGTTGAGCCAGATCCCTGGCCAAGATTTTTTTTTTTTTGAGGGTTTGACAACATAACAACCGGGCCAGCCGGCAGCGTTCTAGCCACTGCGGTACCATGGCAAGCCTAATAGTTAATGTTGTTGTTAAAAACAGAATGTGGTCATTTATCTTGATATAGACTCAAAACAATGTATTCTATTATTAAATTAAACACACATTAGATAAGAAATATTTGCAGCTGTTTCATGTCAAATAAATGAAAAAGTTATTTCTAACAAGATGACTTTGATGCTTCATCCGGCTAGTTGTAAATACAACATCTCAAGCATTATTCGGCTGTTGGACACACAGATAGACCAGGTTGGATACGAGAGACTGAAGACCAGAATGCAGATACACCAGAACGTGATCGAGGTATGCTGCTCTTCTCTTTCATGTTTACCTGTAGATAACATCTGTACATTGGGCACCATTCGTAACATTCACGCATCTGTTTATCACGTGGACATTTTCAGGTTGCATCCTTTTAATTTGATGTAGACATTATCCAGTTATCGGTTTATCTTTATTTGGACAACATAGGTTTTTAATGTTCTGTGGCCAACATCATCTTTTTCATTTTATTTACATAACATCAGTCATAATTTGATTGGGACAGCATTGTTTATCTATATTTAGACAGCATTGTTCATCATTTTATTTTATTTGGACTGCAAGTTCTTTTTATTTGGAAAGCATCATTTTATCATTTTATTTGACAGCATCATTTCATTATGATATTTAAGGCATAAACATTTGGATGAGAAGTTACCAACCAGATATGAGAAACATTGTAAGCAGATGGTGGTATTAGATTGACCATGTTTCCAAAAGAAACTATGAAACCACGAATAGAATTGCCATGAATAATCCCAGATCTACTCATAAAACCTTCACTAGAACTGATATATAAAGATTCCAGAACAAATTATTAAAACCATTGCTGGAATTAATATATAAAAAACCCCTGAACTTACATAAAATTATCCCAGAACAAATCATAAAACCATCATTTGAACTTACATAAAATTATCCTAGAAGAAATAAAAATACCATCACTTGGACATATAAAATAATCCCAGAAGAAATCATAAAATCATCACTGGAACTGACATTAAATTATCCCAGCAAAGAACAGTAAGCTGACTGTTGAGCTGACATTGAATGGACGGTCAATCTACAAGGGTCTTGCCAGGGTTTTCTAGTTTTGTGTGGAAAGTGATTTAATCAAGCATGGCCTTACAGGTAAACCCCAACTTCATGTGGTGCAGACTGGAAATTGTGTCCGCGAGGGCCTGGAGACATGAACACCTCCAGGCTTGAAATTAGTTCACAGGGAATTTTCCTCACGGAAATACAGGTGGGGCTTAAAGAGTCCTGGATGATAGGTTACATGGAAGAAAAGAAAGCTAGTTGCATATTCTCTACAGGATCTGCTCCAGCATTTTTTGGCCATGTGTGATTCCTGTGCAAGTTTATGTTCAGTAGTTTGCCATTGCTTTCTGAACGACTGGCACTTATACCATTGTATGGAAACGAACAGAAGGCGGTCTTCTTCCAAATCGCTTGCAGCTGTGTTTCGAACGCGATATGTGGGATTACGAGCTGCATTCGTAAC
This sequence comes from Cepaea nemoralis, assembly GCA_014155875.1. Taxonomy (NCBI): domain Eukaryota; kingdom Metazoa; phylum Mollusca; class Gastropoda; order Stylommatophora; family Helicidae; genus Cepaea; species Cepaea nemoralis. Next base: position 170,139 of record JACEFZ010025060.1, read on the forward strand.
CCCTTCACCACAAAGCTGGCAGGAGAGGGAGGTATTTTATAAACAACCCTTTCAGATGGTGATTGTGAATCGGGGAGGGCAGATCTATGGGTATCATCTCACAACCGAAAAGACAACTCGCTGCCTTGTAGGAAGGAACAAACAAATCCTAAGTAATATAGTTAATAAAATTGGATGAGTTTTACCATAAGGCAGACCACAAGATGCAACGGACTTCATGCAACCATGCAGGGTAAGACAACATCAGATTGATCAACTGCAGCAGAGTGTGTTACCTTACACATGTTGGCTTGGACTGAGACCATGACACATTTATTGCTACTTTACCATACACCCTAGATATGGTAGCTGCTGGTTGTTTGCTGTGTACAGGAGGAGAAGAGGAAAGACAAGTTACATGAATGACGTGCTGGATCATGTGTACGTTGGAATGACTTTCTCTTCCATGCCTGTCTGCAGGCACACCTTGCTGCCAAGAAAGAAATCTGCAGGCAGCTAGAGCTTTTGAAGCTGGTTAGTTACTTGGTTCCTTTCTTCCTGAGCATGCGGCGACGCAACAAAATACCAGACATCAATCGGCTTCTGCCTGGTTACTCTTGTAAGTTTATGACTGGACTATCAGTAAAATGATGTTATAGAATTGTTCATGTCATGTCTTAAAACATTATCTGCTGTCTACAGTAGAATTGTCCATGTCATGTCTTTGAATATTATGTCTGTGTTATTGTGTACAATAGAACTGTTCTTGCCATGTCTTAGAACATTCTTTGCTGTGTAAAAGTGTATAGTATTATTGTCTTTGTCATGTTAAGAACATTATCTGCTATAACTGTGCAATAGAATCGTCTACTGCCAGTGGTTCTCAAACCGGTGGGGGAATTCCACCCAGGGGAGAATTTCAGGGTTTCCAGGGGGGGGGGGGGGGGGGGGGGGGGGGGGGGGGGGGGGGGGTATATGAAGACCATTTTCCAAGATCGTGTTAATACAAGAACCGATTACTTGACATTAGTTTTTCCCTTCATACTTTACAGTTATGTATTGTCTCGTCCTTCTAAACTTCATTTTATAAAGTCAGTAGACCCACCAAATCATGTTTTATGTGGATGTCTAGACTTGTTTTGACGTATTATTTACTATTACATTGCCTTCCACTTTTACGTATACTGTGTAGGGGTGAGGGGATTTTTAGATAGGAAATATGAAAGGGGGGGGGGGAATGACGTTCTGAAAATACGGTGAAGGGGGGAACGGGCCAAATTTTTGATAGGAAGGGGGGGGGAAATGGCGTTCTGAAAATATGGTGAAGGGGGGGAATGGGCCAAAAAAGGTTGAGAACCACTGGTCTATGCCATATCTTAGAACATTATCTTCTATAACAATGAACAGTCATATCTTAGAACATTATTTGCTGTGTAATAGTGTGTCATAGAATTGCCCTGTTGTGTCTTAGAATATATTCTGTTGTATAACAGTGTGTCATGAATTGCCCTGTTGTGTCTTAGAATATATTCTGCTGTTATAACAGTGTGTCATAGAATTGCCCTGTGTGTCTTAGAATATATTCTGCTGTATAACAGTGTGTCTAGAATTGCCTGCTTGTGTCTTAGAATATATTCTGCTGTATAACAGTGTGTCATGAATTGCCCTGCTGTGGTCTTAGAATATATTCTGCTGTATAACAGTGTGTCATGGAATTGCCCTGTTGTGTCTTAGAATATATTCCTGCTGTATAACAGTGTGTCATGAATTGCCCTGCTGTGTCTTAGAATATATTATGCTTTATAACAGTGTGTCAGAATTGCCCTGCTGTGTCTTAGAATATAGTTCTGCTGTATAACAGTGTGTCAGAATTGCCCTGCTGTGTCTTAGAATATATTCTGCTGTATAACAGTGTGTCAGAATTGCCCTGCTGTGTCTTAGAATATATTCTGCTGTATAACAGTATGTCATGGAATTGCCCTGCTGTGTCTTAGAATATATTCTGCTGTATAACAGTGTGTCATGGAATTGCCCTGTTGTGTCTTAGAATATATTCTGCTGTATAACAGTGTGTCATGGAATTGCCCTGTTGTGTCTTAGAATATATTCTGCTGTATAACAGTGTGTCATGAATTGCCCTGTTGTGTATTAGAATATATTCTGCTGTATAACAGTGTGTCAGAAATTGCCTGCTGTGTCTTAGAATATATTCTGCTATAACAGTGTGTCATGGAAATTGCCCTGTTGTGTCTTAGAATTATATTCTATTGCTATAAACAGTGTTCAGAATTGCCCTGCTGTGTCTTAGAATATATTCTGCTGACAAGATGTTGTGTCATGGAATTGCCCTGCTGTGTCTTAGAATATATTCTGCTGTATAACAGTGTGTCAGAATTGCCCTGCTGTGTCTTAGAATTATTCTGCTGTATAACAGTGTGTCAGAAATTGCCCTGCTGTGTCTTAGAATATCTTCTGCTGTATAACAGTGTGTAGAATTGCCCTGCTGTGTCTTAGAATATATTCTGCTGTATAACAGTATGTCATGGAATTGCCCTGTTGTTGTCTTAGAATATATTCTGCTATATAACAGTGTGTCATGAATTGCCCTGTTGTGTCTTAGAATATTTCTGCTATATAACAGTGTGTCAGAATTGCCCTGCTGTGTCTTAGAACTATATTCTGCTGTATAACAGTGTGTCAGAATTGCCCGTTGTGTCTTAGAACTATATTCTGCTATATAACAGTGTGTCATGGAATTGGCCCCTGCTGTGTCTTAGAATATATTTCTGCTGTATAACAGTATAGTCAGAATTGCCCCTGTTGTGTCTTAGAATATATTCTGCTATATAACAGTGTGTCAGAATTGCCCTGCTGTGTCTTAGAATATATCTGCGTTAACAGTGTGTCAGAATTGCCTTGTTGTGTCTTAGAATATATTCTGCTATATAACAGTGTGTCATGAATGCCCCTGCTTGTGTCTTAGAATATATTCTGCTGTATAACAGTGTGTCAGAATTGCCCTGTTGGTCTTAGAATATATTCTGCTGTATAACAGTGTGTCAGAATGCCCTGTTGTTCTTAGAACTATTCTGCTGTATAACAGTGTGTCAGAATTGCCCTGCTGTGTCTTAGAATATATTCTGCTGTATAACAGTATGTCATGAATTGCCCTGTTGTGTCTCAGAATATATTCTGCCTGTATAACAGTGTGTCATAGAATTGCCTGTTGTGTCTTAGAATATATTCTGCTGTATAACAGTGTGTCATAGAATTGCCCTGTGCTGTGTCTTAGAATATATTCTGCCTGTATAACAGTGTGTCATAGAATTGCCCTCTGTGTGTCTTAGAATATATTCTGCTGTATAACAGTGTTTCATAGAATTGCTCTGTTGTGTCTTAGAATATATTCTGCTGTATAACAGTGTGTCATAGAATTGCCCTGTTGTGTCTTAGAATATATTCTGCTGTATAACAGTGTGTCATAGAATTGCCCTGCTTGTGTCTTAGAATATATTATGCTGTATAACAGTGTGTCAGAATTGCCCTGCTGTGTCTTAGAATATATTCTGCTGTATAACAGTGTCAGAAGTCGGGGTGCCCCAACGGCTAGATGAAAGTATTTTTCACTGGCGAGCAACCCCTAATAGTCAGAAACTGACTAGGGACAAAATCTATATGGCTGAACTATAGATTAGGCCCCTGAATATCCAACGTACAGCTCCAAGTGGCTCGTTACAAAATTAAAATGAACTGTGCTGAATATTCGCCAAGGATGGGAAGAAAAGGTTAGCTAGAATAGATTTTACGTCTGAATTAAAGTGTAAAGACAACTATTCCCAGTACAGGTTTTTCTCCCTGGTATGCTCCCTTCCTGGTGTGTAAGTGAACCCCCACCAATGTACACACACAACACGTATGCACAATTGGAATTAAAATATAACGACAGAACTATGAGTTACAATACTACAACATTTATTTACTAATCATAACAATAGAAATAGGATGATGTCAATATGAGGATGATGAAATCATATACATATTGATATTGATGACAAACATTACGTAACTTACTTGTTACTCGATCTATCTGGATCTGTGGTCCAGATCCCACTCTCCAGTAGACACACACAAAAGAGAACAGCTTGCCGGTATCTGACGTTCTGCCAGTCTTGCTCTACCTAGTCCAGTAGTCTTAGTCTGAGATCTATAACATAGGTGCTTGTGAGAGCTTGAAGAAAGTCAAGAATGTGTTATATCAGTTTACATCAGCGCAAATCCTAATTTAAAACATCATAACACAAACATATACAATGACCCGTCTGGCCAAGTTTATCTTCCAGTCTACTGCGTTCACCCTCCTCCATCTCCCTACTGTCTTTAGTCTGGGACGGGCTTTCAATTGTCTCACACGCCTGTAATGATTACATTTCTGCCGCCCCATGTCCATGTCGCTAATACAGAAATCTGTGTCATACAGCCGCTCCGTCCAAGTTAGTTTAGCAGCTCACAGGGTCGGTAAGGGTATTATAACAATGCCTGATCATCGGGCTTGCAAGCCGTGACAAGTAGCTGTGCCAGGTTTCCATGCATTCCCGTGGACGCACGCCCCAATACACTGAGAAAGTTTAGCACCATACTACCCTATACTACCAATTGTGTGTAATGTCTGTACCATTACACCTCTGCTTCCAACACAATCATTGGCCAATGTGCCAATGCGCAGACAATAGCATAACACTTCCTATTGGTAGGTTTGCATATGACAAATCAATATATCAAACATCCAATACACATAAACATATTGATTAAACTAGACCTATTATGATACTTTAACATCATAGCATAATGCACTAGTTAGTTACTGCTGTTGTAAGAATTAAATAAATAGTCAGTTGACTATATTCTGTACAACAAAATGCACCACACCAAAAAGAGGACTAGTCTAGTTTAGAAAGAGATGGCAAGCATCTGCTACGACACCTCAAGTATATCTAGACAAGACCTGCCTTCCATAAGTTTCTACTCTCAGAAGAGTAAACACTTAAAGCACAATTATATTGAACACAGAACTTAGAAAGAACACTCAAGTACCTACGCCAAAGATAGTTCTTGGAATAACCTAGATCAGATATAGACTGAAAGTTCATATGTCTAAAAGACTGTTGCATAGTTACTAAGAAATCCTTCATAGAAGCCAACATAAAAAATCATGCATATGACTACAAACATTGAGATAGTCCTACCTGTTCTGAAGTAAGATTTAATCTAAAGGGAACAGGTCTAGTGGGTTTTATACCTAGCCTAGCAGTAGACACTTATTCCCAGGAATTCCATTCCTAAATTCTTCTATCTCCTCCTGACGTAATTGCAATTAATCCAAGTCTGTCAGTCATAAAAATTCTTTCTGCATGCACACTAGCCTTCACACCTGTGGGTCTGACCATTATTAGCCGAGTCTTATCAGTGATTCACACCTTGCACCTCTGATTATCAGGTGTCATGTCAAAGTAGCAATTAGGTTCTATGGTCAGCTGCCAGTTTACAACTCTGTTGATGAACCAGGTTTGCTTGCGTCATGCCTGGTTGGTTTTAATTACCATTCAGTCCCCTGAGTCTGCCCTCCCGTCTGGGTGGATTGATACTCTGGGGGTGACCGGTACTGGTGTCAAATTAACTTTCCAATAGAAAGCCATTCCTGGTGGTTTGTTTACTGCAGGTTTTGCAAGCTTAACGTCAAGACAGTATAGCCTTGAATATAGAGAAAAACGGTTTTGTTCGTCTGTTGATCCTCTACATGGCCCATCAAAAGTGAACCAAAAATTGTTCTTGGAAGTAAAGGCTGCCAATTCGTGACAAACAGTGTGTCATGGAATTGCCCTGTTGTGTATTAGAATATATTCTGCTGTATAACAGTGTGTCAGAATTGCCCTGTCTGTGTCTTAGAATATATTCTGCTGTATAACAGTGTGTCAGAATTGCCCTGCTGTGTCTTAGAATATATTCTGCTATATAACAGTGTGTCAGAATTGCCCTGCTGTGTCTTAGAATATATTCTGCTGTATAACAGTATGTCATGGAATTGCCCTGTTGTGTCTTAGAATATATTCTGCTATAAAACAGTGTGTCATGGAATTGCTCTGTTGTGTCTTAGAATATATTATGCTGTATAGCAGTGTGTCAGAATTGCCCTGCTGTGTCTTAGAATATATTCTGCTGTTATAACAGTGTGTCATGAATTGCCCTGTTGTGTCTTAGAATATATTCTGCTATATAACAGTGTGTCATGGAATTGCCCTGCTGTGTCTTAGAATATATTCTGCTGTATAACAGTGTGTCAGAATTGCCCTGTTGTGTCTTAGAATATATTCTGCTGTATAACAGTGTGTCATAGAATTGCCCTGTTGTGTCTTAGAATATATTCTGCTGTATAACAGTGTGTCATAGAATTAAGACAGAATATGTCATAGAATTGCCCTGCTGTGTCTTAGAATATATTCTGCTGTATAACAGTATGTCATGGAATTGCCCTGTTGTGTCTTAGAATATATTCTGCTATATAACAGTGTGTCATGGAATTGCCCTGTTGTGTCTTAGAATATATTCTGCTGTATAACAGTGTGTCAGAATTGCCCTGCTGTGTCTTAGAATATATTCTGCTGTATAACAGTGTGTCATGAATTGCCCTGTTGTGTCTTAGAATATATTCTGCTATATAACAGTGTGTCATAGAATTGCCCTGTTGTGTCTTAGAATATATTCTGCTATATAACAGTGCGTCAGAATTGCCCTGCTGTGTCTTAGAATATATTCTGCTATATAACAGTGTATCATAGAATTGCCCTGCTGTGTCTTAGAATATATTCTGCTGTTTAACAGTGTGTCAGAATTGCCCTGTTGTGTCTTAGAATATATTCTGCTATATAACAGTGTGTCAGAATTGCCCTGCTGTGTCTTAGAATATATTCTGCTATATAACAGTGTGTCATAGAATTGCCCTGCTGTGTCTTAGAATATATTCTGCTATATAACAGTGTGTCAGAATTGCCCTGCTGTGTCTTAGAATATATTCTGCTGTTTAACAGTGTGTCAGAATTGCCCTGCTGTGTCTTAGAATATATACTTCTGTATAACAGTGTGTCAGAATTGCCCTGCTGTGTCTTAGAATATATTCTGCTAATAACAGTGTGTCAGAATGCCCTGCTGTGTCTTAGAATATATTCTGCTGTATAACAGTGTGTCAGAATTGCCCTGCTGTGTCTTAGAATATATTCTGCTGTTTAACAGTGTGTCAGAATTGCCCTGCTGTGTCTTAGAATATATTCTGCTGTGTACAGTGTGTCATAGAATTGCCCTGCTGTGTCTTAGAATATATTCTGCTGTATAACAGTGTGTCATGGAATTGCCCTGTTGTGTCTTAGAATATATTCTGCTGTATAACAGTGTGTCATGGAATTGCCCTGTTGTGTATTAGAATATATTCTGCTGTATAACAGTGTGTCAGAATTGCCCTGCTGTGTCTTAGAATATATTCTGCTGTATAACAGTGTGTCAGAATTGCCCTGCTGTGTCTTAGAATATATTCTGCTGTATAACAGTGTGTCAGAATTGCCCTGCTGTGTCTTAGAATATATTCTGCTGTATAACAGTATGTCATGGAATTGCCCTGTTGTGTCTTAGAATATATTCTGCTATATAACAGTGTGTCATGGAATTGCCCTGTTGTGTCTTAGAATATATTCTGCTGTATAGCAGTGTGTCAGAATTGCCCTGCTGTGTCTTAGAATATATTCTGCTGTTTAACAGTGTGTCAGAATTGCCCTGTTGTGTCTTAGAATATATTCTGCTATATAACAGTGTGTCATGGAATTGCCCTGCTGTGTCTTAGAATATATTCTGCTGTATAACAGTAAGTCAGAATTGCCCTGTTGTGTCTTAGAATATATTCTGCTATATAACAGTGTGTCAGAATTGCCCTGCTGTGTCTTAGAATATATTCTGGTGTTTAACAGTGTGTCAGAATTGCCCTGTTGTGTCTTAGAATATATTCTGCTATATAACAGTGTGTCATGGAATTGCCCTGCTGTGTCTTAGAATATATTCTGCTGTATAACAGTGTGTCAGAATTGCCCTGTTGTGTCTTAGAATATATTCTGCTGTATAACAGTGTGTCAGAATTGCCCCGTTGTGTCTTAGAATATATTCTGCTATATAACAGTGTGTCAGAATTGCCCTGCTGTGTCTTAGAATATATTCTGCTTTATAACAGTGTATCATAGAATTGCCCTGCTGTGTCTTAGAATATATTCTGCTGTATAACAGTGTGTCATGGAATCGCCCTGCTGTGTCTTAGAATATATTCTGCTGTATAACAGTGTGTCATGGAATCGCCCTGCTGTGTCTTAGAATATATTCTGCTGTATAACAGTGTGTCATGGAATTGCCCTGCTGTGTCTTAGAATATATTCTGCTATATAACAATGTGTCATAGAATTGCCCTGCTGTGTCTTAGAATATATTCTGCTATATAACAGTGTGTCAGAATTGCCCTGCTGTGTCTTAGAATATATTCTGCTGTATAACAGTGTGTCATGGAATCGCCCTGCTGTGTCTTAGAATATATTCTGCTGTGTAACAGTGTGTCATGGAATTGCCCTGTTGTTTCTTAGAATATATTCTGCTGTATAACAGTGTGTAATGGAATTGCCCTGTTGTGTCTTAGAATATATTCTGCTGTATAACAGTGTGTCAGAATTGCCCTGTTGTGTATTAGAATATATTCTGCTGTATAACAGTGTGTCAGAATTGCCCTTCTGTGTCTTAGAATATATTCTGCTGTATAACAGTGTGTCAGAATTGCCCTGCTGTGTCTTAGAATATATTCTGCTGTATAACAGTGTGTCAGAATTGCCCTGCTGTGTCTTAGAATATATTCTGCTGTATAACAGTGTGTCAGAATTGCCCTGCTGTGTCTTAGAATATATTCTGCTGTATAACAGTGTGTCAGAATTGCCCTGCTGTGTCTTAGAATATATTCTGCTGTGTAACAGTGTGTCATAGAATTGCCCTGCTTGTGTCTTAGAATATATTCTGCTGTATAACAGTGTGTCATAGAATTGCCCTGCTTGTGTCTTAGAATATATTCTGCTGTATAACAGTGTGTCAGAATTGCCCTGTTGTGTCTTAGAATATATTCTGCTGTATAACAGTATGTCAGGAATTGCCCTGTTGTGTCTTAGAATATATTCTGCTATATAACAGTAGTGTCATAGGAATTGCCCTGTTGTGTCTTAGAATATATTCTGCTGTATAACAGTGTGTCATAGAATTAGCCCTGTTGTGTCTTAGAATATATTCTGCTGTATAACAGTGTGTCAGAATTGCCCTGTTGTGTCTTAGAATATATTCTGCTAGTATAACAGTGTGTCATAGAATTGCCCTGTTGTGTCTTAGAATATATTCTGCTGTATAACAGTGTGTCATAGAATTGCCCTGTTGTGTCTTAGAATATATTCTGCTGTATAACAGTGTGTCATAGAATTGCCCTGTTGTGTCTTAGAATATATTCTGCTGTATAACAGTGTGTCAGAATTGCCCTGTTGTGTCTTAGAATATATTCTGCTATATAACAGTGTGTCATAGAATTGCCCTGTTGTGTCTTAGAATATATTCTGCTGTATAACAGTGTGTCATAGAATTGCCCTGTTGTGTCTTAGAATATATTCTGCTGTATAACAGTGTGTCATGAATTGCCCTGTTGTGTCTTAGAATATATTCTGCTGTATAACAGTGTGTCATAGAATTGCCCTGTTGTGTCTTAGAATATATTCTGCTGTATAACAGTGTGTCAGAATTGCCCTGTTGTGTCTTAGAATATATTCTGCTGTATAACAGTGTGTCATAGAATTGCCCTGTTGTGTCTTAGAATATATTCTGCTGTATAACAGTGTGTCAGAATTGCCCTGTTGTGTCTTAGAATATATTCTGCTGTATAACAGTGTGTCATAGAATTGCCCTGTTGTGTCTTAGAATATATTCTAGCTGTATAACAGTGTGTCATAGAATTGCCTGTTGTGTCTTAGAATATATTCTGCTGTATAACAGTGTGTCATAGAATTGCCCTGTTGTGTCTTAGAATATATTCTGCTGTATAACAGTGTGTCATAGAATTGCCCTGTTGTGTCTTAGAATATATTCTGCTGTATAACAGTGTGTCATAGAATTCGCCCTGTTGTGTCTTAGAATATATTCTGCTGTATAACAGTGTGTCATGGAATTGCCCTGCTGTGTCTTAGAATATATTCTGCTGTATAACAGTGTGTCATGGAATTGCCCTGCTGTGTCTTAGAATATATTCTGCTGTATAACAGTGTGTCATGGAATTGCCCTGCTGTGTCTTAGAATATATTCTGCTGTATAACAGTGTGTCATGGAATTGCCCTGCTGGTCTTAGAATATATTCTGCTGTATAACAGTGTACCTAAGGCCTATCCATGTCAATATGGAAGCACTATACTCAAGTTTCGCCTCATTGAGCTCGTCAGTAGTGAATTCCCTGACGGATCCGGAAACAGTCCTGGATCACGCGTGGGAAGCGGGTGTGTAACCAGTGTGTACACACCTGCTTCACACGCGTGATCAGGACTGTTCCGGATCCGGTCAGGGATATGCACTACTGACGAGCTCAAATGAGGGCGAAACTCGAGTATAGTGCTCCATATTGAGTGGATAGGCCTGTAGGTTCATAACAGAATGCGATCGGCGTTGCAGTAGTGGGTTGTGATAGTCTGCTTATAACAGTGTGTCATAGAATTTGCTTGTTGTGTCTTAGAATATATTCTGCTGTATAACAGTGTGTCATAGAATTGCCCTGTTGTGTCTTAGAATATATTCTGCTGTATAACAGTGTGTCATAGAATTGCTCTGTTGTGTCTTAGAATATATTCTGCTGTATAACAGTGTGTCATAGAATTGCTCTGTTGTGTCTTAGAATATATTCTGCTGTACAACAGTGTGTCATAGAATTGCTCTGTTGTGTCTTAGAATATATTCTGCTGTATAACAGTGTGTCATAGAATTGCCCTGTTGTGTCTTAGAATATATTCTGCTGTATAACAGTGTGTCATAGAATTGCCCTGTTGTGTCTTAGAATATATTCTGCTGTATAACAGTGTGTCTAGAATTGCCCTGTTGTGTCTTAGAATATATTCTGCTGTATAACAGTGTGTCATAGAATTGCCCTGTTGTGTCTTAGAATATATTCTGCTGTATAACAGTGTGTCAGAATTGCCCTGTTGTGTCTTAGAATATATTCTGCTGTATAACAGTGTGTCATAGAATTGCCCTGTTGTGTCTTAGAATATATTCTGCTGTATAACAGTGTGTCATGAATTGCCTGTTGTGTCTTAGAATATATTCTGCTATATAACAGTGTGTCATAGAATTGCCTGTTGTGTCTTAGAATATATTCTGCTGTATAACAGTGTGTCATAGAATTGCCCTGTTGTGTCTTAGAATATATTCTGCTGTATAACAGTATGTCATAGAATTGCCCTGTTGTGTCTTAGAATATATTCTGCTGTATAACAGTGTGTCAGAATTGCCCTGTTGTGTCTTAGAATATATTCTGCTGTATAACAGTGTGTCAGAATTGCCCTGTTGTGTCTTAGAATATATTCTGCTGTATAACAGTGTGTCATGGAATTGCCCTGTTGTGTCTTAGAATATATTCTGCTGTATAACAGTGTGTCATGGAATTGCCCTGTTGTGTCTTAGAATATATTCTGCTGTATAACAGTGTGTCATGGAATTGCCCTGTTGTGTCTTAGAATATATTCTGCTGTATAACAGTGTGTCATAGAATTGCCCTGTTGTGTCTTAGAAGTGTAGACAATGTGTCATAGAATTGCCCTTCTGGTTTTAGAATATTCTCTGCTGTGTAAAAGTGTAATAGAATTGGCCTCCCAGGAAGGTTAACCCGGTCAACAAATGCCCGCAGAAGTCGGATGTGTCGGCCTAACGGTGCAAGAACGCAGCTCTGCTGTAAACAGGCACAACGCAATCACATCCGGAAAAAAAAACTCCGGATGAACGAAGAAGAAGAATTGGCCTTAAAGGTTTTAGAATATTCTCTGCTGTGAAAAGTGTAATAGAATTGGCCTTAAAGGTGTTAGAATATTCTCTGCTGTGTAACAGTGTATCACAGAATGTCCCTTCCAGGTCTGAGAATATTCTCTGCTGAGTAAGACTTTGTCAAAGACTTGCCCGTGTCATTTCTTACAATGTTTTCTGTAATATAGAATATATGACCACAATGCTGTGGATGTCAAACATAAATCAGCAGTGTAAACATTTTTAATGCGCAGTACCAAAAAATGACACCAGTTGCCACTCATTATGATAGAATTCTCTGTGGAGTTGACCTTAAAGTCTGGGACAGAAGTTTTGCAGATTACTTTGCTTGGAGTAGTAAAGTTTCTGCTGGCACAGTAACCATGGAACAGCTTAGAGGCTAATGGACAGGTGTCATACATGCAACAGTTTAGAATTGAGGAATCTACACGGAGATGTGCCATACATGCAACAGTTTAGAATTGAGGAATCTACACGGAGATGTGCCATACATGCAACAGTTTAGAGCTGACAAAACTGCATGGAAGCGTGACAGAAAATTACCAAACATCAGACCACCTCCAACTGATCAGCAGTAAACATTTGTCTGCCCTCATTGTAATATACATGTCCATGCTCAGGTTGATATGTGTGCCATTCTGAAACCACTGTATGATAGATAACATGGCCAACTTTGGCAACCATGGACAAACAAAAACACAGCTGCTTATTAATATACATAGGACATTCTGGTCTATTTCACCACAGAGTAACTAAGACTGAAGTGTCCTCTGCTTCTAATTAGAGGGTGGGTTATGTCTAAACATTGCTGCACTTCCAGCTTCATCCACAGCATGATGACAAGTATGATTTGAGAGTTTTATACATGAGTATCTTGCACAAGGCTTGTGTATCACGTACTTACCGTGTGCTCTCATATTCAGTTCAATTTGCCTTCCACACTTGAACTTCTCTGTGAGCCAACACTGAGATTACCTGCTTCTGTAATAGGCTTGCAGGTGTATGTTTGTGTGTGGGTGTTTATAAGGTTGTGTATTTATGTTGGTCGGTAGGTAGGTTATGTGTAGGGTTGGTGCATGTTTGTGTATGTGAATGTGTGACTGTGAGTATTTGTGTAAATGATGTGTGGATGGATGTCTGTTTGTGTATGTGTATGACTGTGAGTATTTGTGTAAATGATGTGTGGATGGATGTCTGTTTGTGTATGTGAGCGTATGACTGACTATTTGTGTAAATGATGTGTGGATGGATGTCTGTTTGTGTATGTGAGCGTATGACTGACTATTTGTGTAAATGATGTGTGGATGGATGTCTGTTTGTGTATGTGTATGACTGTGAGTATTTGTGTAAATGATGTGTGGATGGATGTCTGTTTGTGTATGTGTATGACTGTGAGTATTTGTGTAAATGATGTGTGGATGGATGTCTGTTTGTGTATGTGTATGACTGTGAGTATTTGTGTAAATGATGTGTAGATGGATGTATGTTTGTGTATGTGAGCGTATGACTGACTATTTGTGTAAATGATGTGTAGATGGATGTCTGTTTGTGTATGTGTATGACTGTGAGTATTTGTGTAAATGATGTGTAGATGGATGTATGTTTGTGTATGTGAGCGTATGACTGACTATTTGTGTAAATGATGTGTGGATGGATGTGTGTGTGTGTGAGTGAGAGAGAGAGAGAGTATTTGTGTAAATGATGTGTGAATGGAATGTATGTTTGTGTGTGTGACTGTGAGTATTTGTGTAAATGATGTGTAGATGGATGTATGTTTGTGTATTTAACGATGTTTTTATATGTGTGCATATGCGTGCGTGTTTGTGGGTGTCTAATATGTGTGTGTGAAGGAGTGTGTGTGCTTTGCTTTATGTATGAATGAGCATTCACTGGCGTGCGAGAAAGAGAGAGTTAGTTATTGTGAGTGGGTATGTGTGTCTGTGTGAGAGTGAGCCTTGATGTGTTATTGAGTGCGTTGTATGACTGTGAGTGTTTGTTTACTGATGTATGTATTATTACAGTTTGTGTTTATGCATGTCGTGTGTATGTGTGTATCTGCCTGCCTGTCTCATAATACGGTAAAATGCATTATGTTCACAGCAATAATTTTACAGTTTAGGAAGACTGGCTGAACAAGGTGGGCATGTCTTTGTCAGTTGTTACAAGTTTATTCTAAAATGTTAGTTAGTTAGTTAGTTATCAGTTGGGGTATCTTCGTTGCACTCCGGACATGTCCATAGGTGCTCAGATCCTCCCCCCAGCATATGCATCAGCGTCTTAGTGGCTAATAGTGCCAGTTCTGTGTTGGTTGACGAGGCGCTTTGTTTTCCCGATGTACCTCTCGCGTCTGGCTGTGCCGATTCTTACTCCCAGGTCTTCATCCTGGAAAGCGATGTGGAATCACTGGCGTCAAAATCCTCTGTTCTCCGCCATACTTTAAGGGCGTTAATAACATCGGCACGATCCATGGGCTGGCCATCTACAGGGGGTGCAGAGCCAGCCAATTTATCAGCTCGTTCATTTCCCTCGACTCCCCGCATGTCCCGGGACGAAGATGAAGGTGACTTTCGAGGACAACAGGACTTCCGCAGCGACTCAGTCCACTGTCTTACGTACAGATCCAGCTCTCGACCTTCTGAATCATGCTCATTGAATCACTTAGTACACACACATTGGTATAATGCTGTGATTCCAGCCATATGAAAGCCTGTGTAACTGCCATCACCTCCATCGTCATGCTGCTCGTGGTCATAGAGTGGGCACCACTGGATTCTTGAACGGTTCGGCCCGCTGAACGGGCTGTAAATGCCCACGCACTTCTCTGCTGCTTTACAACAGATCCATCTGTATAGATGAGCACTTCGGGGCTATCTGAGTGATCATAGATGAGCGCGTTAACCTCTGCATTGACAGCGGCAGGGTTCTGCTCTCTGCACCGTCTGTCGAGTGTGATAATGCAGGAGAAGGTACACTTAAAAGCTGGAGGCACCGGCACCCATTCCTTGCCGGGGTTGATACTGGTAAGACTGCAGACCTGTCCGACGACATCTTCCGCCCGACCCATCCATGATTTGCCCCTCTTTAGCCTGTCACCCTTTTCTCTGAATACAGCGTCATGCAGAGGGTGCTGCTCATCTGCACTTATTTTAAGTATGCACGAGCTCTCCAGATCTTGATCCTGTGTTCCATTGTCGGGAAGTCAAGGAGGTATCTCATTGCTACACAGCTGGTGTCTCTCGTGCAGCCCAAAATGATGCGCATGGCTTCGTTTTGTACCTTTTCAAGTCTTCCAATCTGTGTAGAGCTGACAGTGAGGATGGCCAGGGCATACTCGATGCGTGAAAGCACAAGTCCTTGGAACAGAAGTAATAGCAGTCTTGTGAGTGTGAGTATTATTCTAAAATATTGAAGTCTACCTTCCAACAAAAAGATTGGCTTTCTTTTGTGCATGATCAGTTTCTGCTGCCATTCTTGATTTCACTCATTGTTTGAACACATGTCATGTTTGTCCAGTTTGTGCCTTCTTGTAATGGTGTTCTAATGAAGCTCACAATCTACTTCTTCTTGTTTTTTGGTGATTCATTCATTGCCTCCCACAGCTGATGAGTGCAGAACTGAAAGGGAATTCCCTCCGATTATGATGGGTCCAGATTTCAAATGTACAAATTTTGAGTACACAGGCCATTACTTTCATCTTCATGGAGGTAGGCTTGTGGCAGTTGTACATGTACATGTTCAGTCCATACATATTATGTAAGTATCATGTGCCATCCGTCAGGGTGAACTTGATCAGCACATGCTAAACACGATACAAGTAACGTATGGAATATCTTTATTGTTGATAGAATTTCAGTTATATTCTTCAAGCGTTATGATAGCCTGGGGGAATTGCAGTGAACTGTCATTTTTATTTATAGCATTCATGTTGATATTTGAGCATGTGCAAAGAAGAAGAAATTATGAACATTTACTTGAAGCAGCCTTGAACTCTCAACCTTGAACAAAATCATTTTGACAGCAGCAATGATGGAGCAGAAATACTTTTATTGATGATAAAAATCGGTCTATTGTTATAGAAGATAATAACACACCCATTTGTATAAATGATAATAATAAATTTTGAAATTGGCTACAGTAGTTTTTAGGAAATTTCTTCACATTGCATATAGAAATTAGTATCATATAAATATTGAAGATGTCAAATGCCATCCCATGTGGGTCCTCTGAGGTTTGTGTCTTCCACAATATGCATGTGGGTCCTCGGAGATTTGTGTCCTGCACAACATGCATGTGGGTCCTCTGAAATTTGTGTCCTCCACAACATGCATTTGGGTTCTCAGAGGTTTGTGTCCTTCTCAACATGCATGTGGGTCCTCTGAAATTTGTGTCCTCCACAACATGCATGTGGGTCCTCTGAGGTTTGTGTCCTCCACAACATGCATGTGGGTCCTCTGAGATTTGTATCCTCCACAGCATGCATGTGGGTCCTGTGAGGTTTGTGTCCTCCATAACATGCATGTGGGTCCTCTGAGGTTATTTGATGTGCACAATATGCATTGGGTCGCTAAAAAGTCACTTAAAAGTCAACAGGTTCGACTTCATTGCACTAGGTTTTTATCCCATACGGCTCAGTATCTTTCCGCAGTGCAGAAAGTGTCACACAAAGCACAAACTCCATAACTCCAGCAACATCCCTCAGGAGCCTCCAAAATAATGCACTTGTGAACCAAAGGATGCGACCCGGAATCGAACCCACAACCTTTGGAGCCCGAGTCAGACAGCTTGACCACTTCACCTCAGAGACTCCCAACATGCACTGGATCCTCTGAGTGATGTGCTCTTGTGCAGGAAGGTTAGACATGTGATCCACTAGCCCAGGCTAGACATGTGATCCACTAGCCCAGGTTAGACATGTGATCCACTAGCCCAGGTTAGACATGTGATCCACTAGCCCAGGTTTAAACAGTGATCCACTAGCCCAGGCTAGACGTGATCCACTAGCCCAGGTTAAACATGTGATCCACTAGCCCAGGTTAGACATGTGATCCGCTAGCCCAGGTTAAACATGTGATCCACTACCCAGGTTAGACATGTGATCCACTAACCCAGGTAGACATGTGATCCACTAGCCAGGCTAGACATGTGATACACTAGCTAGGTTAGACACGTGATCCACTATAGCCCAGGTAGACATGTTGATCCACTAGCCCAGGTTTAGGCATGTGATCCACTAGCCCAGGTTAGACATGTGATCCACTAGCTTGGCGTAGATGACATGTGATCACTAACCCAGGCTAGACATGTGATCCACTAGCCCAGGTTAGACATGTGATCCACTAGCCCAGGCTAGACATGTGATCCACTAGCCCAGGTTAGACATGTGATCCACTAGCCCAGGTTAGACATGTGATCCACTAGCCCAGGCTAGACATGTGATCCACTAGCCCAGGCTAGGACATTTGATCCACTAGCCAGGTTAGAATGTGATCCACTAGCCCGTTAGGACATGGATCCAATAGCCAGGCTAGACATGTGATCCACTAGCCCAGTTCGGACAGCTGTGATCCACTAGCCCAGGTTAGACATGTGATCCACTAGCCCAGGTTAGACATGTGATCCGCTAGCCCAGGTTAGACATGTGATCGCTAGCTGAGGTTAGACAGTGATCCGCAGCCCAGGTTAGACAAGGGATCCGCCCTCTATCTATCCGCTAGCCCAGGTTAGACAAGTGATCCACTAGCCCAGGTTAGACATGTGATCCACTAGCCCAAGCTAGACATGTGATCCACTAGCCCAGGTTAGACATGTGATCCACTAGCCCAAGCTAGACATGTGATCCACTAGCCCAGGTTAGACATCGTGCATCCACCAGCCGAGGTTAGACATGTGATCACAGCCAGATGTGACCTCCAGGCTAGCCTGCCCAGAGTGATGTGCTCTTGGTGCAGGCTCTTTGATTAAACATTGATCCATAGACAGCGTTCGACATGTGATCCACTAGCCCAAGCTAGCATGTGATCCACTAGCCAGGTTAGACATGTGATCCATAGCCCAGCTTAGACATGTGATCCACTAAGCCCAGCTTAGACATGTGATCCACTAGCCTGGTTAGACAGTGATCCACTAGGCCCAGCTTAGACGTGTGATCCACTAGCCCAAGCTAGACATGTGATCACTAGCCCAGGCTAGACATGTGATCACTAAGCCCCAGCTTAGACATGTGATCCACTAGCCTAGGTTAGTCATGTGGATCCACTAGCCAAGCTAGACATGCTGATCCACTTAGCCCAGGTTAGAATGTGATCACTAGCCCAGTTTAGAATGTGATCTAGCCCAGTTATACATGGGATCCACTAGCCCAAACTCGACCTGGATCACTAGCCCAGGTTAGACATGTGATCCACATCCCAGCTTGGCCATGTGATCCACTAGCCAGCTTAGAACATGTGATCCACTAGCTAGGTTTAGGACATGTGATCCACTCTAGCCCACGTAGACATGTGATCACTAGCCCAGGCTAGCCATCTGGTTGTGATCCCATTAGCCGAGCTTAGCCATCTGTGATCCACTAGCTTAGGTTAGACATTTGTGATCCACTAGACCACGTAGACATGTGATCCACTAGCCCAGGTTAGACAGTGATCCACTAGCCCAGTTTAGACATGTGATTCCACTAGCCCAGGTAGGACATGTGAGCCACTAGTCCAGCTAGACATTGTGATCCACTAGTCAGGCTATAGACATGTGATCCACAGCCCAGGTAGACATGTGATCACTAGCCCAGTTTAGCATGTTAGTCACTAGCCAGGTTAGACATGTGATCCACTAGCCAGGTAGACATGTGATCCACTTATCCCAGGTTAGACATGGATCACTAGCCCCGGTTAGACATGTGATCCACTAGCCTGGCTAGACTGTGATCACTAGCCAGGCTTAGACATGTGATTCACTTAGCCCAGGTTAGATATGTGCCTCACTAGGCAGCTTAGACAATTGTGACACTAGCCTAGGTTAGACTGTGATCCACTAGCCCAAGCTAGACTGTGATCCACTAGCCCAGGTAGACCGTGATCCACTAGCCCAAGCTAGACATGTGATCCACTATCCCAAGTAGACATGTGATCACTGCCCAGCTCGACATGTGTCCACTCGCTAGGTTAGACATGTGATCCACTAGCCCATTCTCTTAGACATGTGATCCACTAGCCCAGCTTAGACATGTGACCCCTAGCCTAGGTTAGACATGTGATCCACTAAGCCCAAGCCGACATGTGATCCACAGCCCAGTTTAGACATGTGATCCGCTAGCCCAAGCTAGACATGTCGATCCACGAGACTAGGTTAGACATGTGATCCACTCGCCAGCTTCGACATGTGATCCTCTAGCCAGGCTAGCCATCGGACGACTAGCCCAGCTTAGACATCGGATCCACTAGCCAAGTAGACATGTGATCCACTATCCCAGTTAGACATGTGATCCACCAGCCTAGGTTAGACATGTGATTCACTAGCCCAGGTTAGACATGTGATCACTAGCCCAGGTTCGACATGTGATCCACTAGCCCAAGCTAGACATGTGATCCATTATCCCAAGCTAGACATTGTGATCCACTAGCCAAGCTAGACTGTGATCCACTAGCCTATGTTAGACATGTGATCCACTAGCCCAGCTTAGACATGTGATCTAGATCGGCCCCGGCTAGACATGTGATCCACTAGCCCAGCTTAGACATGTGATCCACTAGCCCAAATAGACATGTGATCCACTAGCCCAGGTTAGACATGTGATCCACAAGCCCGCTTAGACATGTGATCCACTAGCCCAGCTTAGACATGTTGATCCACTAGCCTGGTTAGAGCATGTGATCCACTAGCCCAGGCTAGACATGTGATCCATTACCCAACTTAGACATGTGATCCACTAGCCTAGGTAGGACATGTGATCCACTAGCCCAGCTAGGACATGTGATCACTAGCCAGGTTAGACATGTGATCCACTAGCCCAGTTTAGACATGTGATCCGCTAGCTAGGTTAGACATGTGATCGCTAGCCCAGGTTAGACAGTGATCCGCCTAGCCCAGTTAGACAAGTGATCCACTAGCCCAGGTTAAGACATGTGATCCACGCCCAGGCTAGACATGTGATCCACTAGCCCAGGCTATCATTTGATGTGATCCACTAGCCCAAGCTAGCATGTGCATCCACTAGCCCAGGTTAGACATGTGATCCACTATCCATCTAGACATGTGATCCACTAGCCCAGCTAGACATGTGATCCACTAGCCTAGGTTAGACATGTGATCACTAAGCCCAAGTTAGACATGTGATCACTAGCCCAGGCTAGACATGTGATCCATTAGCCCAGCTTAGACATGTGATCCACTAGCTAGGTTAGACATGTGAGCAACTAGCCCAAGCTAGATCGGGTGATCCACTAGCCAGGTTAGACATGTGATCCCTAGCCAGGTTAGACATGTGGATCCACTATCCCAGGTTAGACATGTGATCCACTAGCCCAGGTTAGACATGTCATCCTAGCCTAGGCTAGACATGTGATCCACTAGCCCAGGCTAGACATGTGATTCACTAGCCCAGGTTAGACATGTGATCCACTAGCCCAGCTTAGACATGTGATCCACTAGCCTAGGTTAGACATGTGATCCACTAGCCCAAGCTAGACATGTGATCCACTAGCCCAGGTTAGACATGTGATCCACTAGCCCAAGCTAGACATGTGATCCACTATCCCAAGCTAGACATGTGATCCACTAGCCCAAGCTAGACATGTGATCCACTAGCCTAGGTTAGACATGTGATCCACTAGCCCATCTTAGACAGTGATCCACTAGCCCAGCTTAGACATGTGATCACTAGCCTAGGTTAGAAATGTGATCCACTAGCCCAAGCTATGACATGTGATCCACTAGCCCAGTTTGGGACATGTGATCCACTAGTCAAGCTAGACATGTGATCCACTAGCTAGGTTAGACAGGTGATCCACTAGCCCAGCTTAGACATGTGATCCTCTAGCCCAGGCTAGACATGTGATCGACTAGCCCAGCTTAGACATGTGATCCACTAGCCCAAGCTAGACATGTGATCCACTAGCCCAGGTTAGACATGTGATCCACCAGCCTAGGTTAGACATGTGATTCACTAGCCCAGGTTAGACATGTGATCCACTAGCCCAGGTTAGACATGTGATCCACTAGCCCAAGCTAGACATGTGATCCACTATCCCAAGCTAGACATGTGATCCACTAGCCCAAGCTAGACATGTGATCCACTAGCCTAGGTTAGACATGTGATCCACTAGCCCAGCTTAGACATGTGATCCTCTAGCCCAGGCTAGACATGTGATCCACTAGCCCAGCTTAGACATGTGATCCACTAGCCCAAACTAGACATGTGATCCACTAGCCCAGGTTAGACATGTGATCCACAAGCCCAGCTTAGACATGTGATCCACTAGCCCAGCTTAGACATGTGATCCACTAGCCTAGGTTAGACATGTGATCCACTAGCCCAGGCTAGACATGTGATCCATTAGCCCAACTTAGACATGTGATCCACTAGCCTAGGTTAGACATGTGATCCACTAGCCCAAGCTAGACATGTGATCCACTAGCCCAGGTTAGACATGTGATCCACTAGCCCAGTTTAGACATGTGATCCGCTAGCCTAGGTTAGACATGTGATCCGCTAGCCCAGGTTAGACAAGTGATCCGCTAGCCCAGGTTAGACAGTGATCCACTAGCCAGGTTAGACATGTGATCACTAGCCAGGCTAGACATGTGATCCACTAGCCCAGGTTATACATGTGATCTCCACTAGCCCAAGCTAGACATGTGATCCACTAGCCCAGGTAGACATGTGATCCACTAGCCCAATCTAGACTTGTGATCCACTAGCCAGGCTTAGACATGTGTTCCACCAGCCTAGGTTAGACATGTGATCCACTAGCCGGGATGTGACCTCCAGGCTAGCTGCCCAGAGTGATGTGTCTTGTGCAGGAAGGGTTAAACATGTGATCCACTAGCCTAGACTAGACATGTGATCACTAGCCCAGGTTAGACATGTGATCCACCAGCCTAGGTTAGACATGTGATCACTAGCCCAGGTTAGAATGTGATCCACTAGCCCAGGTTAGACATGTGATCCACTAGCCCAAGCTAGACATGTGATCCACTATCCCAAGCTAGACATGTGATCCACTAGCCCAGCTTAGAATGTGATGCCCACTAGCCTAGTTAGACATGTGATCCACTAGCCCCAGCTAGACATGTGATCCTCTAGCCCAGGCTAGACATGTGATCCACTAGCCCAGCTTAGACATGTGATCCACTAGCCCAAGCTAGACATGTGATCCACTAGCCCAGGTTAGACATGTGATCCACAAGACCAGCTTAGACATGTGATCCACTAGCCCAGCTTAGACATGTGATCCACTAGCCTAGGTTAGACATGTGATCCACTAGCCTAGGTTAGACATGTGATCCACTAGCCCAGCTTAGACATGTGATCCTCTAGCCCAGGCTAGACATGTGATCCATTAGCCCAGGTTAGACATGTGATCCACTAGCCCAGGTTAGACATGTGATCCACTAGCCCAAGCTAGACATGTGATCCACTATCCACAAGCTAGACATGTGATCACTAGCCCAAGCTAGACATGTGATCCACTAGCCTAGGTTAGACATGTGATCCACTAGCCCAGCTTAGACATGTGATCTCTAGCCCAGGCTAGACATGTGATCCACAGCCCAGCTTAGACATGTGATAATCACTTAGCCCAACTAGACATGTGATCCACTAGCCCGGTTAGACATGTGATCCACAAGCCCAGCTTAGCATGTGATCCACTAGCCAGCTTAACAATGTGATCCACTAGCCTAGGTTAGACATGTGATCCACTAGCCCAGCTAGACATGTGATCCACTAGCCCAAGTTAGACATGTGATTCACTAGCCCAGGTTAGATTGTGATCCACTAGCCCAGGTTAGACATGTGATCCACTAGCCCAGTTTAGACATGTGATCCACTAGCCAGTTAGACATGTGATCCACTAGCAGGTTAGACATGTGATCCACTAGCCCAGTTAGACAGTGATCCACTAGCCCAGGTTAGACATGTGATCCGCTAGCCTAGGTTAGACATGTGATCCGCTAGCCCAGGTTAGACAAGTGATCCGCTAGCCCAGGTTAGACAAGTGATCCACTAGCCCAGGTTAGACATGTGATCCACTAGCCCAGGCTAGACATGTGATCCACTAGCCCAGGTTATACATGTGATCCACTAGCCCAAGCTAGACATGTGATCCACTAGCCCAGGTTAGACATGTGATCCACTAGCCCAAGCTAGACTTGTGATCCACTAGCCCAGGTTAGACATGTGATCCACCAGCCTAGGTTAGACATGTGATCCACTAGCCCGGGATGTGACCTCCAGGCTAGCCTGCCCCAGAGTGATGTGCTCTTGTGCAGGAAGGTTAAACATGTGATCCACTAGCCTAGACTAGACATGTGATCCACTAGCCCAGGTTAGACATGTGATCCACCAGCCTAGGTTAGACATGTGATTCACTAGCCCAGGTTAGACATGTGATCCACTAGCCCAGGTTAGACATGTGATCCACTAGCCCAAGCTAGACATGTGATCCACTATCCCAAGCTAGACATGTGATCCACTAGCCCAAGCTAGACATGTGATCCACTAGCCTAGGTTAGACATGTGATCCACTAGCCCAGCTTAGACATGTGATCCTCTAGCCCAGGCTAGACATGTGATCCACTAGCCCAGCTTAGACATGTGATCCACTAGCCCAAGCTAGACATGTGATCCACTAGCCCAAGCTAGACATGTGATCCACTAGCCCAGGTTAGACATGTGATCCACTAGCCCAGCTTAGACATGTGATCCACTAGCCCAGCTTAGACATGTGATCCACTAGCTTAGGTTAGACATGTGATCCACTAGCCCAGGTTAGACATGTGATCCACAAGCCCAGCTTAGACAAGTGATCCACTAGCCCAGCTTAGACATGTGATCCACTAGCCTAGGTTAGACATGTGATCCACTAGCCCAAGCTAGACATGTGATCCACTAGCCCAGGTTAGACATGTGATCCACTAGCCCAGTTTAGACATGTGATCCACTAGCCCAGGTTAGACATGTGATCACTAGTCCAGGCTGACATGTGATCCACTAGTCCAGGCTAGACATGTGATCACTAGCCAGGTTAGACGTGATCCACTAGCCCAGTTTAGGCATGTGATCCACTAGCCCAGGTTAGACATGTGATCCACTAGCCAGGTTAGACATGTGCTCAACTATCCCAGGTTAGACATGTGATCCACTAGCCCAGGTTTAGACATGTGATCACTAGCCTAGCTAGACATGTGATCCACTAGCCCAGGCTAGACATGTGATTCACTAGCCCAGGTTAGACATGTGATCCACTAGCCCAGCTTAGACATGTGATCCACTAGCCTAGGTTAGACATGTGATCCACTAGCCCAAGCTAGACATGTGATCCACTAGCCCAGGTTAGACATGTGATCCACTAGCCCAAGCTAGACATGTGATCCACTATCCCAAGCTAGAATGTGATCCACTAGCCCAAGCTAGACATGTGATCCACTAGCCTAGGGTAGACATGTGATCCACTAGCCCATCTTAGACATGTGATCCACTAGCCCAGCTTAGAATGTGATCCACTAGCCTAGGTTAGACATGTGATCCACTAGCCAAGCTAGACATGTGATCACTAGCCCCGTTTAGACATGTGATCCACTAGCTCAGGCTAGACATGTGATCCACTAGCCTAGGTTAGACATGTGATCCACTAGCCCAAGCTAGACATGTGATCCACTAGCCCAGTTTAGGCATGTGATCACTAGCAGGTTAGACATGTGATCCACTAGCCCAGGTAGACATGTGATCCACTATCCCAGGTTAGACATGTGATCCACTAGCCCAGGTTAGACATGTGATCACTAGCTAGGCTAGACATGTGATCCACTAGCCAGGCTAGACATGTGATTCACTAGCCCAGGTTAGAATCTGGATCACTAGCCCAGGTTAGACAGGTGATCCACTAGCCCAGTTAGACATGTGATCCACTAGCCCAGTTTAGACATGTGATCCACTAGCCCAGTTAGACATGTGATCCCACTAGCCCAGGTTAGACATGTGATCCACTAGCCAGGCTTAGACATGTGATCCGCTAGCCTAGGTTAGAAATGTATCCGCTAGCCCAGGTTAGACAAGTGATCCGCTAGCCCAGGTTAGACAAGTGATCCACTAGCCACGGTTAGACATGTGATCCACTAGCCCAAGCTAGACATGTGATCCACTAGCCCAGTTATACATGTGATCCACTAGCCCAGCTAGACATGTGATCCACTTAGCCCAGGTTAGACATGTGATCCCTAGCCCAGGTTAGACTGTGATCCACCAGCCTAGGTTAGACATGTGATCCACTAGCCCAGGATGTGCCTCCAGGCTAGCCTGTCCCAGAGTGATGTGCTCTTGTGCAGGAAGGTTAAAACATGTGATCCACTAGCTAGACTAGACATGTGATCCACTAGCCCAGGTTAGACCTGTGATC
The DNA here is from genome assembly GCA_014155875.1 of Cepaea nemoralis. Taxonomy (NCBI): domain Eukaryota; kingdom Metazoa; phylum Mollusca; class Gastropoda; order Stylommatophora; family Helicidae; genus Cepaea; species Cepaea nemoralis. Next base: position 195,857 of record JACEFZ010025060.1, read on the forward strand.
CACCAGCCTAGGTTAGACATGTGATTCACTAGCCAGGTTAGACATGTGATCCACTAGGCCCAGGTTAGACATGTGATCCACTAGCCAAGCTAGACATGTGATCCACTATCCCAGGCTAGACATGTGATCCACTAGCCAAGCTAGACATGTGACCACTAGCCTAGGTTAAGACATGTGATCCCCTAGCCCAGCTTAGACATGTGATCCTCTAGCCCAGGCTAGACATGTGATCCACTAGCCCAGCTTAGACATGTGATCCACTAGCCCAAGCTAGACATGTGATCCACTAGCCCAGGTTAGACATGTGATCCACTAGCCCAGCTTAGACATGTGATCCACTAGCCCAGCTTAGACATGTGATCCACTAGCCTAGGTTAGACATGTGATCCACTAGCCCAAGCTAGACATGTGATCCACTAGCCCAGGCTAGACATGTGATCCATTAGCCCAGCTTAGACATGTGATCCACTAGCCTAGGTTAGACATGTGATCCACTAGCCCAAGCTAGACATGTGATCCACTAGCCCAGGTTAGACATGTGATCCACTAGCCCAGTTTAGACATGTGATCCACTAGCCCAGGTTAGACATGTGATCCACTAGTCCAGGCTAGACATGTGATCCACTAGTCCAGGCTAGACATGTGATCCACTAGCCCAGGTTAGACATGTGATCCACTAGCCCAGTTTAGGCATGTGATCCACTAGCCCAGGTTAGACATGTGATCCACTAGCCCAGGTTAGACATGTGATCCACTAGCCAGTTTAGGCATGTGATCCACTAGCCCAGGTTAGACATGTGATTCACTAGCCCAGGTTAGACATGTGATCCACTAGCCCAGGTTAGACATGTGATCCACTAGCCCAGTTTAGACATGTGATCCACTAGCCCAGTTTAGACATGTGATCCACTAGCCCAGGTTAGACATGTGATCCACTAGCCCAGGTTAGACATGTGATCCACTAGCCCAGGTTAGACATGTGATCCGCTAGCCTAGGTTAGACATGTGATCCGCTAGCCCAGGTTAGACAAGTGATCCGCTAGCCCAGGTTAGACAAGTGATCCACTAGCCCAGGTTAGACATGTGATCCACTAGCCCAGGCTAGACATGTGATCACTAGCCAGGTTATACATGTGATCCACTAGCCCACCTAGACATGTGATCCACTAGCCCAGGTTAGACATGTGAGCACTAGCCCAAGCTAGACATGTGATCCACTATCCCAAGCTAGGACATGTGATCCACTAGCCCAAGCTAGACATGTGATCCACTAGCTAGGTAGACATGTGATCCACTAGCCCATCTTGACATGTGATCACTAGCCCAGCTTAGACAGTGATCCACTAGCCTAGGTAGACATGTGGATCCACTAGCCAAGCTAGACATGTGATCCACTAGCCCAGTTTAGACATGTGATCCACTAGCTCAGGCTAGACATGTGATCACTAGCCTAGTTAGACATGTGATCCACTAGCCAAGCTAGACATGTGATCCACTAGCCCAGTTTAGGCATGTGATCCACTAGCCCAGGTTAGACATGTGATCCTACTAGCCCAGGTTAGACATGTGATCCTATCCCAGGTTAGACATGTGATCACTAGCCCAGGTAGACATGTGATCCCTAGCTAGGCTAGACATGTGATCACTAGCCCAGGCTAGACATGTGATTACTAGCCCAGGTTGACATGTGATCACTAGCCCAGGTTAGACATTGTGATCCACTAGCCCAGTTTAGACATGTGATCCACTAGACCAGTTTAGACATGTGATCCACTAGCCCAGGTTAGACATGTGATCCACTAGCCCAGGTTAGACATGTGATCCACTAGCCCAGGTTAGACATGTGATCCGCTAGCCTAGGTTAGACATGTGATCCGCTAGCCCAGGTTAGACAAGTGATCCGCTAGCCCAGGTTAGACAAGTGATCCACTAGCCCAGGTTAGACATGTGATCCACTAGCCCAAGCTAGACATGTGATCCACTAGCCCAGGTTATACATGTGATCCACTAGCCCAAGCTAGACATGTGATCCACTAGCCCAGGTTAGACATGTGATCCACTAGCCCAGGTTAGACATGTGATCCACCAGCCTAGGTTAGACATGTGATCCACTAGCCCAGGATGTGACCTCCAGGCTAGCCTGCCCCAGAGTGATGTGCTCTTGTGCAGGAAGGTTAAACATGTGATCCACTAGCCTAGACTAGACATGTGATCCACTAGCCAGGTTAGACATGTGATCCACAGCCTAGGTTTAGACATGTGATTCACTAGCCCAGGTTAGACATGTGATCCACTAGCCCAGGTTAGACATGTGATCCACTAGCCCAAGCTAGACATGTGATCCACTATCCCAAGCTAGACATGTGATCCACTAGCCCAAGCTAGACATGTGATCCACTAGCCTAGGTTAGACATGTGATCCACTAGCCCAGCTTAGACATGTGATCCTCTAGCCCAGGCTAGACATGTGATCCACTAGCCCAGCTTAGACATGTGATCCACTAGCCCAAGCTAGACATGTGATCCACTAGCCCAGGTAGACATGTGATCCATAGCCAGCTTAGACATGTGATCCACTAGCCCAGCTTAGACATGTGATCCACTAGCCTAGGTTAGACATGTGATCCACTAGCCCAAGCTAGACATGTGATCCACTAGCCCAGGCTAGACATGTGATCCATTAGCCCAGCTTAGACATGTGATCCACTAGCCTAGGTTAGACATGTGATTCCACTAGCCCAAGCTAGACATGTGATCCACTAGCCCAGGTTAGACATGTGATCCACTAGCTCAGTTAGACAGGTGATCACTAGCCCAGGTTAGACATGTGATCCACTAGTACCAGGCTAGACATGTGATCCACTAGTCCAGGCTAGACATGTGATCCACTAGCCCAGGTTAGACATGTGAATCCACTAGCCCAGTTTAGGCATGTGATCCACTAGCCCAGGTTAGACATGTGATCCACTAGCCCAGGTTAGACATGTGATCCACTAGCCCAGTTAGGCATTTGATCCACTAGCCCAGGTTAGACATGTGATTCACTAGCCCAGGTTAGACATGTGATCCACTAGCCCAGGTTAGACATGTGATCCACTAGCCCAGTTTAGACATGTGATCCACTAGCCCAGTTTAGACATGTGATCCACTAGCCCAGGTTAGACATGTGATCCACTAGCCCAGGTTAGACATGTGATCCACTAGCCCAGGTTAGACATGTGATCCGCTAGCCTAGGTTAGACATGTGATCCGCTAGCCCAGGTTAGACAAGTGATCCGCTAGCCCAGGTTAGACAAGTGTCCACTAGCCCAGGTTAGACATGTGATCCACAGCCCAGGTAGACATGTGATCCACTAGCCCAGGTTATACATGTGATCCACTAGCCCAAGCTAGACATGTGATCCACTAGCCCAGGTTAGACATGTGATCCACTAGCCCAAGCTAGACTTGTGATCCACTAGCCCAGGTTAGACATGTGATCCACCAGCCTAGGTTAGACATGTGATCCACATAGCCGGGATGGGACCTCCAGGCTAGCCTGCCCCAGAGTGATGTGCTCTTGTGCAGGAAGGTTTATAACATGTGTCCACTAGCCTAGACTAGTCATGTGATCCACAGCCCAGGTTAGACATGTGATCCACCAGCCTAGGTTAGACATGTGATTCACTAGCCCAGGTTAGACATGTGATCCACTATCCCAAGCTAGACATGTGATCCACTAGCCCAGGTTAGACATGTGATCCACTATCCCAGCTTAGACATGTGATCCACTAGCCAAGCTTAGACATGTGATCCACTAGCCTAGGTTGACATGTGATCCACTAGCCCAGCAGACATGGATCCATAGCCCAGGCTAGACATGTGATTCCATTAGCCCAGCTTAAGACATGTGATCCACTAGCCTAGGTTAGACATGTGATCCACTAGCCCCAAGTTAGACATGTGATCACTAGCCCAGGTTAGACATGTGATCCACTAGCCCAGTTTAGAATGTGATCCACTCGCCCAGGTTAGACATGTGATCCACTAGTCCAGGCTAGACATGTGATCCACTAGTCAGGCTAGGACATGGGATCCACTAGCCCCGGTTAGGACATGTGCTCCACTAGCCCAGTTTAGGCATGGATCCACTATAGCCAAGCTTAGACATGTGATCCACACTAGCCCAAGCTAGACATGTGATCCACTAGCCCAGGTTAGACCATGTGATCCACTAGCCCAGCTTAGACATGGAATCCACTAGCCAGCTTAGACATGTGCATCCATGGCCTAGGTTAGACATGTGATCCACTAGCACAAGCTAGACATGTGAGTCCACTAGCCCAGCTAGACATTGTGATCCATTAGCCCAGCTTAGACATCGTGATCCACTCAGCCTAGGTTAGACATGTGATCCACTAGCCCAAGTTAGACATGTGATCACTAGCCCAGGTTAGACATGTGATCCACTAGCCCAGTTCTAGACATGTGATCCACAGCCCAGGTTAGACATGTGATCCACTAGTCCAGGCTAGACATGTGATCCACTAGTCCAGGTTAGACATGTGATCCACTAGCCCAGGTTAGACATGGGATCCACTAGCCCAGTTTAGGCATTGTGATCCCTAGCCAGGTTAGCATTGATCCACTAGCCCAGGTTAGACATGTGATCCACTAGCCCAGGTTAGACATGTGATCCACTAGCCTAGGCTAGACATGTGATCCACTAGCCCAGGTTAGACATGTGATCCACTAGCCCAGGTTAGACATGTGATCCACTAGCCCAGGCTTAGACATGTGATCCACTAGCCCAGGTTAGACATGTGATCCACTAGCCCAGGTTAGACATGTGATCCACTAGCCCAGGTTAGACATGTGATCCACTAACCCAGGTTAGACATGTGATCCACTAAGCCCAGGTTAGACATGTGATACACTAGCCTAGGTTAGACACGTGATCCACTAGCCCAGGCTAGACATGTGATCCACTAGCCAGGTTAGACATGTGATCCACTAGCCCAGGCTAGACATGTGATCCACTAGCCTAGGTTAGACATGTGATCCACTAGCCCAGGCTAGACATGTGATCCACTAGCCCAGGTTAGACATGTGATCCACTAGCCCAGGTTAGACATGTGATCCACTAGCCCAGGTTAGACATGTGATCCACTAGCCAGGTTAGACATGTGATCCACTAGCCCAGGTTAGACATGTGATCCACTAGCCCAGGTTAGACATGTGATCCACTAGCCCAGGCTAGACATGTGATCCACTAGCCCAGGCTAGACATGTGATCCACTAGCCCAGGTTAGACATGTGATCCACTAGCCTAGGTTAGACATGTGATCCACTAGCCCAGGCTAGACATGTGATCCACTAGCCCAGGTTAGACATGTGATCCACTAGCCCAGGTTAGACATGTGATCCACTAGCCCAGGTTAGACATGTGATCCGCTAGCCCAGGTTAGACATGTGATCCGCTAGCCCAGGTTAGACAAGTGATCCACTAGCCCAGGTTAGACATGTGATCCACTAGCCCAGGTTAGACATGTGATCCACTAGCCCAAGCTAGACATGTGATCCACTAGCCCAGGTTAGACATGTGATCACTAGCCCAGCTAGACATGTGATCCACTAGCCCAGGTTAGACATGTGATCCACTAGCCTAGGTTAGACATGTGATCCACTAGCCCAGGTTAGACATGTGATCCACTAGCCTAGGCTAGACATGTGATCCACTAGTCCAGGCTAGACATGTGATCCATTAGTCCAGGCTAGACATGTGATCCACTAGCCCAGGTTAGACATGTGATCCACTAGCCCAGTTTAGGCATGTGATCCACTAGCCCAGGTTAGACATGTGATCCACTAGCCCAGGTTAGACATGTGATCCACTATCCCAGGTTAGACATGTGATCCACTAGCCCAGGTTAGACATGTGATCCACTAGCCTAGGCTAGACATGTGATCCACTAGCCCAGGCTAGACATGTGATTCACTAGCCCAGGTTAGACATGTGATCCACTAGCCCAGCTTAGACATGTGATCCACTAGCCCAAGCTAGACATGTGATCCACTAGCCCAGGTTAGACATGTGATCCACTAGCCCAAGCTAGACATGTGATCCACTATCCCAAGCTAGACATGTGATCCACTAGCCCAAGCTAGACATGTGATCCACTAGCCTAGGTTAGACATGTGATCCACTAGCCCATCTTAGACATGTGATCCACTAGCCCAGCTTAGACATGTGATCCACTAGCCTAGGTTAGACATGTGATCCACTAGCCCAAGCTAGACATGTGATCCACTAGCCCAGTTTAGACATGTGATCCACTAGCTCAGGCTAGACATGTGATCCACTAGCCTAGGGTAGACATGTGATCCACTAGCTCAGGCTAGACATGTGATCCACTAGCTCAGGATGTGACCTCCAGGCTAGCCTGCCCCAGAGTTTCTGAGCTAAATGGCCCAGTTGTTGATCGATGTCAGTAGCTTCCATGGATGTCATATTCCCAGGCATCAACATTGAACTGGAAGCAGATGCAGCACGTGATGCCTCGCCAGAACTGGTGGCTGAGTACGTCCAGCTGGTGGGACTGGCCAGAAGTGAGCTGCACGGCCACTTGGTCAACAGCGAGCACAATGTCAAGGAGCATTATAATATTCCAGTGTGTACAGTTGCAGGGAAAATGTGAGTCTGTTTGTCTCTGTAAATAAATGTTTAATTACTGTTCCGGAAAATATAGCATAGAAGAAACATTTGGTGCAGTGATGAAGCAAAGAAAATATAGCATAGAAGAAACATTTGGTGCAGTGATGAAACAAAAAAAATATAGCATAGAAGAAATATTTGGTGCAGTGATGAAACAAAGAAAATATAGCATAGAAGAAATATTTGGTGCAGTGATGAAACAAAGAAAATATAGCATAGAAGAAATATTTGGTGCAGTGATGAAACTAAGAAAATATAGCATAGAAGAAATATTTGGTGCAATGATGAAACAAAGAAAATATAGCATAGAAGAAATATTTGGTGCAGTGATGAAACAAAGAAAATATAACATAGAAGAAAAATTTGGTGTAGTGATGAAACAAAGAAAATATAGCATAGAAGAAACATTTGGTGCAGTGATGAAACAAAGAAAATATAGCAGAGAAGAAATATTTGGTGCAGTGATGAAAGTAAGAAAATATAGCATAGAAGAAATATTTGGTGCAGTGATGAAAGAAAGAAAATATATCATAGAAGAAATATTTGGTGCAGTGATGAAACAAAGAAAATATAGCATAGAAGAAATATTTGGTGCAGTGATGAAACAAAGAAAATATAGCATAGAAGAAACATTTGGGGCAGTGATGAAACAAAGAAAATATAGCATAGAAGAAATATTTGGTGCAGTGATGAAACAAAGAAAATATAGCATAGAAGAAACATTTGGTGCAGTGATGAAACTAAGAAAGTATAGCATAGAAGAAAAATTTGGTGTAATGATGAAACAAAGAAAATATAGCATAGAAGAAACATTTGGGGCAGTGATGAAACAAAGAAAATATAGCATAGAAGAAATATTTGGTGCAGTGATGAAACAAAGAAAATATAGCATAGAAGAAACATTTGGTGCAGTGATGAAACTAAGAAAGTATAGCATAGAAGAAATATTTGGTGTAGTGATGACACAAAGAAAATATAGCACAGAAGAAATATTTGGTGCAGTGATGAAACTAAGAAAATATAGCATAGAAGAAATATTTGGTGCAGTGATGAAACAAAGAAAGTATAGCATAGAAGAAATATTTGGGGCAGTGATGAAACAAAGAAAATATAGCATAGAAGAAACATTTGGTGCAGTGATGAAACTAAGAAAGTATAGCATAGAAGAAATATTTGGTGTAGTGATGAAGCAAAGAGAATATAGCATAGAAGAAATATTTGGTGCAGTGATGAAACAGAGAAAATATAGCATAGAAGAAATATTTGGTGCAGTGATGAAACAAAGAAAATATAGTATAGAAGAAACATTTGGTGCAGTGATGAAACAAAGAAAATATAGCATAAAAGAAACATTTGGTGCAGTGATGAAACTAGGAAAATATAGCATAGAAGAAACATTTGGTGCAGTGATGAAACAAAGAAAATATAGCATAGAAGAAACATTTGGTGCAGTGATGAAACAAAGAAATTATAGCATAGAAGAAAAATTTGGTGCAGTGATGAAACAAAGAAAATATAGCATAGAAGAAAAATTTGGTTTAGTGATGAAACAAAGAAAATATAGCATAGAAGAAAAATTTGGTGCAGTGATGAAACTAAGAAAGTATAGCATAGAAGAAATATTTGGTGTAGTGATGAAACAAAGAAAATATAGCATAGAAGAAAAATTTGGTGCAGCGATGAAACTAAGAAAGTATAGCATAGAAGAATAATTGGTGCAGTGATGAAACAAAGAAAATATAGCATAGAAGAAATATTTGGTGCAGTGATGAAACAAAGATAATATCTCGTGGATTGTTCACAAGTGTACACATGAAGACACACCAAAGAGAGTATGGGAGGGTAAAATACTGAGGAAAGGAACGAACAAACAAACAAACTGTGTTTTCAAAGGCTCACAAGTTGAGCAAGCAGGTCAGTCTTACATTTGGGCCCTTCCAGAAGGAGGAGTGGGTAGACCAAGAACAACGTTTATATAACAGACATGCACAGATGTGTCAGTGCAGACGTAATTAAACAGAACAGTCAGCTGTTGATTGGAATCATCAGGAGCATCACAATCAGTCCAAGGGCTGGTGATGATGATGAGTTACCATTTGATCAATAGTAAAAAATGCTGAGGTAACCATGAGGTCACACCATCTAACATATGGATGGAATCGGGGGCAGCAACAAGTGTGCACCAAAGGCATCACAGTTGCTGTACAATCTTGTTGACTGTTTATGATAAACAAGGCAATGGTATGCAAGGTATTTTTTTTAGAAGACAACTCACCAACAGAAACTTTGCTTTATGAGAACTCGACTCACCTACAGAAACTTTGCTTTTTGAGAACACGACTCACCTACAGAAACTTTGCTTTTTGAGAACACGACTCACCTACAGAAACTTTGCTTTTTGAGAACATGACTCACCTACAGAAACTTTGCTTTATGAAAACATGACTCACCTACAGAAACTTTGCTTTATGAAAACATGACTCACCTACAGAAACTTTGCTTTATGAAAACATGACTCACCTACAGAAACTTTGCTTTATGAAAACATGACTCACCTACAGAAACTTTGCTTTATGAAAACATGACTCACCTACAGAAACTTTTCTTTATGAAAACATGACTCACCTACAGAAACTTTGCTTTATGAAAACATGACTCACCTACAGAAACTTTTCTTTATGAAAACATGACTCACCTACAGAAACTTTTCTTTATGAAAACATGAATCACCTACAGAAACTGGTATGGATTATACTGCCCGGGACATGTGAATGTATGTGGCTGTGTGAGGGCAGATTGGCTGGCTTCAAGGGTGCTCTTACTGAACACTTTCATATAGACAAATCTTTGGTTATGCAAACCATACAGGAAAGACTTGTATGAATGACTAGACAAATCTTTGGTTATGCAAACCATACAGGAAAGACTTGTATGAATGACTAGACAAATCTTTGGTTATGCAAACCATAAAGGAAATACTTGTGTGAATGACTAGACAAATCTTTGGTTATGCAAACCATAAAGGAAAGACATGTGAATGACTAGACAAATCTTTGGTTATGCAAACCATAAAGAAAGATTTGTGTGAATTACTAGACAAATCGTTTGTTATGCAAATGATGAACAAAAGACTTGTATGAATGACTAGACAAATCTTTGGTTATGCAAACCATAAAGCAAAGACTTGTGTGAATGACTAGACAAATCTTTGGTTATGCAAACCATAAAGGAAATACTTTTATGAATGACTAGACAAATCTTTGATTATGCAAATGATGAACAAAAGACGTGTGTGAATGACTAGACAAATCTTTGGTTATGCAAACCATAAAGGAAAGATTTGTGTGAATTACTAGACAAATCTTTGGTTATGCAAATGATGAAGGAAAGACTTGTGTGAATGACTAGACAAATCTTTGGTTATGCAAACCATAAAGGAAAGACGTGTGAATTACTAGACAAATTTTTGGTTATGAAAACCATAAAGGAAAGACTTGTGTGAATGACTAGACAAATCTTTGGTTATGCAAATGATGAAGGAAAGACTTGTGTGAATGACTAGACAAATCTTTGGTTATGCAAACCATAAAGGAAAGACTTGTGTGAATTACTAGACAAATTTTTGGTTATGAAAACCATAAAGGAAAGATTTGTGTGAATTACTAGACAAATCTTTGGTTATGCAAATGATGAAGGAAAGACTTGTGTCAGTGACACAGCATGCAAATAGACAGCGGTATACTGGCTAAAGAAACATACAAGATACACCGTAGCTAGTTTTGGAAGATAACAATGTGCAGACTGAAGGAACATAGGATACATTCTATGAGTTATTGTGGCCTGGTCAAATGAGCTTGTACATGCTGCAGAAACAGTGTAGAAAATGCTAGATTGGCCGTGTATATACTGCATTGCAGTTGGGCACATTCCAAATGATGTTCTGTGTGTACAGCTAGTAAATGATATGGTTGTCTGCAAGAAGACAGAAATACCACAATGTAACATTCAAGTAAATGGCATAATGATTAAACAAAAGAATCAGCACAACTATCTCGGAACAGTCGTATCTGATTAGAGGAGCCTTGTAGAGATTAGAACAAGGCTCACTATGGCATGGGTAGCCTTTTGCCAGACGGAAGCTCAACAGTGAACAGCCATCAGTTGCACTGAGAACAAAGAGATTGAGATACTGTATAAACCTATACTGTTGTATGCATGTGAGACATGGACAATCAGCAGGCCAGCTGAGAAACATCTCAAGGCTGTGGAAATGTGCTTTCATAAGAAAATGCAAAGAATACCATGGGCGAGCAGAAAAACAAATGAGAAATTGGTTGACTTGCAAACTTTGTAGGAAAATAGGCGAAGGCAAAGATTTACTTACATGGATAGCTGACCACGTTAACATAATTGGGACAAGTGGTCAAACCTGATCCAGGATGGTGGTGATCGTGTGAGGTGGAGGACAATGACTGTCCAAGCTTATTGACATGGCACATGATGATGATGAGAATATAGACATGATAAAACAATGTAGAGTGTAGACATGCAACAGTGTATAATATAGACATTTACATATAATTTACATAGCAAATTAACAGCATATGAATATGATCTGTTCAGTGTTTCGGACATTGTTATGTTAGTTTTTCTTCAGAAATATAAGCATGATTATAAGAATTTGGAAACACATATTTAACTTACTTGGAGCCTTTAACGAAATATCACAAAGTGTGATGAGAACGGTGAAGACAGGCATGCTTGAAGAAGATTGGCAGACTTCCATTCAATAGTCACAGATATAGAGCATAAATTGGATTTTCTCTCCAGGACGTGCTGGTGTGGTGGGAAATGAGCAGGCGGACAGATTGGCTGAGTCTGCACCGCTGGGTGGGGTATTGAGGCATGATAAGGCAGAAGTGGTTCTTTGGTATCGTGTGTATAGCGCAGAGGAACAGATAGATCATGATGGCATGGAGAGAATGGTGCTGCAGGGAGTGACCAGAAGATTTGGACTCTGAGGAAAGCACAGGCTGCTACTGGTACCATTAGTATTGAGACTCTTCGCTGGCTGTTGCAGATGAGGACAAGCAAGTATTGAAATGTTGCGAGTGCTGTGATGTCCGTTCTTGACTCAACTCATCATCATCTTTAATGAAATATGTTAATTGCAGTGTATTCTGACTGCTATAATTTTGTAGTTTTATGTATAAACAGAAAATGTCAGACAACAGTGATTGTTAAAATGGGTTCTTGACTTCTGAACATAAATGTAATATGAACTCAGAGATCATATCAGTAAAATACCACAACCTCCAGCATTCACATCACCATTCAGAGGTCCTCTACTTGACTTGTCTCTTTGCCAACCCTCCAGGTACTATGCTATCGGCATAGAGTTTGAAGCACTGTATGGGACACCCTATCAGAAGCCATTGTGGGTGAAAGCATTTTGTGATGAAATGGACAAGCTGAAACCCAAGCGAGTGCCAATTGCTGACGTCCATGTGCTTGACCAGTTCAAGAAGTACTTTGGCTACAGGAAAGCTCTAAAATACAAGGTGAGGTCTGTGACTGATGTCTGGAGTCTTGCACTCGACCATTGGGTTCCCTGCCTTAAAACACAACAGTGTCCCTAATGTTTGAGATGATTGTTGACTCTTTCTCTCCCAGGCATCACACCTTGGTGTAATTGCCTATTTGCCATGTGTACCAGCCAGTGTGTTATGTGTACCAGCTAGTATGTCAGACAGATTCCACCTCTAGACAGATTCTACCTCTAGACAGATTCCACCTCTAGACAGATTCTACCTCTAGACAGATTCCACCTCTAGACAGATTCTACCTCTAGACAGATTCCACCTCTAGACAGATCAGATTCTACCTCTAGACAGATTCTACCTCTAGACAGATTCCACCTCTAGACAGATCAGATTCTACCTCTAGACAGATTCTACCTCTAGACAGATTCTACCTCTAGACAGATTCCACCTCTAGACAGATCAGATTCTACCTCTAGACAGATTCTACCTCTAGACAGATCAGATTCCACCTCTAGACAGATTCTACCTCTAGACAGATTCCACCTCTAGACAGATCAGATTCTACCTCTAGACAGATTCTACCTCTAGACAGATCAGATTCTATCTCTAGACAGATTCTACCTCTAGACAGATTCCACCTCTAGACAGATCAGATTCCACCTCTAGACAGATTCCACCTCTAGACAGATCAGATTCTACCTCTAGACAGATTCTACCTCTAGACAGATCAGATTCTACTTCTAGACAGATTCTACCTCTAGACAGATTCTACCTCTAGACAGATCAGATTCTACCTCTAGACAGATTCCATCTCTAGACAGATTCCACCTCTAGACAGATTCCACCTCTAGACAGATTCTACCTCTAGACAGATCAGATTCTACCTCTAGACAGATCAGATTCTACCTCTAGACAGATTCTACCTCTAGACAGATTCCACCTCTAGATGGATTCCACCTCTAGACAGATTCCATCTCCAGACAGATTCCACCTTTAAACAGATTACATTGAGGTAACATCTATCTGTGAGAGGTTCTGGGAGTAATCTGCATCGAGGTTGATGTGAATGTTAACAATTAACCTGGGTCCCCAGTTCTACACAGCCATATATCCATTGCCATAAACCAGGTGTGGGCTGTTGTCAGTGTTTCTGGCTCATGTCCTGGTGTACAGCAGTTCTGATTGTAGTGAAGACAACAGACTCTGGACACTGTTTCATAATGACAAAGATTTTATTCGCTGAACACACCTCGCCGCTCAGCTAACACGCTGGCAAAGACGAACATTGTTTCTTACGCAGATCTCTTAGACTCTAGCGGTGATAGTCTGTCAGGGGTGGCCCTGATCTTGTCATAAATGGCGGACATTCCATTGTCATTGCCCACTTCTATTATTTCAAGTCTAATAAATAACACTCAACTTACTGTTGCTGTGAAGTTGGAACCGTGACTAACTAACTAACTAACTAACTCAACTTATGTTGACTCCTGTGAAAACACCCACAAAGCTGAGTCCCGTGTACCGTCACCACTCATACTTGCAGCGGCTTGGCAAATCGCCCATTGTTGTTCTTTATATTCTGCATTCGACAAATCTCCTGTCGTATACTCAATCACTAGTTGTTGTACTTCATCATTCGCTGTTCGCCGCAGGCTGAATCTAAATCTATTTCCCCATATGTTGTCAGTATTTGTATGGAGCGGGTATTATTTCTTTAGCTTCACATAACTGTTGTTGTTCGTTTAACTCCCTGAGCTGCGAGTGGAGTCCAAAATCTTCCCGGCCTCTAAGCCACAAATGTTCACCTCAGTTTTCCCATGTCTCTCTGCTTCGCTCGTGGCGTAGCTCACTTGTCGCCTGAGCTGAGTTGCTCTCAATTACACTCAGTAACCCTGGGTTTAACTTTTGTTTTACAATGTTATTTTGGTTATCTCCCTTACCATAGCATTAACACTCCTCATATGTACTTTGTATCATGGCATCCATACCAGGCAATGTCTTGAGACGTCAAGGTGGTCGGTGTGACACTGACCACATCAGCCAGCCAGTGCCTGTTGGTCTACAGACATGCGGGTCTGGCAGTGTAAGGCCAATGTGCCTTAAAGTGTGTAAAAGGCATGTGTGAGGGTGAGTGAGTGACAGAGAGAGAGAGAGAGGTGTAGCAGCCATTGAGTTGTGGTGATCATCTGTGTACACATAGTCAGCTTGATTCAGCATCCTGTTCTGTTGCAGGCACATGTGTACACATGTCATAAGTGGGGGTTCTGCCGCCAAGTTGAATGTACTTATCACTGGCTGACAACCTCAAATAGTCAGAAATTGACTTGGGACAAAATCTGTATGGCTGAAAAAAAAGATTATGCCTATGAATAACCAAGCACACAACTGAAAGTGGCTCGTTAAATTAACTGGGCTTGATATTCTCCCAGGAGTGGGAAAAGGGAAAGTTAGATGACTAGGTTAACATCTCTGAATTGAGTTGAGTTGAGTTAAGAACCGACATCACTGCACTCAGGACATTCCCATACATACTCCGTCCCCTCGTTCAACAGCCAGCGAAGAGCCATACTACTAATCGTTCCCATGGCTATCTGATTAAAAGTTCTCCTGGTCTTCCCTCTGTTTTGAGATTCCCAGAACTCCTGCCGATCCCCCGCAATCTTATTCTTTCCACATATGGGTTCTCAATCTACATCTCTGAAAGGATTACTAGCCAGGGAAGATTATCCCCTCTGACTGCTTTCCTCTCCCTGGTACTTAAGTAATCCCCCACCAATGTACACACAGTTATGTTCTATAAAACATTTATCAAGGGCAAGCTAGGAATACGGCAGCATTGTGTACGACTCAGCATCAGAAGCCAAGAAGAGGAAGCTAGACACCATACAGACCCAAGCGCTAAACACCATCCTGAGCGCTGGAAAATGTACATCCAGAGAAGCCATGGAGGTAGCACTGGGTGTACTACCACTGAGTCTGAGGCGTAAACAGCTGACGTATAACTACTGGCTTAAGGTAGCCCAAGACAAAAACCACCCTGGATACCAAACGTTCAGCTACATCAACAGCAAAAGGGGGGGCATCCCAATAGTAAAACTGCAAAGACCGGCAGGATGGGAAGCAGCAGAGAAGATGAAGGAAGAAACTGAGCTAGCAGAGACCCTGAAACAGACAAGACGGTTCAAGCCAACAATCCCACCATGGGAACTAACAGTCCCATTCACTGACTGTAGTCTAGCAAAGTCCATCACCAAGGACACGGAGGACACAGATGCAAGAGACACGGCCGAGGAATACATACAAGAATTCAGTAAGGACAACCTCATAATATACACAGACGGGTCCAAAAACGAACAGGGAGAGGTAGGAGCAGGGGTAGTGGTCCCAGACTGGAAGCTGAAGAGACAGTTCAAGCTAACAGACCAGACAGCAGTATGCACGGCCGAACTGGTTGCTATAATGAAAGAGATCGCAGCCGAAAATCCACCACTGAGACTGTGTATATTAACAGACTCCCTGTCATCAGTACAAACGCTCGGGAACTTCAATAGAGGCAACAGACCTGACATAAAAGAGGAGATACTAGCGACAGCCACTAACCTCAGGTACATGGGTTGCCAAGTCACCATCGGATGGATACCAGCACACAGGGGTATCGCGGGAAACGAACAGGCAGACAGAGCGGCAAAACGGGGAATAACCAGCACTAATCAAATCTGCACAGGCCTAGGTAAAGTAGAAGGGAAGAATATAGTCAAAAACTACATTCTCAAGGAATGGAGGCAACAGTGGCGAGACAGCGCTAAAGGCCGTCATGCCTACCAAGTATTGGGTGAACCCAGATACAAGCCACAAGTCAAGAACAACATGAAAGCACCGGCAAACAGACAGCTGTGGAGAATGCGACTAGGCAATTGGAAAGACACAAGAGAATACCCATACTGCAGAGTATGCCGAGAAAACAACACCATCGAACACTACTTACTAGTATGTGACAAGTACAATAGAGAGCGAAGGGACTTGAGAGATCACTTCGTCAAAACTGGGAACCCAATGACAATGACGGAGAGCCTGCACATAAACAGCAACCTGGAAACACAGCGACTGGTCAGACAGTTCCTATGCAGAACAGGGAAGACCGTATAACCTCCCTACACTGTATATGTGTGTTTGTGTGTATTTGTGCATGTTTATATATGTTGTTAAAACAACAACAACAACAAGAAAACAAAAAATAATTTTCCATAAAAATATTTCTTTTTTTTAATGGCGGGGTGAAGGGCAGGAAGGTGGGTTGGCTCTTCCGATAGAGCACCTGAATTAGGAAGACAGGGAGACCTGGTCATCTTGTTGCCACACCACACCCACACGCGATGAAGAAAACCGCCAAAACTCACAAGCGTAAAGGAGTTTGTAATGCTGACCGGGGGGACAACTTGAGACTTGCAATTAAATGCTCTGCCCTTGCCTTCATCAAGTCCTTATGAGGACTGGACATGACCGGGACTAGCCCCGATGAGAATAACACAAGAAACTTCAAGCAGTTAGCAGTGCTAACAGAGAAAAGAAGCCAAAAAAACGAGAGAATGCGGGCCCAGTAGGCCCAACCAAGGACCGGTCTTTACCAGGACCAGCACAAAACAAACCTATCCGACGAACAGAGCGGAACCAATAAAACTAGTAGGAATTAGGACTAACAATCCACACAACTACGGCTCTCAACAATAACCACAGCTGATGAAGCAGGTTAGACGAGGCCGAATTTGGAATTTTTGTTTGGAAAATTGGAATTGGAATTGTAATGTACACACGCAAACACATATGCATAACTATGACTTTACAACAAACTACACATCCTTTAATTACTATCATTCAGTTAACATATGATGGTTTACTAGATGATGATGGTGAAACTTGATGTTTATGTATTACAACAATCATGTAAGTGAAATTATGAAAATAAAATACATAACTCTAAGGTTACTTGTATCCTATCTGGATCTGTGGCTGGGTTACACGTGAGATCCGCAAACAGCTGGACGGTGTTCGGAACCACAGGATTCCGTCCTGTCACCACCTGGTTCCTCCGTTGTCACTGCACCGGAAAACCTGGGCTCCTTTTAAGGGCTTGGAAGAAATAATCAAGAATGTGTATTATCTAGTTCTACATCAGTACAATCCTAAATACTACATACACATACTACATACTATCACCCCCATATACAATCACAATGACAAGTATGGCAGTGTCTCTCTTCCAGCTTGACTGCGTTCACTCTCCTATGGCCTAGTCTGGGAAGGACTTTTCAATCGTCTCACATGCCTGTAATTACAAATCCTGCCATCTCTTATAATGTCCCATCATGAGGAATGAAGTTGTCCTAAGTTCATGTCACTAATTCAGAAACCTGGTTCCTTACAGCCGCTTCTTTCAAATTTGGTTTTACAGATCAAAGGGTAGGTAGTGGTATCTCACGGGTATCTAATCTCCGGGCTTAAGTGCCATAATCAGTCTCAGTGAAAGACCTCAGTGAGTTACGATGCACGCTTTTGCACCACACACTAGAAGGGCTAAGCACCGTATACCCTGTACCAATTGTGGGTAATGTCTGTACCAATACAGCTCTTCTTCAAACACAATCAGTAGGCAATATGCCAATGTGCGCAGTGCATACGCACACACTAGTATAACACCCAAGTGGTGTTCCTCCTAGTGAGTACTGTATGGCAAATTGCATCTCAAACATCAAATACACATAAAGTAAGCAAATTCAAAATAGGCATATAAAGTTATTCAACATAATAGCATAATGCATGAGTTAGTAACAATATTGTATGCATACAAAATGAGACATAAACAAGTCTCATTGAGGTAACCACACAGGACAGCCGCATTGCTGGTCTGCACAGTTTAGTCAGTACTTAGCCACTGCAGTAGTAAGAAGTAAAAGAAATACAGTCAATTGACTTTATTCAGTACTGCAAAAGCACGCAAGAAAAAGAGACCAGACTAGTTCAAACAGAAATAACACGAGTCTGTAAATCTAAAGGCTGGTGAATAGTGACTACGAAATACCATTCAGAGAAGATCCTAGACAAAATGAGGATCAGACTTATGGAATGTATACATATAAAAAGTCACTTTCTATTACCTGATTCAAAACTAGGCACATCTACTGAGACTGACAAAGCCCCATCTACTTATACCCGGCTGTTAATTACTCTTATCTAACTTTGATAATTTAATTTACATAGCCCATGGTGTCCAGAATCCTACACCCGCCACTCTTAGCACAAGGTGTTATAAATCCAGGGTGTTTCTGGACTCTGGCATAAATTCCAATTCATACCTCCTATGATGCAGACTAAATTATCTCCCAGCATGACTGTCATAAATTCTTTCTGAACGGCTGGCCATCTCACCTGTGGCTGTGGGCAGTTTTTATTCAGCTTGACTTTTACACCTTATGTGGTTGAGAGGTCTCATTCAGTCTGATACTGTTTATCCTGGGGAGTCTTGTCAAGCAGTGAGTTCACACCTTGCGCCTCTAGTCTGTTTCATAGTCAGCCTTCGTGATCAGCTTGACGTCTGGGTCTTGACATTTCTACCTGCATTAGTTTCATGCCTGGGCAGTTTTAATTGCCACTGTGGGTCAGTGTCACATTCCATTAGGTTGATATTCCACACCTTGTGTTTGTGAGCAGTCTTACATCACGGCTCAGTGGTTTTGTACAATGCTTGTAATAACCTTGCCCCAGTTTCTTTATCATAGAGAATGCCGTTCCTTCTTCTGTAGTTCATCCCCCGTTTTTGTGGAACAAGAGGCAGTCTGGTGCGAAATCGTGGCTTTCCGTGACAACACATACAGTCAGCTTGATTCAGCATCCTATTCTGTTGCAGACGCCTGTGGTCGGCATCAAAGTGTGTGCACAAGCGAGGCTGTATTGCCATGCTGGCATCTCTGGCCCGCAAAGTGACAGGCTCCAGGATTTACAAACACGATGAGCAGGGACTCTCCTTGTTGCACCATGCTGCCATCCACAACCGTGCCAACATCATTGTCAGGATACTGACCAATCCAGTGGACATCAACATTCGTAGGAACAACATCCTCGCTGCTGGTGAGTACAGGTCCTCTCACATGTTGCCAGCCAACTCTCTACTGCTGTAGGCTTCTGCCCTCCATGGTGTGAGGTTTTGTCTACTCATTGTATGTGATGCCTAGCTACAGATGGTAAAACTCCAGCAACATCTTCTCAAGTGTTTTGGATGTGATGGCACATAGGAATTATGTTCCACAATGTGTTTGCATATATTTAGGTATTGGGGTGGGGATTTCCATAAAAATTTCTGTCACATGTGTTTTGGATGTGATGCCACATAGGAATGTTCCACAATATGGTCGCATATATGTAGGCATTGGGGTGGGAGTTGCCATAACACTTTCTGTCACATGTGTTTTGGTGGGTCGGTAATGGGAGTCGGCTGTGTGGCAAAGAGGTTACACATGCAATTTATAATCCTGCATGCCAGGTTTGAAACACAGCTGTGGGTGATTTGGTAGCAGACCGCTTTGCATTGCTTTTCATATAATGGTATTAGTACTGAACATAAACATGCCAAAATATCACAAACAGCCAAAATATCCTGGGGGTGGCTGTGATATCCAACTAAATTTTTAGTTAATGGGGGGGAGGGGGGGGGGGGGGGAGGATATGACACTCACTACCCAATGTAGTAAACAATAATGTGTGATCCTCACTCTCAGTCATTCTCAGATGGTACATCATGATGTTCCATAACCTGGTGAAGAATGGATATAATGCCTACAGAGCGTAGTATGCATCAGACCAGGTGGAGTGTAGAAAACACAACCTGGTAGTTGTGTAGATGGAAGTTCAGGTCTTGATATTTGAGAATTCTGAGGGTGATTGTTGTTGTTTGACACATGAGGAGCTTATGGTCTTTTATGGCTTTCATTGGAGGAAAGAACTGTCAAGGAAGACTGCTGTGCTTTTGCCGAGACAACAAATAGCTGATTGTGGGGGTCATAGCAGTTACTGAAACAGTAGCCTGGATGGAGACAGCTAGGCATGGTTTCTCTGTTGAGTTGAGTCTGACTGTGGGGGTCCTAGCAGTCACTAAAAATGGAGACGGGGTGGAGTCTTTGAAGACTGACAAAGTTCAGCTTCATATTTGTACCAGGCCACACAGGTGTCAGGGGACATATTTTCACCAGGCCACACAGGTGTAAAAGGACATGTTTGTGCCAGGCCACACAGGTGTAAGAGGACATGTTTGTTCCAGGTCATACAGGTGTCAGAGGAAATGTTTGTGCCAGGCCACACAGGTGACAGAGGACATATTTTCACCAGGCCTACACAGGTGTAAAAGGACATGTTTGTGCCAGGCCACACAGGTGTAAGAGGACATGTTTGTACCAAGCCATACAGGTGTCAGAGGAAATGTTTGTGCCAGGCCACACAGGTGACAGAGGACATGAACATGCTGATAGGCGTATGAGTGGGATTACTGTGGGAAGTGGAAGAGCAATGGATGGGACTAATATAGTGAAAGCCCTCAGACGGGCAGGGCAAGTGAATTAATTAAGTGATGACTCTGAGGCTGTAACCTTGACCAGAACTTGAGAATGGTCAGCCACCAGAGAACTAGTGTCGTCAACTGTTACACACTGACGAAATACTGAGGAAAGGATCCGGGCACTTATGGACTAAATGGTTCGGTGTGCAATGAGGATAATCTGATGACTAAATTAACCTCACTGTCTAGAGTCTAGGAATTGTGCAGTGTTGAAATGAATGAGTGGTTGGACCAGCACTTTTCAAGCTTCCCGTTTACGGTGTACAGGTTATAGCTAGGACAGGCATGGGGTTCGTCCCTCAACAGGTGTTGATTGTTCCTCTGGCCAATACAGGTAGGGCAGAAGTGGATGGTGTACTCACTCAGTAATCCAGGTAGTGTTCTTCAGCAGGTTACGACAGTTGGGATGGTGGGTGCCTACAGCTGCTAGCTGGTTTTGTTGTATAGCGGGAAGCATCTAACATTTCTTTCCCTTCTTGTTTTCATACTCATTCTGTAAATGATAACCTGTATTAACGGTTACTGTACGCACTCAAAACCTATATCTTTTTATACATTATGTTTGAGAATGAATGTTGGTCGTGATAATTAATAATCATGTGAAGCTGATTTCTTGACTTCGACTTATAACTTAATTCGACCACATGTTAACACACAGATGATAACCTGTAAACAGACTGAATGGAATACAAGCCGTATTTGACCCATTCTGGACTAATGGAGACTCAACTACTGAAGCCACTGTACATGCAGCATGGCACATTTCTTGGATCTTTTAGCCACATCAAGGGGCACACTATATAAACACTTCCTGTAGTCGGAAACCGCCATGAGTGTGTGAACTGTCACATTTTGTAGGTCGTAGTGCACAGAGGAATCGGTGGTCAGTCTTATTACTCTCATAATGAATGGCGAGAGATGCCATGGAACCCTTGCTTAACCATGCTCATAGCAAATGTTGGCATAATGTCCTAACCATTGCGGGAGCTGGCCCCGTGGCACACTGTGTACTGAGAATTTACATAGGGAGCCATTACAACAATAGGTGTTGTTATAATGGTTAGGATGTTTAGCTAGCAATGGCATGAGTGCAGTCAGATGGGGGTTTGATGTTGGCGCTCATCGCCTGCTAAGGAGGGAAAGACTGACGACCCGTTGCTGTGTGAACTCAGGCCTACAAAATTTGGTGGTTCTATCACTTCACATAGCCACAGTAGGTTGCCAAGGCACCACTTTGTCTTGAATACAGCATTGTGATGGTTCCATCATGTCACATAGCCACAGTAGGTTGCCACGGCACCACTTTGTCTTAAATACAACATGTGATGGTTCCAACATGTCACATAGTCACAGTGAATTGTTTCGGCACCATTTGTCTTCATTACAACATTGTGATGGTTCTGTCACTTCACATAGCCACAGTAGGTTGCCACGGCACCACTTTGTCTTAAATACAACATGTGATGGTTCCAACATGTCACATAGTCACAGTGAATTGTTTCGGCACCATTTGTCTTCATTACAACATTGTGATGGTTCTGTCACTTCACATAGCCACAGTGGGTTGTTGCGGCACCACTTTGTCTTCAATACAGCATTGTGATGGTTCCAACATGTCACATAGTCACAGTAGGTTGCCGCTGCATCACTTTGTCTTAAATACAACATTGTGATGGTTCCAACATGTCACATAGTCACAGTGGGTTGCTGCGGCACCACTTTGTCTTCATTACAACATTGTGATGGTTCTGTCACTTCACATAGCCACAGTGGTTGTTACGCCACCACTTTGTCATCAATACAACATTGTGATGGTTCTATCACTTCACATAGCCACAGTGGGTTATTGCAGCACCACTTTGTCTTCAGTACAACATTGTGATGGTTCTATCACTTCACATAGCCACAGTGGGTTGTTGCGGCACCACTTTGTCTTCAATACAACATTGTGATGATTCTGTCACTTCACATAGCCACAGTGGGGTTTTGCGGCACCACTTTGTCTTCAATACAACATTGTGATGGTTCCGACATGTCACATAGCCACAGTGGGTTGTTGCAGCACCACTTTGTCTTCAATAAAACATTGTGATGGTTCCGACATGTCACATAGCCACAGTGGGTTGTTGCGGCACCACTTTGTCTTCAATACAACATTGTGATGTGCACTGTCTAGTGGCTTCTACTGACAGACCATTTGTCCTGGCTGTTTCCGGGTATGGATTGTATGACCATTTGTCCTGACTGTGTCCAGGTATGGATTATATGACCATTTGTCCTGACTGTGTCCAGGTATGGATTGTATGACCATTTGTCCTCTCTATGTCTAGGTATGGATTGTATGACCCTTTGTCCTGGCTATGTCCAGGTATGGATTGTATGACCATTTGTTCTGGCTATGTCCAGGTATGGATTGTATGACCATTTGTCCTGGCTATGTCCAGGTGTGGATTGTATGACCATTTGTCCTGGCTATGTCCAGGTATGGATTGTATGACCATTTGTCCTGGCTGTATCCAGGTATGGATTGTATGACCATTTGTCCAGGCTGTGTTCAGGTATGGATTGTATGACCATTTGTCCTGGCTATATCTAGGTATGGATTGTATGACCATTTGTCCAGGCTGTGTTCAGGTATGGATTGTATGACCATTTGTCCTGGCTATATCTAGGTATGGATTGTATGATCATTTGTCCTGGCTATATCTAGTTATGGATTGTATGACTATTTGTCCTGGCTATATCTAGGTATGGATTGTATGACCATTTGTCTTGGCTATATCTAGTTATGGATTGTATGACCATTTGTCCTGGCTATATCTAGTTATGGTTTGTATGACCATTTGTCCTGGCTATATCTAGTTATGGATTGTATGACCATTTGTCCTGGCTGTGTCCAGATATGGATTGTATGACCATTTTTCCTGGCTATATCTAGGTATGGATTGTATGACCATTTGTCCTGGCTATATCTAGGTATGGATTGTATGACCATTTGTCCTGGCTATGTCTAGGTATGGATTGTATGACCATTTGTCCTGGCTATGTCTAGGTATGGATTGTATGATTATTTGTCCTGGCTATGTCTAGGTATGGATTGTATGATTATTTGTCCTGGCTATATCTAGGTATGGATTGTATGACCATTTGTCCTGGCTGTATCCAGGTATGGATTGTATGACCATTTGTCCAGGCTGTGTTCAGGTATGGATTGTATGACCATTTGTCCTGGCTATATCTAGGTATGGATTGTATGACCATTTGTCCAGGCTGTGTTCAGGTATGGATTGTATGACCATTTGTCCTGGCTATATCTAGGTATGGATTGTATGACCATTTGTCCTGGCTATATCTAGGTATGGATTGTATGACCATTTGTCCTGGCTGTGTTTGGGTATGGATTGTATGACCATTTGTCTTGGCTGTGTTTGGGTATGGATTGTATGACCATTTGTCCTGGCTGTGTTTGGGTATGGATTGTATGACCATTTGTCCTGGCTATATCTAGGTATGGATTGTATGACCATTTGTCCTGGCTATATCTAGGTATGGATTGTATGACCATTTGTCCTGGCTGTGTCTAGGCATGGATTGTCTGACCATTTGTCCTGGCTGCGTTCAGGTATATATTGTATGATCATTTGTCCTGGCTGCATTCAGGTATGAATTGTATGATCATTTGTCCTGGCTGTGTTCAGGTATGAATTGTATGATCATTTGTCCTGGCTGTGTTCAGGTATGAATTGTATGATCATTTGTCCTGGCTGTGTTCAGGTATGAATTGTATGATCATTTGTCCTGGCTGTGTTCAGGTATGAATTGTATGATCATTTGTCCTGGCTATGTTCAGGTATGAATTGTATGACCATATGTCCTGGCTGTGTTCAGGTATGGATTGTATGATCATTTGTCCTGGCTGTGTTCAGGTATGAATTGTATGATCATTTGTCCTGGCTATGTTCAGGTATGAATTGTATGACCATATGTCCTGGCTGTGTTCAGGTATGGATTGTATGATCATTTGTCCTGGCTATGTTCAGGTATGAATTGTATGATCATTTGTCCTCGCTGTGTTCAGGTATGAATTGTATGATCATTTGTCCTGGCTATGTTCAGGTATGAATTGTATGATCATTTGTCCTGGCTATGTTTAGGTCTGAATTGTATGACCATATGTCCTGGCTATGTTCAGGTATGAATTGTATGACCATATGTCCTGGCTGTGTTCAGGTATGAATTGTATGATCATTTGTCCTGGCTGTGTTCAGGTATGAATTGTATGATCATTTGTCCTGGCTGTGTTCAGGTATGAATTGTATGATCATTTGTCCTGGCTATGTTCAGGTATGGATTGTATGACCATATGTCCTGGCTGTGTCTAGGTATGGAATGTATGATCATTTGTCCTGGCTGTGTTCAGGTATGAATTGTATGACCATTGTCCTGGCTGCGTTCAGGTATGAATTGTATGATCATTTGTCCTGGCTGTGTTCAGGTATGAATTGTATGATCATTTGTCCTGGCTGTGTTCAGGTATGAATTGTATGATCATTTGTCCTGGCTGTGTTCAGGTATGAATTGTATGATCATTTGTCCTGGCTGTGTTCAGGTATGGATTGTATAACCATTTGTCCTGGCTGTGTCTAGGTATGGATTGTATGACCATTTGTCCTATCTGCGTTCAGGTATATATTGTATGATCATTTGTCCTGGCTGCATTCAGGTATGAATTGTATGATCATTTGTCCTGGCTGTGTTCAGGTATGAATTGTATGATCATTTGTCCTGGCTATGTTCAGGTATGAATTGTTTGACCATTTGTCCTGGCTGTGTCCAGGTATGGATTGTATGATCATTTGTCCTGGCTGTGTCCGGATATGGATTGTATGATCATTTGTCCTGGCTGTGTTCAGGTATGAATTGTATGATCATTTGTCCTGGCTATGTCTAGGTATGAATTGTATGACCATTTGTCCTGGCTATGTCCAGGTATGGATTGTATGACCATTTGTCCTTGCTGTGTCTAGGTATGGATTGTATGACCATTTGTCCAGTCTGTGTTTGGGTATGGATTGTATGACCATTTGTCCTGGCTATATCTAGTTATGGATTGTATGACCATTTGTCCTGGCTATAGTTATGGATTGTATGACCATTTATCCTGGCAGTGTTCAGGTATGGATTGTATGACCATTTGTCCTGGCTATACCTAGTTATGGATTGTATGACCATTTGTCCTGACTATATCTAGTTATGGATTGTATGACCATTTGTCCAGGCTATATCTAGTTATGGATTGTATGACTATTTGTCCTGGCTATATCTAGGTATGGATTGCATGACCATTTGTCTTGGTTATATCTAGGTATGGATTGTATGACCATTTGTCCAGGCTATATCTAGTTATGGATTGTATGACCACTTGTCCTGGCTATATCTAGGTATGGATTGTATGACCATTTGTCCTGGCTATATCTAGGTATGGATTGTATGACCATTTGTCCTGGCTATATCTAGGTATGGATTGTATGACCATTTGTCCTAGCTATATCTAGGTATGGATTGTATGACCATTTGTCCTGGCTATATTTAATTATGGATTGTATGACCATTTGTCCTGGCTATATCTAGGTATGGTGTCAGGATCTTATATTCAGCTCGTTGGCTAACACGTGTGAGACAGTACAAGTATAACGTGATTCGACGTAAGACACAGCAACACAAGTCCTATGGATTTATTGCCACATTAAATACAGAACGATAATTACAACGATCTACAATATATAACTCACAACCACAATACAGCTCATAGGTCTGACGCTCAAGATATCAGTCGTTCGGCTTTCAACCACGGAGATTCACACAAACGCCTTGCTCTCGTCACACATGTCCTTCCAGTCTCCTGTCCCAGCTCGGTCTGAGCTATCGCGCACACTGCCCACTGCCTCTGGTGGGGTCACGTGGCTTGCGTGCGTCTGTCGTCAGCCTGACCGCTGGTCGCGTGTCAGGTAGCAATCTTGCCAGCCGACAACTCTTGTCCGCCGGGTGCCGTAACGATGTTGCTGCATAGCTAGGCTCTGACATTCTCCCCGGGTACCTCAATGAACGATGCCATCTTTCATTCATGATGTATGTATATACTGGGGTAGTGTTAATTTCATGTCAGAGACTACTCTTTCCCAGTGTTATGCATGAAAATACATATATGGCATAGAAATATATACAAAAAATGTAAGTTGCATTGAAATGACAAATGAAGTACAACTTTTAACACAACTCAGGTTTCATCCCCCTGATGCCTGGTTACCTCCATTGCAATAATACCCAGTCAGATCAGTAGTACCAGCTTCACGCATCTACCTCGCAGTTATTTGAAAAAAACGTAATAATATGGTTGTTTTGCAACAGCCATCTAGCCAGACTGAAATACGGCTTTGTATTAGTCGTATTAAACACTTAAACTCTGACCTCATTTGGCCAGGAGCTCTTATGTTGGTTTGCAATGTTGGCAGCTCTATGACATGCTAAGTGGACGCCTACCTGCTGTGCTAACCATTTGAGCAACAAAATGTCTATCTATACAATACACATTAATGAATATGTTTCAAATTATGGCCCTTGATGTAATTCACAAATGCAAGGGAAGTAATTTTGACATTCCAGAAATTCTATACATTACAATAATTATTTAATTTCTTAGCGTCATTGCTTGACGTTTCTTCATATTAACGAGAAAAAGTCGGTAATATGAATATATTAATCAAGATATGATTCTAAGATTACACTAATCAAAATAAATAAGTACCCAATTGGTGTATTATATTTTATAGATTCAAAAGGATTTTACAATCGTCATACATTTTGAAAATTTGTATATCGTCTGCTAATTTTGCTATACTTTTTAAATTACACCGGAAATACACACGAAACGCAAAATTTAGTTGCTGTTACACTGTTTGAACACAACTGTTCCGGTTTTAACAGATCGTAAAATGTTATCAAAGTTCGTGTTCGATGTTATAGTATCACAACTCTCGGATTATGGTGGAATGTTCTTATTTCCGATGTGTTCACAACTTATGGATAATGGTCGACTGTTCTTATTTCGGATGTTCAAACGTCGAACAATTTGGATTAAATTCGCTGCAGAGGTGGTGTAGAAGTCAATGTTCGGTCTACATTTGCACTTGTCGTTAAAATATCACGGTGAAGAAAATCACTCACAGCTGTCACAATGGTAAAGTTCGCTTCTGGTAAGTGGTTAAGCGTCTGTGACACTGTTCTTGGTGTATATTTACAATTAATAATGTACTCTTTCTAACACACACTACACAATTATACTACACTCATTACATGACTTGATTAAAATAAGTATATTATACATGTCGGTTTCTAAACCGTATCACAATTTCAATTATAGACCTTACACAGTAGGTGAATGACCAAAAATATTCACTCATTGGTGGCTGTGTTGGTCTGAGTGTATTACACACACTGCACTCAGACGTTGCTTACTGGGTCGGTCGGACAACGGGACAAAAGATCGGCAATTGCATTCATTCTGCCGGGAATATGGCGAACTTCGAAACTGAAATTTTGAAGCTTCAAGGACCAGCGAGCAATCATATTATTGGATGGTACTCCGGCATTTATATACCGTAATGGACTGTTGTCAGTTTCGATGATAAAGTGACGTCCTAGAAGATATTTTGATAGCTTCGTCACACTTTCTACTAAGGCCAGTGCCTCTAATTGCGGAATGGACCATGTACGCTCTCGAGGCCTTAGTTTTCTTGATATGAAACAAATTGGATGCAGGATGTTGTTGTATTCCTGCAACAGGACTGCCCCAATCGCGACGGAACTAGCATCTGTTCTCAATCTGAAAGGTAAACGGATGTTGGGCAATTTAAGGATTAGGTTTTTCGAATTCTTATCAGAAAAGTGTGCCAAAACTTTATGAAATGCATTTCGTAGGCATTCATCGTGTACAACTTTTTCAGGTTTATCCTTGGTTAGTAAGTTAGAAAAAACCTCGGTCAGTTCTGAAAAATCCGGAATAAAGTTCCTGTAATAGTTGATCAGTCCCAACAGACTGCGGACTTGTTTCTTATTTGTTGGAAGTGACAGTTTTAGAATTTTGGAGACAATTTTGTTGTCTGTCATGACAAAGCCATTGGATATTCTGTACCCCAAAAATGATATCTCTTGGTAAGCCATGCTCACCTTTGAAGGCTTCACTGTCAGTCCGTGCTGTCTGATACATTCTAGTGTCTGTTCTAGTGTCTTTATATGTTCTGTCATTGTCTCTGTATGGACACAGATGTCGTCAATATAACAAATGATATTAGGAATGTCAGATAGGAGGAGTCGTAGTCATGCGTACGAATGTGGCTGGGGCATTGACTAGCCCAAATGGAAGTTTGCACCATTCGTACAGTCCCCAAGGCGTGGCGAAAGCTGTTAGATGTCTGCTGTCTTCAGTGTACAGCAATCTGCCAGTAACCTTTAGACATGTCAAGCGTCGTAAAGAACTTAGCGTCAGTCAGTTCTGTCAGAAGATCGTCAGTGTTTGCCATTGGTTCAAGATCTAAAACAGTTATTTTGTTCAGTTTTCTGTAGTCGATGCAAAGTCGTATTGTGTTGTCCTTTTTACGTACAATGACCATGGGTGAAGAGAAGTCTGAAAGGGATCGTCTGATGATGTTGTTTTTTTCTAAGTTGATGATTTCCTGATGTAGTTGTTCCTTGTAATGTAATGGTATGGTGTATGGTCTGCATCTTATGGGTGTGTTTGATGTGAGTGTGATGTGATGCTGTACTAATTCTGTTTGTCCTGGGTTGTCTGAAAAGATGGTGTTGTACTCTTGTATCAACTGTTTGCAACTGTTTGTCTCTGCTTGACTTAAGTTTGGATTGATCTTGATCTCATTCAAGCAGTTTGTCGTGTCTAATGTAGGTGTTGGAATCTCGTCGCTAGAATCGTCATCTTCGTGATCTATTATCACAGTGCAAGCTGTCGTGTCGTCTTGTTCGTTGTCTCTGTTGTAGTATGGTCTTAGCATATTGATGTGAAATATTTTGTGTTTGTCTTTTATTAGGATCTCGTAGTCTACGGGTGAGATTTGTCTTGTCACTTTAAAAGGTCCCTGCCAAGAATCCGTCAGTAGCTGTCTGTCACTAGGTAGTAGTAGTAGAACGTCCTGTCCGGGTGTCAATGTTATAGTCCTGTTACCTTTGTCTGCGTACTGTCTGTAAGTAGCACCAGATAGTTTTAGTGCATTTTTAGCAATTTCACATGATTTAATTATCCTTTCACGCAATGATGTTACATACACAAATGATGATATGGGTTTCAGTACTGGAGTGGAATCAGTTAACATTTGGTGATAAATTGTTAATGGGCCTCGTGGTTTGGCACCATAGATTAGTTCAAAAGGAGAGAAACCGGTGCTAGAATGTGGTACCTCGCGATAAGCAAAGAGGACAGCTGGTAAGTATACATCCCAGTTATTGGGGTGATCTTGAGTTACTTTGGCAAGCATGTGCTTCAGATCCCCATTAAGCTTTTCTATAATCCCGCTCGAGTGAGGATGATAGGGGGTATTGAAGACTTGCTTCACTCCTAACATTTTAGTGAAAGCTTGGGTGGATGCGGCAATAAACTGAGTGCCTCTATCAGACTGGATAGTATCTGGAAACCCAATTCGGGAGAAAATATGGAAGAACACTTCCATGATGTCGTTGGCAGTAATGTTCTTTAGCGGAATAGCTTCTGGCCAGCGACTACATTGATCAATAAAGTTAGGATATATTTATTCCCTCTAGTAGTTGTATGACTAAGAGGGCCCACAATGTCAACTGATAATTTTTCAAAAGGTCGACTGGCTAAGTCAGTGACTTGTAACTTTGCCTGTGGGTGTTTACCTTTTTTTACTAGTTTCTGGCATGTATCACAATTTCTGCAATATGTTCTTATGTCATTGCAAAATTTTGGCCAATGAAACTGTGTCAAAAGTCTTGACCTGGTTTTCACATATGCCATATGACCTGCAAAAGGTATATCGTGAGCAAGATGTAAAGCTTGCTTGCGATAGGTAGTTGGCAAAACAGTTTGCTTTGTTGTAATGTCACCTCTGGTATAATACCTGGTGAGTATATCATTGTATAAAGCAAAATGCCATTTCGCATTTTTGGTTACTCTTGCCTTTTTGCCGATCAGGTCAAAATACTTTGACAGTGAAGGATCAGCTTTTTGAGCTGTTATGAATGTTTCCTTCATAGAGTCACTAGGTGGTAGTTCTGGGCTAAGCATTTGTATAGCCTCAGTTTGGTTACTTTCATCGTGCACTCTAGCAGTAGCTCTTGTTACTGCGTTCACACACTCAATGACATCAGATGATGATGGAATGATATCGTCAATGATGTGATGAGAACTTAGTGCTGCATTAGCTAACATACATTCAACAGGTGATATGACATTTTCAATGACATTTGGTGGTGATGTGTTATCATTAATACATAGTGATGTTATGTCATGGTTATGAGGTTTGTCATTCACCTCAGGTAAATTTCCTATGATTATATCGCACACTGGGTTTGTAAGTGCCGCGACCTTTACTTTCCCGGTGAGGAATGGTGTTTCAATGTATGCCCAAGCTAATGGATATTTTTCAATATTGCCTGAAAATGTTCTACATGTGATGTGTCTGCCTGTGTAGTCTGTAGGCGTTATGAATGTTGTTTTCAGGCCAATAAGTGTACTTCCGGTGTCGCGAAGTACTGTAGCAAACTTGCCATTAACATACCCGTGATAGATGTCTAATCTGCCTTTTGAGTCTATTACCAAGTTAGCTTCCTCATTGGCAATAGGGATGGCGTGCCCGCATGTTAAGATACCATTTTCAAAGAAGGTATTACAGACAGTGCATGTGTTAGCACTAAATACATCACAAGCCTGTGCTGCATGTACAGGATGTTTTTCTGGATTTTCGTCTTCTGACGCTGAGCTATCGAACAAGGCGGCATTGGCTTTGTTGGTCATATGCCTGCCTCTACAATCCATGCGATGGTGACCGTAAGCCTTGCAGAGAAAACATTTACGTAAACTTTTGAACGATTTACGTTCTCTGTCTTGTCTGTTTACCATATTTTGCAAGTATGTTTGGTACCCTGGGTTTTTATCGCACATCTCGTTCAAATGGTGAGACATTTTACAGTGAATACAATGTCTAAATTTTTCAGAGGTAGGCCTGTTTGGTTTTTGCCTACTATAGTTTTTCTCATAGTTGGCTGCTGCTACCCAGTTACTGTCAGTAGCTTCAGTGGCAAAGCACTGTTTATTTGCCGTATAATAGGCCGACCCACGTCTTTCCATTTCTTCCACACTTGTGCATTCATTCTCCTGTAAGAACTTAGAAAAAGATGATGGGATAGAAGAAATGACCTTATCTCGAATGATGAGATCTTCTAATTTATCATAATTTTTGTTAATTTTGGCTGATGAAGTCCATTTGCTGAAAATGTCTCGGACTAAACAGAGGTAGTCAGAGAACGTTTGAGTTGATTTTGGACTCAGTTTACTGAATTGTTCTCTGTAACCTGCCTCGTCTAACATGAAATGTGCCATTATTTTAGATTTAATATAATGGTACTCTTTCCTGAGGTCTTTGGGGATGGTTTCAATGACTTTAAGAGGTTCCCCAGATAGACTCCTCATATATAGAATATTCCATTCAGAAAGTGGAACTTGGTAATGTTCCATTAACGTCTCAAAATTTTGGGTAAAGGCTGCTATGCAGTCACCCGAGGTATAGTTACGTACGATACCTTGATACTTCTTATACTGGTTTTCTTTTTCCAGTCTTTCAGATTTCTTTGACTCTTTATTCATTGCAGTCTCGGTGTCAAGTTGTTTCAGTTTCAACTGTAATTCTAGTTCTTCCCTCTTACTCTGAGCTGCTATTTCTGCTTTCTTAAGTTCACTGTCTATCTCAGCTTGCTTTGTCTTTGCAGCCATTTCTACTTCGGCTTGCTTTAATGCTGTTTCTGCCTCTATTTGCTTGGCAGCTTTTTCAATCTCTGCCTGTTTTAAGGCTGTTTCTGCCTCTGCTTGCTTGGCAGCCTTTTCAATCTCTGCCTGTTTCAAGGCTCGTTCTGCTGCCCTATCTTCGCGTTCGGCAGCTTTTTCCTGAACAAGTAGGTATTCTGCGTATTTGTTCTCACTCCATTTTGTTAATTCATCACCTTGTAACTTTAATTTTAACCCCATATCGATGAAATCAAATAATGACGACATGATGGAGAAAATACGTCAATGAAAATCAACCACACAAAATATGTTGTAAATGGTTAGTAGAAAAACAATTTACAATTGATTTGACTATACGATGCGTGCCCACTAATGCATACGTAAAGTTAAAGTAAAGAAAAATATACTCAAGTGCCCTTGGATACGGTGACGAATAGTTGGACAATCGGGCTAGAAAACTGTAGGGTCGTACTTCAGAACCACTAATGACCTCTACGGCAAGGTTATGGATGGTACGCAAAAACCTGCTTTGTTTTTGGAGAGAAATAAGTTAGTGTCTATTTGTTGGTGTGTGCCTGCAAGTCACTAAGTGTTGATTAGGTTTGGATGGCGTCGAGTGTAATTGTATGTCGTAAATTTGTCGTTAACAGTGTTTCTTTCAACAGAAGTTACACTCTTTCCAAAACTCTTTGCGTTCCACAAACTCAATACACAAAGACAATCTATCTGTATTTGAACACTCAATAACATTGATGACACATCACTTACATCAAGATGACATTCAGTAAGGACATAGACATCAAGTTTACAAGATGGCGACAAGGTCAAAATGGCGACAAAATCACAATGTTGACAAGGTCAAACGGTGACAAGTTTCACGAATTACAAATGTTTTACACGTTTACAGGATCAAACAATATGTACTGCACATTTACTAATGGTTTTAAACATATTTAAACAATGTAGTAATGGATCACACTGAGACTTTTCCGATCACATGTACATCACTATAACCTTGACAAATTTTACACGTACAAGAATTATAGTTTTAAATAATAAAGACGAGCAACACACGTCTAAATATATTAGGTTCTTAAACAAAGACGAGCAACCCACGTCCACACATGTCAGGATCTTATATTCGGCTCGTTGGCTAACACGTGTGAGACAGTACAAGTATAACGTGATTCGACGTAAGACACAGCAACACAAGTTCTATGGATTTATTGCCACATTAAATACAGAACGATAATTACAACGATCTACAATATATAACTCACAACCACAATACAGCTCATAGGTCTGACGCTCAAGATATCAGTCGTTCGGCTTTCAACCACGGAGATTCACACAAACGCCTTGCTCTCGTCACACATGTCCTTCCAGTCTCCTGTCCCAGCTCGGTCTGAGCTATCGCGCACACTGCCCACTGCCTCTGGTGGGGTCACGTGGCTTGCGTGCGTCTGTCGTCAGCCTGACCGCTGGTCGCGTGTCAGGTAGCAATCTTGCCAGCCGACAACTCTTGTCCGCCGGGTGCCGTAACGATGTTGCTGCATAGCTAGGCTCTGACAATGGATTGTATGATCATTTGTCCTGGCTATATCTAGTTATGGATTGTATGACTATTTGTCCTGGCTATATCTAGGTATGGATTGTATGACCATTTGTCTTGGCTATATCTAGTTATGGATTGTATGACCATTTGTCCTGGCTATATCTAGTTATGGTTTGTATGACCATTTGTCCTGGCTATATCTAGTTATGGATTGTATGACCATTTGTCCTGGCTGTGTCCAGGTATGGATTGTATGACCATTTTTCCTGGCTATATCTAGGTATGGATTGTATGACCATTTGTCCTGGCTATATCTAGGTATGGATTGCGAGAGAGAGAGAGAGAGAGAGAGAGAGAGAGAGAGAGAGAGAGAGAGAGAGAGTGGGTGTCAGAAAGAGGGAGAGAGTGAATGCGTGTGTGCATGCATGTGTGTGGAGAGAGTGATTGAGCGAGAAATGGTGGGGGAATGTGTCAGTGCATGCATTCGTACGTGTATGTGTGAGAGTGAGTGAGGGAATGTGTGCGTGCGTGCATGCGTTCATGTGTACGTGTATGTGTGAGAGAGTGTGATTGAGAGAGAGTGTGTGTGTGTAGGATTGTGTGTTAGAGAGTGAGACAGTGGGAGAGTTGATGTGTTAGTGTGTGTGTGAGCGCGCGCATGCGTGTGAGTGTGTGTATATGAAAGAATACAGAGAGAGAGAGAGAGAGAGAGAGAGAGAGAGAGAGAGAGAGAGCTGAGCAGATGCATGTCATGTAACACGCATGGTATGTAACAGCGAATCCATATGTTTGTGTGTTCTCATCTGTCATATTATCATTTAAATACCATTTGATTTTATCATGCATAATATAAACTCATGTTCATTACTGTAGTTTGAGTGAGAGAGTCAGTGAGTGTGAATGAGAGACAGAACGAGTGAGCGTGAGAGTAAAAGAATGAGCGGGAGAGTGAATGTGTGTGTGTGTGAGAGAGAGAGAGAGAGAGAGAGAAAGAGAAAGAGCATCACTATTTTTACGTCACATACATTTTATGTACACATTTTTCTCCATGTTTAACATTTTTATGAGACTGCTCATGACAAGTGTCAGTGTATGTCTGTGAGTAAAGTGTGGGAGTTTTTTCATACTAGTTTCAATACTAACGTGAGACATTTTGTATGTGTCTAGATGTGAGGAAGTGTGACCGTATGTGGAGGATGTGTGTGAGTGTGGGGATAAGTGTGGGTGGGGGTGTGTGGGTGGGGGTATGCGTTTGGATGGGTTGGGGTGTGTGGATTTTGGTGGGTAGTGGTATGTGGGTGTTGGTGGGATGTGTGGATGGATGTGTGGGGGTGAAAGTACGGGTGTTGGAATGGGTGTGGGGGATGTGTGTATGGGTGGAGGATATGTGTATGGGACGGATGCGAGGGATGTGTGTTTATGTGGGTGGAGATGTGTGGATGGTTTGAGGAAGTATGTGTGGGAGGCGGGGTTGTGTGGATAGGGGATTGTGTTGGGTGGATTGGGGATGCAAGGGCGGGTTGGGAGAAGTGTATGGTGTGTGGGTTTGAGATATGTGTGCGGTGTGTTGGTGGGGGATGTGTGAATGATGTGTGGGTGGAGGGTATGTTTGTGGTGGTATGGGTGGAGGATAGTGTGT
This sequence comes from Cepaea nemoralis, assembly GCA_014155875.1. Classification (NCBI taxonomy): domain Eukaryota; kingdom Metazoa; phylum Mollusca; class Gastropoda; order Stylommatophora; family Helicidae; genus Cepaea; species Cepaea nemoralis. Next base: position 231,921 of record JACEFZ010025060.1, read on the forward strand.
GGTGTGGGGGATGTGTGTGATGGGTGCGGGGAATGTGCGTATGGGTGGGGTATATGTGTGGGTGAGTAGGGGATTGTGGTGGTTGGGGGAAGTATGCGGGGTGTGTGGGTGGGAGATGTGTGTGTGTGTGGATGGGGAATGTGTGGGTGGGGGTGTGTGAGTGGCTTAGGGATGTGTAGGTGGGTAAGGGAGTTGTATGTGTCGGGGTGGGATGTGTGAGTGGGTGGAGGATGTGTGTCGGTAGGGGTATTGTGATCGAGAGATGTTTGGTTGGGGTGGGTGGATGGGGGTGTGTGAGTGCGTAGTGGAGGATGTATGCGTTAGTGAGTGTGTTTGGTGGACGGGTAGGGAATGCGTGTGTGGGTGGGGAGAGGTGTGTGGTGTGTTGGTTGGGGATATTGTGTGAGTGAGGTATGTGTGTGTGGGTGGGGGATTTTTGTGGTGTGTGAGTGGGGGTATGTGGGGTGGATGGGTAAGGGTATCTGTGTGGGTGTGGGTGGGAATATTGTGTGGTATCTGGGTGGGGGATATGTGTGTGGTGTGTAAGTGGGGATGTGTTGGTGAGGGATATGTGTGTGTGTGGTGCGTGGGTTGGGAATAGTGCGTGGTAGGGGGTGTATGTGATGTGCGGGTGGGGGATTGCGTGGTGGGGGTTTAGGTTAAGGCGTGAGGTGGGTGGAAGTTGTATGTGTGGAGTGGTGGGGTGTGTGTGTGTGTGGATTGGGGTTTTATGGGTAGTTAGGGAGGTGTGTGTGGGTGGGGGGGGGGGGTAGGGACATGTCAGTTGGTGGGGATGTGTGTGTATGGTTTGGGGATGTGTGAGTGAATGTGCGATGTGTGGGTTGGTGGGGGATTGTGTGCATGGGTGGGGAATATGTTGTCGATGGAGATGTGGCTAAGGGATGAGTGGTTTGAGGTGTGGGTGGGGAGAGGATGTGTGGGTTAAGATGTGGATGGGCGTGGGATGTGTGGGTTGGTGGGGGAATGTTTGTGGGTGGCGAGTGTGTTTTGGTTGGGGGATCAGGTGAGGGCAGTGTGTGTGGGTGGGGGATGTGCGGGAGGGGGATGGGTCGGTTGGTGGGGTATGTATGTGTCCTTGGTGTGCGTGTGTGTGGGTAGGTGGGGGTGTTTATGTGTCCCTTGGTGCGCGTATGTGTGGGTAGGTGGGGTTGTGTGGGTGGGGTGATGTATGGATAGGTGGGAGATGGGCTTCATAACATGGTAATTAGTCTTGTTTATGTTTACAACATTCATTTCACAATGTTTATTTTTCTTCCTATGTAAATGTATAATGCTCTTGATGAACGTAAGACAAGTGATTGAAAGGGCCGAATGTAAGACGGGCCTGCGCGCCCAATTTGTGACCCTAATAAAGTTGATTTGATTTGATTTGATTTGATTTTGTATGACCATTTGTCCTGGCTATATCTAGGTATGGATTGTATGACCATTTGTCCTAGCTATATCTAGGTATGGATTGTCTGACCATTTGTCCTGGCTATATTTAATTATGGATTGTATGACCATTTGTCCTGGCTATATCTAGGTATGGATTGTATGATCATTTGTCTTGGCTATATCTAGTTATGGATTGTATGACTATTTGTCCTGGCTATATCTAGGTATGGATTGTATGACCATTTGTCTTGGCTATATCTAGTTATGGATTGTATGACCATTTGTCCTGGCTATATCTAGTTATGGTTTGTATGACCATTTGTCCTGGCTATATCTAGTTATGGATTGTATGACCATTTGTCCTGGCTGTGTCCAGGTATGGATTGTATGACCATTTTTCCTGGCTATATCTAGGTATGGATTGTATGACCATTTGTCCTGGCTATATCTAGTTATGGATTGTATGACCATTTGTCCTGGCTATTTCTAGGTATGAATTGTATGATCATTTGTCCTGGCTATGTTCAGGTATGAATTGTATGATCATTTGTCCTGGCTATGTTTAGGTCTGAATTGTATGACCATATGTCCTGGCTATGTTCAGGTATGAATTGTATGACCATATGTCCTGGCTGTGTTCAGGTATGAATTGTATGATCATTTGTCCTGGCTGTGTTCAGGTATGAATTGTATGATCATTTGTCCTGGCTGTGTTCAGGTATGAATTGTATGATCATTTGTCCTGGCTATGTTCAGGTATGGATTGTATGACCATATGTCCTGGCTGTGTCTAGGTATGGAATGTATGATCATTTGTCCTGGCTGTGTTCAGGTATGAATTGTATGACCATTGTCCTGGCTGCGTTCAGGTATGAATTGTATGATCATTTGTCCTGGCTGTGTTCAGGTATGAATTGTATGATCATTTGTCCTGGCTGTGTTCAGGTATGAATTGTATGATCATTTGTCCTGGCTGTGTTCGGGTATGAATTGTATGATCATTTGTCCTGGCTGTGTTCAGGTATGGATTGTATAACCATTTGTCCTGGCTGTGTCTAGGTATGGATTGTATGACCATTTGTCCTATCTGCGTTCAGGTATATATTGTATGATCATTTGTCCTGGCTGCATTCAGGTATGAATTGTATGATCATTTGTCCTGGCTGTGTTCAGGTATGAATTGTATGATCATTTGTCCTGGCTATGTTCAGGTATGAATTGTTTGACCATTTGTCCTGGCTGTGTCCAGGTATGGATTGTATGATCATTTGTCCTGGCTGTGTCCGGATATGGATTGTATGATCATTTGTCCTGGCTGTGTTCAGGTATGAATTGTATGATCATTTGTCCTGGCTATGTCTAGGTATGAATTGTATGACCATTTGTCCTGGCTATGTCCAGGTATGGATTGTATGACCATTTGTCCTTGCTGTGTCTAGGTATGGATTGTATGACCATTTGTCCAGTCTGTGTTTGGGTATGGATTGTATGACCATTTGTCCTGGCTATATCTAGTTATGGATTGTATGACCATTTGTCCTGGCTATAGTTATGGATTGTATGACCATTTATCCTGGCAGTGTTCAGGTATGGATTGTATGACCATTTGTCCTGGCTATACCTAGTTATGGATTGTATGACCATTTGTCCTGACTATATCTAGTTATGGATTGTATGACCATTTGTCCAGGCTATATCTAGTTATGGATTGTATGACTATTTGTCCTGGCTATATCTAGGTATGGATTGCATGACCATTTGTCTTGGTTATATCTAGGTATGGATTGTATGACCATTTGTCCAGGCTATATCTAGTTATGGATTGTATGACCACTTGTCCTGGCTATATCTAGGTATGGATTGTATGACCATTTGTCCTGGCTATATCTAGGTATGGATTGTATGACCATTTGTCCTGGCTATATCTAGGTATGGATTGTATGACCATTTGTCCTAGCTATATCTAGTTATGGATTGTATGACCACTTGTCCGGGCTATATCTAGGTATGGATTGTATGACCATTTGTCCTGGCTATATCTAGGTATGGATTGTATGACCATTTGTCCTGGCTATATCTAGGTATGGATTGTATGACCATTTGTCCTAGCTATATCTAGGTATGGATTGTATGACCATTTGTCCTGGCTATATTTAATTATGGATTGTATGACCATTTGTCCTGGCTATATCTAGGTATGGATTGTATGATCATTTGTCCTGGCTATATCTAGTTATGGATTGTATGACTATTTGTCCTGGCTATATCTAGGTATGGATTGTATGACCATTTGTCTTGGCTATATCTAGTTATGGATTGTATGACCATTTGTCCTGGCTATATCTAGTTATGGTTTGTATGACCATTTGTCCTGGCTATATCTAGTTATGGATTGTATGACCATTTGTCCCGGCTGTGTCCAGGTATGGATTGTATGACCATTTTTCCTTGCTATATCTAGGTATGGATTGTATGACCATTTGTCCTGGCTATATCTAGGTATGGATTGTATGACCATTTGTCCTGGCTATATCTAGGTATGGATTGTATGACCATTTGTCCTAGCTATATCTAGGTATGGATTGTATGACCATTTGTCCTGGCTATATTTAATTATGGATTGTATGACCATTTGTCCTGGCTATATCTAGGTATGGATTGTATGATCATTTGTCTTGGCTATATCTAGTTATGGATTGTATGACTATTTGTCCTGGCTATATCTAGGTATGGATTGTATGACCATTTGTCTTGGCTATATCTAGTTATGGATTGTATGACCATTTGTCCTGGCTATATCTAGTTATGGTTTGTATGACCATTTGTCCTGGCTATATCTAGTTATGGATTGTATGACCATTTGTCCTGGCTGTGTCCAGGTATGGATTGTATGACCATTTTTCCTGGCTATATCTAGGTATGGATTGTATGACCATTTGTCCTGGCTATATCTAGTTATGGATTGTATGACCATTTGTCCTGGCTATTTCTAGGTATGGATTGTATGACCATTTGTCCTGGCTGTGTTCAGGTATGGATTGTATGACCATTTTTCCTGGCTATATCTAGTTATGGATTGTATGACCATTTGTCCTGGCTATATCTAGGTATGGATTGTATGACCATTTGTCCTGGCTGTGTTCAGGTATGAATTGTGTGACCATTTGTCCTGGCTGTGTCTGGGTATGGATTGTATGATGATTTGTCCTTGCTATGTCCAGGTATGGATTGTATAACCATTTGTCCTGGCTGTGTTCAGGTATGAAGTGTATGACAATTTGTCCTGGCTGTGCCTCTGTATGGATTGAATGACCATTTGTCCTGGCTGTGTGCATGGATTGTATAACCATTTGTTTTGGTTTGTACATGAATTGTATGACCTTTCTCCTAGTTGTGTACAGGCCAGGGTTTTATTACCATTTCTCCCAGCTGTATACAGGCAAGTATTGTATGAAAGAAACAATTCTTCATCTGTAAGAAGTTTGACACATAACTCTGGCTGTGTATGCCGGATGTCTCAATCTATTAGTTTATACATTACTTGTGTTTTCTATGTCCTTGTCAAGAATGAAGGCCATGCTGCTGGGGTATGCATCTAAGGTTCAGTCATCTTTTCATGGTTCTGTCCCCAGAATATAAGAGAGCAGTTCAATTACTAGACAACGCCACAAGTTCAGATGTTGTATTACCAAAAGTTACCAAAAACTCGTCTCTGAGACAGTCTGGTATGTTTGAATTTTAATTTCTTATTACATGTTTACAGTTTTTAAATGTAAGAATTGATTGAGACTTTGGTGTGGAAGCAATGACCAACACATTTTGTGTGCATTTAACTCTTTCTTATCCTGGCAGCACACTGTGTTCATTGGCTACTCTGTACATCACACTGTAAGTTCATGGGCTACTATATACATCACACTGTGTGTTCATTGGCTACTCTATACATCACACTGTGTGTTCATTGGCTACTCTATACATCACACTGTAAGTTCATGGGCTACTATATACATCACACTGTGTGTTCATTGGCTACTCTATACATCATACTGTGAGTTCATTGGCTACTCTGTACATCACACTGTGTGTTCATTGGCTACTCTATACATCACACAGTGAGATCATTGGCTACTCTATACATCACACTGTGTGTTCATTGGCTACTCTATACATCAACCTGTGTGTTCATTGGCTACTCTATACATCACACTGTGTTCATTGGCTACTCTATACATCACACTGTATGTTCATTGGTTACTCTATACATCACACTGTGTGTTCATTGGCTACTCTATACATCACACTGTGTGTTCATTGGCTACTCTATACATCACACTGTGTGTTCATTGGCTATTCTATACATCACACTGTGTGTTCATTGGCTACTCTATACATCACACTGTGTGTTCATTGGCTACTCTATATATCACATTGTGTGTTCATTGGTGTGTACTCTGTAAATCACATTGTGTGTTCATTGGCTGGTACACTGGTCAGTTTGGGAGTCTTTCAAGACGTGAGATAGGGTTGTTGTCTACTGTGTCCTGTGTGGAGTCTACAAATGGTGGTTTGTGCTATGTTTAACATTGATGGAATCTTGTGAGTAATATAGTTTGAAGATGCATGAGGTAGTTGTGAACATGTGACTCCACCACAAATCTTAGCATTGTGACTGTCTGTAAACTCATTCATGGGAAGGCATTGTGATAGTTTCCCATTGCCTTCCATGGTCATTTATAATTCATAGAGTATTCTTTTTTGATTAACAGTGACAGTTATAACTGGACCCACTGCCATGCATGTGGCTGCTCGATGCGGATCGTTGGACGTTGTCAGCTGTCTTTGGTCGAGGTCGGCCAATTATCTTCTTGTTGACCAGGATGGGTGGGCGGCCATTCACCACGCTGCTTACTACGACCACCAAAGTATTGTCAGATTCATGGTCAGGAAGGATGCAGATCTTTTGGAGCTGCCAACCAAGAATGAGTAAGTTAACTCTTTTGGTTTCTAATGCTTTGGGCTAAGAGTTAAAAGTGTTAAAACTCACTCTTCCAGACCATTCACAAGCAGCACACTAACCAGCCAAGCAACTGTGCATGATGTCTTACATCTGAGACAGAGGATTCACAAGCAGCACACTAACTAGCCCACCAACTGTGCATGGTGTCTTATACCTGAGACAGGAGATTCTCTAGCAGCACATTAACCAGCCCACCAACTGTGCACGGTGTCTTATACCTGAGACAGGAGATTCTCTAGCAGCACGCTAACCAGCCCACCAACTGTGCACGGTGTCTTATACCTGAGACAGGAGATTCTCTAGCAGCACGCTAACCAGCCCACCAACTGTGCACAGTGTATTATTCCTGAGACAGGAGATTCTCTAGCAGCACATTAACCAGCCCACCAACTGTGCACGGTGTCTTACACCTGAGACAGGAGATTCTCTAGCAGCACACTAACCAGCCCACCAACTGTGCACGGTGTCTTATACCTGAGACAGGAGATTCTCTAGCAGCACATTAACCAGCCCACCAACTGTGCACAGTGTATTATTCCTGAGACAGGGAATTCACTAGCAGTGCACTAACCAGCCCACCAACATATTCATCACTGAAAATTGCAGATCAAGCCTCTATGAAATTCATCAGCTTGATCAATGGAAATGGTATATATACTGAGAGATTTAATATGCAAGAACATATGTTGTCTTCACATCAGCTCCAGAGATGAAAACACAAGATCTATGTTTAAAACCCGTCACCCCACATTGTGCCAATGGCGTCAGGCAGAAGCTTGCAGTTGGGAGGGTAAAGGCCTAACCCTAGTGCGAGGAAATACAACCTAAAGACCAAATGTCATGGCAGGGCAGACTAGGCCTTAAGCCTTGGTCTGCAACTGGTCTAGGATGGAAGCATCTACAGGCGGACAGATTGCTTTGCTGATCCGGCAGCTTCTGCAGTTTGTCTTGTTCCAGACGTATTGGTGTGACCTTTCCTCTGGAGTAAACTAGGTAGGCCAAGAGAGGGATCATGCTGCATGGGCAACACATGGTCTCTAAACTCAGCTCAGGCTTTGTGTTATGGAGAGGTATAACTATATTGTACAAACTATGGTCTGTCAACTCAGCAAGGTGCAAGTCATGTTTAGAACTGATGCTAGTTGAGCTGAGTTGAGCTCAGAATTGACATCACTACTCTCAGGACATTCCCATGTGTGCTTCATCCCCTCATTCAACCACCAGCAGTGAACTGCATGTTCAGAACAATGGCTACCGGCGGTTGCTGAATTGACTGTTTTGCCCTTTCGGTTCATGAATGCATTTTCCGGGAGACTCCCGGGAGTCTCCCCGAAGCTGAAGCTGTGGAGTTCGTGCTTTGTGTGACACTTTCGGCGGGTCGCCCTACGGTTGGAGACCGAGCCATGTGAGAAAACCCGGGTCAATGAGGTCTTTCTGGTGACTGCCGAGTCCTTAGTCCATCGACGATGACCTGTGGCGAGTGTGGATGAATTTTGTGTTGGCATTCTGACAGCGGCATTATGCACAGTGTACCTGTGAGGGCTGTTGGATTGCCGAGACTCCTGTCTATTCCGCTTTTCACATTGGACAGTGGGGAGCATTTTATGTGATATTCGCTAGCACGGGAATGGAGCATAATGGGGACGACCCGTTGCCGTGATGTTGGAACTTCGACTAACTAACTAACATTCAACCACCAGCGAAGAGTCACACTAATAATCTTTCCTACTGCTATCTGATGAAAGTTCTCCTGGTCTTCCCTCTGAGTTTTGAGATTCTACCAGAGCATCTGGCAATCTCCTGCAATCTCATCCTTTTCACATATGGGTTCTTAATCTGTTCCTCCATCTTCTCCACTTGGTCCCACAGGCGCACGACCACCTCTCCCTTGCCCATAGGTAATCGACCGCCAAAAAGTGCATTCCCTGCCAGCCTATCAGCCTGTTCATTCCCCCTGCACTCCAGCATGCCCAGGGCAAAAATTCTGTGCAATTCTTACAATTTGTGACCTCTGAAGCGAGGTGAGCCATTCCACACAAAATATTCCTTTCTCCACCTTACTAAGCATACTCCTTGAGTCCGTGATGAAGACAATGTGTATTGCAGTGATCTCCTCTAACGACCGGAATGCCGCTGTGACTGCTTCCACCTCCATTCTCATGCGGGAGGTCGTAGCCTCAAATGCCATACTCTCCTTTTTCAAGAATCATCCATTAGCCTTCGCAATGAAACCCCAACCACTCTGTCTGTTTCTCATCACTGATCCATCAGTATAGATCATTATGTCACCTTGATGTGTATTACTCTGGACCAGTTGTTGCACCTCAAACTTAGTGCGTCCTGCTTCCCATTCTCTGCACTCACAACCCAATGTTACTATTACATTGTGCCAGTCCGTCCTGTCTGTTGGTACTTCAACCCACTCTTTTTCACGATTGATGGTCTCTAGTTCACAAACCTGACTTATAGATATTTCTGCCTGTGGCATCCAGGACCTGCCTCGTCTTAGTCTATGACCCTTGACCAAATCCATGGCTGCATGCAGGGGTTGATCCCTATCTGCAGCAACTCTCAGGTACCATTTGGCCTGAAGGACTCTATGCTTATTCGCCATTGTTGGCAGTGCCAGGATATGCCTCGTGCATATAATTGGTGTGTTCTTTGTGCACCCCAGAATCACATGGCCGCATTTTGTATGCGCTCCAACCTTTCAAGCTGGCTCTTTGATACTGTCAGGAGCCCCAAACCATACTCAATGACAGAAATTATTAACTGCTGAAAGAGCCTGTAAAGCATCCTCTGCTCTACCCCGGTTACTGCCATTGCCCTCAAAGCATTAAGTCCCCTTCCAGCCTTCACCACCAAAGCCTCCACATGATCCTTAAAAGACAAACACCTGTCGAAGGTGATACCCAAGTACTTCAATTTACTCTCTCTACTAAGAGGACATCCATTCAATATAATACATGGGACATCTGCCTTCAAAATCTGGTTATCCAGGGAGTACCATCCAGGGAGCACAACCGATGCCTTGTCTGGGTTTATAATGGCCCCTGCATCCCTGCACCACTCTTTCACCCTGTTTACTGTCACCTGTAAATCTGCAGCCAAACTTTTCCTATCTCTGCCCTGTCTGTACACCAGCACATCATCTGCAAATGTCAAGATTCTGTCCACACCTGGTGTCTCAATAGCTGTGATTTTGCTGATGTAGACATTAAAGAGCACTGGAGACAAGGCAGATCCCTATGGCAACCCAGGTGTAATAGTACAAGGGTCAGAAGTCCATGAACCCATGCGCAGTGCAACATTACGCTCATAAAGGACTGCCGCAACCAATCTGACAAAGCAAGGGAATTCCTCCATGTCCAGCAGAGTGTATATCAACTGATCATAACTAACCCTGTTAGACTCATCCTCCAGGTCAAGAGCTACAGCCACTGTCTCCTGTTTATCCTGGAAGCCCTCGTAGACATCAAATGCAAAACTTGCAGCATTGGCCCAGGTGTCCTTCCCAGGCCGTAACTCTGAGCCCTTTAGAAGCAGATTACGACTTTCCAAATGTCGCTGGAGCCTGCAGGCTATCTTTCTGAGGACTTTGCCAAAGGTGTTTTGCAGGGTTGTGATTCAGTATCCATTAAGTCTGGAGTGATCCTTACCTGGCTATGGGAGTGGACCTGGGTAGCTGTGCAGCCAATCCTGGGATATTTCCGCAAAGCAAAGAGCCATCTCCTCCAAGTCCCCATCCTTCATGTTACTCATATGGGTGTACCTCACCCTGTCTGGGCCTGCTCGCTAATCAATATGTTGACAGACAAATAATGCTAGATAACATGGTAATCACCTTCCTTCCTTCCCTCAATTTCTCATCCGCCCTTCCCACAATTTCTCATCCGCCCTTCCCTCAATTTCTCATCTGCTCTTCCTTCAATTTCTCAGCTGCCCTTCCCTCAATTTCTCATCTGCCCTTCCCTCAATTTCTCATCTGCCCTTCCCTCAATTTCTCATCCACCCTTCCCACAATTCTCATCCATTCACTTTCCTTCCTCATCTCTCTCTCTCTCTCTCTCTCTCTCTCTCTCTCTCTCTCTCTCTCTCTCTCTCTCTCTCTCTCTCTCTCTCTTCTCTCTCTCTCTGTCTGTCTATCTGTCTGTCTCTTACCCTCTCTGTCTGTCTGTCTCTGTCTATCTCTCTCTCTGTCTGTCTGTCTCTGTCTATCTCTCTCTCTTTCTCTCTCTGTCTATCTGTCTGTCTCTGTCTATCTCTCTCTCTCTCTCTCTCTCTCTCTCTCTCTCTCTCTATCTGTCTGTCTCTGTCTATCTCTCTCTCTGTCTATCTGTTTGTCTCTGTCTATCTCTCTCTGTCTCTATCTCTCTCTGTCTCGATCTCTCTATCTGTCTGTCTCTATCTCTCTCTGTCTCTCTCTCTATCTGTCTGTCTCTGTCTCTCTCTCTTTCTTTCTCTCTCTCTGTCTGTCTATCTGTCTCTCTCTTACTCTCTCTCTCTCTCTCTCTCTGTCTATCTGTCTGTCTCTGTCTATCTCTCTCTCTCTGTCTCTCTCTCTGTCTATCTCTCTCTCTCTCTCTGTCTCTCTCTCTCTCTCTCTCTCTCTCTCTCTCTCTCTCTCTCTCTCTCTCTCTCTCTCTCTCTCTCTCTCTCTCTCTCTCTCTCTCTCTCTCTCTGTGGAATCATGTTCCAGACAGAGCAGAGGGTTATGTGTTGTCACATCAGAGTGCTATTGTTGGTCTAGTGATGGTCATTCCTGATTGACCAGACCTGGCAGTCGTGCTGGTGTTGTACACCACCTACAACAGCAACATCACAGGTCAGTTACTGTACTTTAACTTCTCTTTAGCACACATGATCATGGCCCATCCTTGGATGCAAACATTCTAATTGCCTTCATGTTGCTAAGCCTCTAATGTACATCATCAACATTTCATCTTCTCATTCCACATTTGGGACATGTGCACACAATGAAGTCGTATCAGAATCAGAATCATGGCTCATGGCACAAGTCACCTCCCATGACTTCATCAACTCGTGCTCCCTGACCTTCTGCCTTCTTCAGACGGGATTCATGCACATAGATCTACTCTAACATAGCATTTTGTTCAGAATAGGAAAATCTGTCATCTGTTTTGGAGACTGGGGCAGGTATACTAACTATACCCATCATCATCATCATCATCATCATCATCATCATCATATCACCACCATGTTTACTCAAACTCTTACTCACATTCTCACCACACTTGGGCTCCTTCCCAAACAGTCATGCTAGACAAAGTCTAATATCCCTTTAAGAGCTGTGACAGACAAATTATTTAAATTATTCAGTTTTCTTTGATATGTTCTATACCAGGGGTGGCCAACATGAGGCCCGCAGGCCGCATGTGGCCCACCGGTAGCTATGTTGCGGCCCGCGGAGTGGGAAGCGACGATGTGGTCGAAGCTGTAGCACGCTTGCTTGTTTACTTTAATTAACAAAATGAAACAAAAAAATAATTAGGTGCGTGGCCCGGCAGGAAATATTATTTCTGAAATTTAGCCCGCCTGCTGAAAAGGTTGGCCACCCCTGTTCTATACAATAAATAATTTCATATACATGACTTCTTCTTATAGCCCAGGCGTTGGTGATCATGTCTGTCCAAATCTTCTGTCTCTTGTGCTGTCAGTCATGTCTGATACCAATGTTCCTCCTTGCCATAATGTCAAACTGTTAAGCATCTTCTCTCTTGGTCTTCCCTCTGCTTCTCCTCCTCCAACCTTCCCATTGTGATGACATGCTCCAGCTTTCCCCATCTCATGACATGCTTACAGAATGCAGACTGTCTTCTTCTGATGCAAATAACCTGTTCTCTGTGTGAGTTAACCTCTTTCAAGATAACTTCATTGCTCTTTCTGTCTATCCACATTGTTGTTATCATTCTTTTATACACCACATCTCCACAGCCTCCACATCATTCTTTTATAAACCACTTCTCTTTCAGCCTCCACATCATTCTTCACTGTCTGCTAATTGTCCACAATTCACTCCCGTACATCAGGGTTGGCTCAGTATAGCTCTACAGAACTCTTTCTTCACCTCAGTTAACACAGATAAATTGCAGAGAATATGCTTGATCATGTGAAATCTTATGTAGACATGACATGATGACCTCGTGATGACATCCACAGGCTAATGTCGACCCCCCTGCTGCTGGCAGCCGGTGCTGGGGCCCTGGCTGTGGTGCGGTGCCTGGTCAACCTGTCGGCCGACATGGAGGTCAGGGACATGGGCAACAATAATCTGGTCATCCTAGCCACGCTGCGATTCCACACAAATGTCCTGCAGTACTTGATTGAGAAGGATCTTCCAAATGTCAGAGTGTGGGAGATATTGGTTGGTAGGTCTTCTTGTAGTGTCAGAGTGTGTGAGATATTGGTTGGTGTCTTCTTGTAGGGTCAGAGTGTGGAAGATATTGGTTGGTAGGTCTTCTTGTAGTGTCAGAGTCTGGGAGATATTGGTTGGTAGGTCTTCTTGTAGTGTCAGAGTGTGGGAGATATTGGTTGTTTGGTCTCCTTGTAGTGTCAGAGTGTGTGAGATATTGGTTGGTAGGTCTTCTTATATTGTCAGAGTGTGGGAGATATTGGTTGGTAGGTCTTCTTGTAGTGTCAGAGTGTGGGAGATATTGGTTGGTAGGTCTTCTTGTAATGTCAGAGTGTGGGAGATATTGGTTGGTAGGTCTTCTTGTAATGTCAGAGTGTGGGAGATATTGGTTGGTAGGTCTTCTTATATTGTCAGAGTGTGGGAGATATTGGTTGGTAGGTCTTCTTGTAGTGTCAGAGTGTGGGAGATATTGGTTGGTAGGTCTTCTTGTAATGTCAGAGTGTGGGATATATTGGTTGGTAGGTCTTCTTGTAATGTCAGAGTGTGGGATATATTGGTTGGTAGGTCTTCTTGTAGTGTCAGAGTGTGGGAGATATTGGTTGGTAGGTCTTCTTGTAGTGTCAGAGTGTGGGAGATATTGGTTGGTAGGTCTTCTTGTAATGTCAGTGTGGGATATATTGGTTGGTAGGTCTTCTTGTAATGTCAGAGTGTGGGATATATTGGTTGGTAGGTCTTCTTGTAGTGTCAGAGTGTGGGAGATATTGGTTGGTAGGTCTTCTTGTAGTGTCAGAGTGTGGGAGATATTGGTTGATAGGTCTTCTTGTAGAGTCAGAGTGTGGGAGGTATTGGTTGATAGGTCTTCTTGTAGTGTCAGAGTGTGGGAGGTATTGGTTGGTAGGTCTTCTTATATTGTCAGAGTGTGGGAGATATTGGTTGGTAGTGTCAGCAGAGTTAATGCACGCATCACTGGGGTTAACTTGTGGTGGAGGTGCCTATGAAGTGTCTTGCTGGGTTTGCTTTGCTAAACGAGTTGTGCATGTCAGTGTGGCAAACTGAAACAACACACTTCTCATCTCAACCACATACACATGGTTGCTGGATGAGGAATTGAAACATGGTAATTGAAGATATGTCGCCGGTCTCCCTGGCCAAGTGGTTAACGACGTTCATAATCCCGTATATCCACGTGGGGAAAAGAGCTGCGCAAGATTCGGCAGCGGATCGTGCCGTGCTGGTAACTTACAGGGGTATGTGAGCTGGTCGTTCAGAAAGCAATGGCAAACTACTGAACATAAAACTTGCCTAGTTCATTAACACCAGCTGAAAAATGCTGATGTTGACTGCAATGTCCTGTAAAGGATATGCAACATTTTAAAACAATTGAAGATAGTATTGGGGAGGGGGGTCAATTGAAGGATGGTAATTGAAGATAGTATTGGGTGGGGGGGGGGGGGGGGAGAGACAATTGAAACAAGGTAACTGAAGATAGTATTAGGGAGGGAGGAACAACTGAAACAAGGTATTTGAAGATAGTATTGGGGAGGGGGAACAATTGAAACAAGGTAATTGAAGATAGTATTGGGGAGGGGGAACAATTGAAACTAGGTAATTGAAGATAGTATTGGGGAGGGGGGAACAATTGAAACAAGGTAATTGAAGATAGTATTGAGGAGGGAGGAACAATTGAAACAAGGTATCTGAAGATAGTATTGGGGAGGGGGAACAATTGAAACAAGGTATATGAAGATAGTATTGGGGAGAGGGAACAATTGAAACAAGGTAATTGAAGATAGTATTGGGGAGGGGAAACAATTGAAACAATGTAATTGAAGATAGTATTGGGGAGGGAGGAACAATTGAAACAAGGTATCTGAAGATAGTATTGGGGAGGGGGAACAATTGAAACAAGGTATTTGAAGATAGTATTGGGGAGGGGGGACAATTGAAACAAGGTAATTGAAGATAGTATTGGGGAGGGGGAACAATTGAAACTAGGTAATTGAAGATAGTATTGGGGAGGGAGGAACAATTGAAACAAGGTATTTGAAGATAGTATTGGGGAGGGGGAACAATTGAAACTAGGTAATTGAAGATAGTATTGGGGTGGGAGGAACAATTGAAACAAGGTATCTGAAGATAGTATTGGGGAGGGGGAACAATTGAAACTAGGTAATTGAAGATAGTATTGGGGAGGGAAGAACAATTGAAATTAGGTAATTGAAGATAGTATTGAGGAGGGGGAACAATTGAAACAAGGTATCTGAAGATAGTATTGGGGAGGGGGAAAATTGAAACTAGGTAATTGAAGATAGTATTGGGGAGGGGGAACAATTGAAACTAGGTAATTGAAGATAGTATTGGGGAGGGGGAACAATTGAAAATAGGTAATTGAAGATAGTATTGGGGAGGGGGAACAATTGAAAATAGGTAATTGAAGATAGTATTGGGGAGGGAGGAACAATTGAAACAAGGTATCTGAAGATAGTATTGGGGAGGGGGAATAATTGAAACTAGGTAATTGAAGATAGTATTGGGGAGGGGGAACAATTGAAACTAGGTAATTGAAGATAGTATTGGGGAGGGGGAACAATTGAAACTAGGTAATTGAAGATAGTATTGGGGAGGGGGAACAATTGAAACTAGGTAATTGAAGATAGTATTGGGGAGGGGGAACAATTGAAACTAGGTAATTGAAGATAGTATTGGGGAGGGGGGAACAATTGAAACTAGGTAATTGAAGATAGTATTGGGGAGGGAGGAACAATGGAGGTAAGGTAAAGGGGGGGGGGGTGCTATCAAAGGTTGAAAACTCATTGTTTTCAGTAGAAGGGGAGATAAGAGGGTCAGCCAGACCCGTCTGAAATACATGGCAGTGCTACTCAGGGGAAAAACGTGTGATCCAAACACGGCAATTTAATGCAGGCCTAACACCTATCTAAAAGTCCAGACTTTGTGGAGACGGGACAACGTCTGAGTTGCCACCACAAAGGAGCAATTAGGACCAGATACTTGACACCTCACGCGCAATACAGCGGCAAAGTAGGAACACATGGCTGACACACTATTGCCAGCAACCCAGGAAGGCGGGTGTTAATAGCCTATTGGAATGGAATGACGCAACTGCATTGCATGTTTCATTGTTTCAGGCGTGGCAGGGCCTCGGTCCATTTGATTGACAGATGAAACTACCCTTCACAGGAAAGGAGGAGGGGGGAAAAGAGTTTAGGACTTAATCCATCCCGTCATCGTACATGGAAAAATAGGTGGAGTTAATTAATAGGGGAGATATTAATTAGCCAACGTGAAAACTAGCCAGGGCTGAAGAGAATAAAACTACATGCATGGCCAGCAAGACTTCAGACGCAAATTTACAATAGCATTCTTAGGATACCTTGTGGAGAAATATTAACATTTCGTTCTGTTGGACTTCTGTACGAAGTCGTATGACAGGATTTCCTAGCTATAACCCAGGTAATACCATTACTCTGATTAGTTTGTCTGCTAGTCTGAAGGCTTGTGTAGTTTCCTGTTTCTACATATTCTCCCAAACTTTACACTGGTGGATTTTCTTTGTACTTAATGTTCCAGTTTCTAGATTTACTATTACACTGTGAACTTTATCTTCTTCTTTCATTCACCACTTGGTTGTCTGATTTGTTGTATGTGATAATTTGGAGAAATCCATTATCCAAGCTACATGAGCGTGTGGCTTATTCATGTACAGAAGATACATTTAGATTCATCCTGTATGATGTTAAACATTGGGGAGACTGACTACTTAGGAGAAATTCCTGAGAGCTACCAGTCTCTTGATAGTGTCCAATTAACATTGATTATTTGGACCAACACTTTTTGAGTGCCTACCAAGATTGTGGTGAAACCACTTGGTTTGAGGAATGGCACCAGTTCACCTTGTCTGCATGATGTCTGCATGAGGACAGACATGACTTAGGACTTTCAATATCCCAGACAGATTCAGGGAAGGCATTTAATGTTCGACAGGTACTGTGCGACCAGTCCTTCCGACAAGACGGAATGAATGAATCAGAAAGGGAGAAAGTGAGGTGAACTTATATGGGAAACACTGTATTACATAAATGTATATGAATATGTATGTTTTGAGCTATAGATGTTCTAAATAGTTTTATTAATATATACATATATATTTATTTATTTAGAACTGATATATGTTTATGTAACATGCCATCATATATATCATCATACCATCATATATTATGACTTGAATGTATGTTTATATGAATGTATAGATATATGTGTTTGAGATGTGTAGACGTAGATACTACCCATCTCCGTTCGTTTCATTCAGATCTCTTAGGAGCAATGGACAGTCAACAACCCATATCCGGAAGTGACTTAGCCTTGTGAGGGACCAATTTGGACTCCTTCAATCTGACAGTGAACTGCGTCTCACTGGGGGAAGCATGACCTATGTGCTTCTGAGCTTTTCAGCCAGATGAGTTACGTATACCATACCATAATCATCATCATCATCATCATCATATGATCATCAAGATTAGAAATAATAAACACAGTTGTTGTATTTTAAAACTCAATTTGTCCGTATAATTCTAAATGTTTATAAATGTTTGTGTAGCGTAATCAAGTACACACATTATTGTATCATTTAGTGGGGGTTCACACATATTGTCCAGAAGTGGGAATCTATGTCCGGGAGGTCTCTTGCCTATGCAGTCATAAGTAACCAGATTACGTTGCATGTCTTAACTCCTCCTTTCTCACTTCTGGTGATACCAAGTACAGCCAAATCTATATAGATATATTCTATCTTCAACGAGCCACTTCTTGGCTGTTTTCTTGAGTATCAGGGACAGTGTCTTAAATCAGCATAACAGACATTTGTTCCACGTTTTCTCTCTGGGATCTGGGGTAGCAATTAGTTCCTTCTGACAGAGTTAGGGGATCTTAAACTGCATCCAGAACTTAACACCAGCAGAAGAAAATGATGGTGGCTGGGTGGTTGCCCAACCGGGAGCTACCTCAAGCCAGTTGGTGACATATTGGTCTGCTCGTCCGCTATAGAATCCGGGAGTACACCCTAGAAAATTTTGGTTCGCTTCCGACTTATTGTTCTGCTCGCCCGCTATAGAATCCGGGAGTAAACCCTAGAACACTTTGGTTCGCTCGCAAGGAACGAACCTATTTCAAATCTGTTAGTCTGGTATTATTCTGGTCTTGCCATGGATAGAACCTAGGTCATTCTCACTTACATTCTTAGCAGTATTAGTTAGTTATAATTTATTTCTAATGTAATAGCTTGCTTGATTGTAGGCAAGATTTTGACACATTAGGACTTCTCATCCATGATAGAATCAGAGAATAAATTCTAGACTATTGATTTTCATAAACCATTCTTTCATTCTTCACCCATTACATTTGCTAAGTATTAACTTAGGAATTTGTTTCTAGGGAAGTTTGTAGAATTTAAATAACTTGTTAAAAAGTTAATAACGGATAATATCATATGAGTTAATTTACATCATTCACCACTGTAGAATTAATAATCACATTAATTAGTGATATTAATTAGTTTATTGATGATTTACTTGATGATTTTTTGATTACATGCTTTATCATTTGATTTAATCATGAATAATTTGATAATGCATAATTACTTCAGTGTATGACGGACTGCTTTGCATCAACTTTCTCACTCAAATTCACTACTATCATTCTCATAGCAGTGTCAGTTCCTCTTGTCACTATCCTGCTCTAGCATAAATCTAACTAGCTCTGTGTAGGGTAATAATATAATTACTTACCTGAGTTTAAGCTGAGAAGAGATCATGGATGCACGCACAGATTTCTTAGAGTCCGCTAGAGGATGGGGCATAAGGCTCAGCTTAGTAGGAGAGAAGCTAGAACTATTTATTAGAGATGAAATGGATTGGTGGGACAAAGAAGACGAACTGATGATGAAAAGACTTGCAGAATTAGAAGCAGATATGCATCACAAAGCTGAAGAAGATGAGATTAAGAAGAAGCAAATTGAAATACTGAACATGGAGGAATCTACCAGCTCGGCTGAGGAAAAGCCAATCACTCAAGCCGAAACTCTGATAGGAAGTGGGAAAGCTGACCGTCATGAAGAAGAGGCATGCATTCCTTCGCAAATCCCCATGGCTCAGAAAAACAAAAACTTGGGCACAGAAAGGCAGATGCTTCCTTCCTAGCCTATTCCTAAAAATAAAAGGAATAGGAATAAATGTACCAAGCGTACAGTAAACAGTCACAAACGTGATAAATGTTTACACCGCAATGAAAGCGGATTCACTGGCTTGGCAACCCAGCAATCTCAGGAGCTTCCTAAGACTTCCCAAAGGAGAAAAATCCAGGAGGAGGAGGACCTGAGGAAAACTATTAAAGAGATCGAAGGCGAGACCTTACCCGACTCTTTTATTCCCTTCAGTTCAGAGAAACTAGGAGTGGAAATGAATTCAGCTGAGACTGGAATGGATGTAAAACAGGATTCCAGTGTTTCTCTCGGTGTGGCCACACAAGATGAAATAATTATCAGTATGAATTACTTATCTCAGGTGGGGGATGGCATTGAAAATGACACCCCACAACATTCACTTCTATTGGATTTGGCACAAGAAAACCAGACCAGGGAGATAATACCTCAATTGGACTTGGCACAAGAGAGCCCGGCCATGGAGGAAAAACAAGACACGGAGGAGAATTCTTACGATGTCAGTATCTTGGAGTCTTTCGAAAAGGAAACTCAAGATACACAAAGCATTCATGTAGGTTATACCACGGACTCTGATTCAGGGACGATAAACATGTCTGCTAACAACAAAGAAGAAAATACTTCTTTGGACAGGATGAAGGTAATACCTATCATCAACACAGCTGAAGCTAACAGGGGATCACAACTGATGGACTCTGCAGCGGAACAAAACCGGAGCGGTTGGTATACTCAACACTCAGGACCTTGTTTACCTTTCACTTCAACCAATGTTGGATGGGGAGAACAGCTGTTTATGTATACTTCTACAAGGAGTGATACAAATTCACAGTTCTTGGGGAACAACATGATTTCTCAAAGCTGGACAACTTCTACTAGCCTTATACTTTCAAACACAGATTCAAAATGGAACTCTGTTGAAGAGGAATGCACCTGGATAAAGAATTATCGAGGGAAGAAAACTCTTAAATCAGGAGGGAGTAAACGGACACCCTACCAAGAAAGAGGCAAGTATGAGTTGAAGGCACATCACAACACTATGATGTTTAGCATATTTCCTGCCAAAAGGAGGAGATTAAAGGATTTTATTATGATCTTTGGCCGATGGAGGAAAAGAAAATAGAGCAACATTACTGCGACCAATTCTTTTAAGAAAACACTGATGGCACTTCCTCTGCTTATAGGACAAGGGCCAGAAATTGAGTGGACAATAACAGTCTCTCTGCGGCGCAGGAGAATCTTGTTATACATTTTGCAATTTCCCGGCTGGGAAAAAGTAAAACCTCCAGAGGACAGGACATTACCGAGAAATAGCCCGGAAATCCGACACAACACCAGGAGCAAAGATTTGCAAGATTTATCCTGGGATGATGGACATGGGATATTTCTTTTGACTCATAGAACCCACTGCCACAAGGAATATTGGAAACCCAGACTTGGAGGCAGTTCTAGAAGGGAGATAACTTAGATACATTCTTGAATGCTGCCGAGGCTCTGTTATAGGCTTCATTAATGAACCTACTTAAATTGGGAAGCTATGTGACGGGACAGCCCCGGCAGCATCCGAATGACACAAGTTTGAAAGGAATTAAAGAGACCACAAGAATTATTCTATCATTCTCTATGTAAAAGAATAATTGTCCACCAGAAAATAATCTAGTCCCCAACCAAGGAATAAGGAAAAACTAACAGAGATTGCAAACAAGAGAAAATTACATTTTGACCACACACGCCCCATCATTTCTGTAATGCTAGGTCTGAGAAAGCTTTGATGTCAAGATCAAACGTAACACACAGACACCACGGCACCAGGCGGCGGCGGTGCTATCAAAGGTTGAAAACTCATTGTTTTCAGTAGAAGGGGAGATAAGAGGGTCAGCCAGACCCGTCTGAAATACATGGCAGTGCTACTCAGGGGAAAACGTGTGATCCAAACACGGCAATTTAATGCAGGCCTAACACCTATCTAAAAGTCCAGACTTTGTGGAGACGGGACAACGTCTGAGTTGCCACCACAAAGGAGCAATTAGGACCAGATACTTGACACCTCACGGCAATACAGCGGCAAAGTAGGAACACATGGCTGACACACTATTGCCAGCAACCCAGGAAGGCGGGTGTTAATAGCCTATTGGAATGGAATGACGCAACTGCATTGCATGTTTCATTGTTTCAGGCGTGGCAGGGCCTCGGTCCATTTGATTGACAGATGAAACTACCCTTCACAGGAAAGGAGGAGGGGGGAAAAGAGTTTAGGACTTAATCCATCCCGTCATCGTACATGGAAAAATAGGTGGAGTTAATTAATAGGGGAGATATTAATTAGCCAACGTGAAAACTAGCCAGGGCTGAAGAGAATAAAACTACATGCATGGCCAGCAAGACTTCAGACGCAAATTTACAATAGCATTCTTAGGATACCTTGTGGAGAAATATTAACATTTCGTTCTGTTGGACTTCTGTACGAAGTCGTATGACAGGATTTCCTAGCTATAACCCAGGTAATACCATTACTCTGATTAGTTTGTCTGCTAGTCTGAAGGCTTGTGTAGTTTCCTGTTTCTACATATTCTCCCAAACTTTACACTGGTGGATTTTCTTTGTACTTAATGTTCCAGTTTCTAGATTTACTATTACACTGTGAACTTTATCTTCTTCTTTCATTCACCACTTGGTTGTCTGATTTGTTGTATGTGATAATTTGGAGAAATCCATTATCCAAGCTACATGAGCGTGTGGCTTATTCATGTACAGGAGATACATTTAGATTCATCCTGTATGATGTTAAACATTGGGGAGACTGACTACTTAGGAGAAATTCCTGAGAGCTACCAGTCTCTTGATAGCGTCCAATTAACATTGATTATTTGGACCAACACTTTTGAGTGCCTACCAAGATTGTGGTGAAACCACTTGGTTTGAGGAATGGCACCAGTTCACCTTGTCTGCATGATGTCTGCATGAGGACAGACATGACTTAGGACTTTCAATATCCCAGACAGATTCAGGGAAGGCATTTAATGTTCGACAGGTACTGTGCGACCAGTCCTTCCGACAAGACGGAATGAATGAATCAGAAAGGGAGAAAGTGAGGTGAACTTATATGGGAAACACTGTATTACATAAATGTATATGAATATGTATGTTTTGAGCTATAGATGTTCTAAATAGTTTTATTAATATATACATATATATTTATTTATTTAGAACTGATATATGTTTATGTAACATGCCATCATATATATCATCATACCATCATATATTATGACTTGAATGTATGTTTATATGAATGTATAGATATATGTGTTTTGAGATGTGTAGACGTAGATACTACCCATCTCCGTTCGTTTCATTTCAGATCTCTTAGGAGCAATGGACAGTCAACAACCCATATCCGGAAGTGACTTAGCCTTGTGAGGGACCAATTTGGACTCCTTCAATCTGACAGTGAACTGCGTCTCACTGGGGGAAGCATGACCTATGTGCTTCTGAGCTTTTCAGCCAGATGAGTTACGTATACCATACCATAATCATCATCATCATCATATGATCATCAAGATTAGAAATAATAAACACAGTTGTTGTATTTTAAAACTCAATTTGTCCGTATAATTCTAAATGTTTATAAATGTTTGTGTAGCGTAATCAAGTACACACATTATTGTATCATTTAGTGGGGGTTCACACATATTGTCCAGAAGTGGGAATCTATGTCCGGGAGGTCTCTTGCCTATGCAGTCATAAGTAACCAGATTACGTTGCATGTCTTAACTCCTCCTTTCTCACTTCTGGTGATACCAAGTACAGCCAAATCTATATAGATATATTCTATCTTCAACGAGCCACTTCTTGGCTGTTTTCTTGAGTATCAGGGACAGTGTCTTAAATCAGCATAACAGACATTTGTTCCACGTTTTCTCTCTGGGATCTGGGGTAGCAATTAGTTCCTTCTGACAGAGTTAGGGGATCTTAAACTGCATCCAGAACTTAACACCAGCAGAAGAAAATGATGGTGGCTGGGTGGTTGCCCAACCGGGAGCTACCTCAAGCCAGTTGGTGACAGGGGGAACAACTGAAACAAGGTATTTGAAGATAGTATTGGGGAGGAGTTTCATCATTAGCTCCATTGTTAACTTCACCATGAAGTCAATAAAGTGAAATGGAGTTATCTCTCCATAGCATAAAGCCTGGGCTGAATTTAGAGACCATGTGTTGCCCATGCAGCATGACTCCTCTCTCGGCCTGTCTAGTTTACTCCAGAGGAAAGACAACACCAATACGTCTGGAATGAGAGAAGCCGCAGAAGCTGCCGGATCAGTAAAGCAGTGCTCTGTCCGCCTAACGAAGCTTCTATCCTAAACCATTTGCTGACCAAGGTGTAGGGCCTGGTCTGCCCTGCCCTGACATTTAGTCTGTAGGTTGCATGTCCTGGCACTAGGGTGAGCCCCCTTGTACACACCTGGATGTCTATTGGGTATATGGTGCTAGGCCAGTATTTGCATGGAGACAACCATTGACCATGTGGTCAGTTTTATGCCGGCTGCCTTGACCCTCCAGGATATTACCTGGTAGCCATTTTAGACTGGGTCAATCTGGCAGCACAAGACAGTTTGCAGAAATCTGCTTTGATGGGGAATCAAACCCGTGACCACCATGCAGTCAGGCCAGCGTACTAGCTACCACACCATTGTGGCTCCCAATTCCAAGATTAGCCCTATCACTAATGTAGCCATTATTATCTCATTCAATCAATCATGTGCCATGCCGGAAAGCGTGTGCGGTCATGACTCGCCATTTCACTCGATCACCAGAGTCGTGGATCAGCTCAGTGTTCCTGTCTCGACCATGCCATGTGGCCAAGCCATCCAGGTATTTACTTCTCGGTCTTCCCCTTGGTCTGTTCCCTTCGATCTTATTATCACATTACCTCCATGATTAATGTCACCATTAACTCCAGAATTATTTCCTTTATTATGTCATTGTTTGGATTCATGATCACATTGTTTTAGCATTAGTTGCCCAAGAAATATCTCGTTACCTCTTTGTTTAGAGATGCTTTTAGACGAGAGACTGGAGTACAAAGACAGTGCTGTCAAGTGCTTAGAGATACTGTCAACCTGTCAGCCACTGTACTGGGCGCAGATTCGAGATGCTGGTACGTTGATTAACTGCTGTATGTTTGTCTATATATTGATCTATGTCTGACAACATGTAACCACAGGTAACTGGGGGAAGATTTGAATTAGTACGTTTACTGACTGCTGTATGTTTGTCCATATATTGATCTCTATCTGATGACATGTAACCACAGGTAACTGGGGGAAGATTTGAATTAGTACGTTTACTGACTGCTGTATGTTTGTCCATATATTGATCTCTATCTGACGACATGTAACCATAGGTAACTGGGGGAAGATTTGAATTAGTACGTTGACTGATTGCTATATGTTTGTCCATATATTGATCTCTATCTGACGACATGTAACCACAGGTGACTGGGGGAAGATTTGAATTAGTACGTTGACTGGCTGGTATATATCGGTCCATATATTGAGCTGTGCTTGACTGCATATAACTACCGGATGACTGGGCAGTTAGGATCATGCTCTCTGAAATATACAAGCTTAACCAGTAAAATACTGACTCTGGCAAACCAGTGAAGTGCTCATTCATTCAAGCTTCATAACATTGTAATGTGCATTGTTTATGTTTACAACATTCATTTGACAATATATTTTCCTATGTGAATGTATCATGCACTATTGATGTATGAAAGATGAGTGATTGGAAGGGCCAAATGTAAGACGGGCCTGTGTGCCCAATTTGTAACCCTTTTAAAATAAAGTTGAATTGAATTGAATTGAAACTAGTGAGAGTACTGACTCAGACAAACGTTTGAAGTACTCTGACAAACCAGTGAAGTACTGGCTCAAACCTCCGAAGTACTGACTCAGACAAACCAGTTGAATACTGACTCAGACCAACCTCTGAAGTACTGACTCATACAGACCAGTGGAGTACTGACTCAAACAAACCTGTGGAGTGCCAGGTATGGCAAACTGTTGACGTACCAACTGACAAATGTGGATGTTCCAAACTTGAAGGTTTTTTTTTTTCTGACAGGGGGGATACAAGCTCTGGTGAAACTACTGCACTTGGACAACCATGAGATACAGTCTATGGTAGTCTCAATCCTGTGCAACATGTCAGAGCAGCCATCTGTCAGAACTGCCCTGACCAAGACAGGAGAGATCCCGGTCCTAATCAGCCTACTAGGTTCATCTCCTGATGTTCAGTCCTGGGCTGCCATCATCCTGGCCGATATAGCTGGGTTAGAGAACAATCAGGTGAGTCATCGTTGTGTCCGACAGAATATAGTCAGGTGGGTCAATCATTGTGTCCGATAGAATATAGTCAGGTGGGCCAATCATTGTGTCTGATAGAATATAGTCAGGTGGGTCAATCATTGTGTCTGATAGAATATAGTCAGGTGGGTCAATCATTGTGTCTGATAGAATATAGTCAGGTGGGTCAATCATTGTGTCTGATAGAATATAGTCAGGTGGGCCAATCATTGTGTCTGATAGAATATAGTCAGGTGGGTCAATCATTGTGTCCGATAGAATATAGTCAGGTGTGTCAATCATTGTGTCCAATAGAATATAGTCAGGTGGGCCAATCATTGTGTCTGATAGAATATAGTCAGGAGGGTCAATCATTGTGTCTGATAGAATATAGTCAGGTGGGTCAATCATTGTGTCTGATAGAATATAGTCAGGTGGGCCAATCATTGTGTCTGATAGAATATAGTCAGGTGGGTCAATCATTGTGTCTGATAGAATATAGTCAGGTGGGTCAATCATTGTGTCTGATAGAATATAGTCAGGTGGGTCAATCATTGTGTCTGATAGAATATAGTCAGGTGGGTCAATCATTGTGTCTGATAGAATATAGTCAGGTAGGTCAATCATTATGTCTAATAGAATATAGTCTGGTGGGTCAATCATTGTGTCTGATAGAATATAGTCAGGTGGGTCAATCATTGTGTCTGATAGAGTACAACCAGGTTAGTTGATCATTGTGTCTGATAGAGTACAACCAGGTTAGTTGATCATTGTGTCTGATAGAGTACAATAAGGTTAGTTGATCATTGTGTCTGATAGAGTACAACCAGGTTAGTTGATCATTGTGTCTGATAGAGTACAACCAGGTTAGTTTATCATTGTGTCTGATAGAGTACAATGTGGTTAGTTGATCATTGTGCAACCAGGTTAGTTTATCATTGTGTCTGATAGAGTACAATGTGGTTAGTTGATCATTGTGTCTGATAGAGTACAACCAGGTTAGTTGATCATTGTGTCTGATAGAGTACAACCAGGTTAGTTGATCATTGTGTCTGATAGAGTAGAATCAAGTTAGTTGATCATTGTGTCTGATAGAGTACAACCAGGTTAGTTGATCATTGTGTATGATAGAGTAGAATTAAGTTAGTTGATCATTGTGTCTGATAGAGTACAACAAGGTTAGTTGATCATTGTGTCTGATAGAGTACAACAAGGTTAGTTGATCATTGTGTCTGATAGAGTACAATCAGGTTAGTTGATCATTGTGTCTGATAGAGTACAACAAGGTTAGTTGATCATTGTGTCTGATAGAGTACAACCAGGTTAGTTGATCATTGTGTCTGATAGAGTACAGCCAGGTTAGTTGATCATTGTGTCTGATAGAGTACAACAAGGTTAGTTGATCATTGTGTCTGATAGAGTACAACCAGGTTAGTTGATCATTGTGTATGATAGAGTAGAATTAAGTTAGTTGATCATTGTGTCTGATAGAGTACAACAAGGTTAGTTGATCATTGTGTCTGATAGAGTACAACAAGGTTAGTTGATCATTGTGTCTGATAGAGTACAATCAGGTTAGTTGATCATTGTGTCTGATAGAGTACAACCAGGTTAGTTGATCATTGTGTCTGATAGAGTACAACAAGGTTAGTTGATCATTGTGTCTGATAGAGTACAACAAGGTTAGATGATCATTGTGTCTGATAGAGTACAACCAGGTTAGTTGATCATTGTGTCTGATAGAGTACAACCAGGTTAGTTGATCATTGTGTCTGATAGAGTGCAACCAGGTTAGTTGATCATTGTGTCTGATAGAGTACAATAAGGTTAGTTGATCATTGTGTCTGATAGAGTACAACAAGGTTAGTTGATCATTGTGTCTGATAGAGTAGAATTAAGTTAGTTGATCATTGTGTCTGATAGAGTACAACAAGGTTAGTTGATCATTGTGTCTGATAGAGTACAACAAGGTTAGTTGATCATTGTGTCTGATAGAGTACAATCAGGTTAGTTGATCATTGTGTCTGATAGAGTACAACCAGGTTAGTTGATCATTGTGTCTGATAGAGTATAACCAGGTTAGTTGATCATTGTGTCTGATAGAGTACAACCAGGTTAGTTGATCATTGTGTCTGATAGAGTACAACAAGGTTAGTTGATCATTGTGTCTGATAGAGTACAATCAGGTTAGTTGATCATTGTGTCTGATAGAGTACAATCAGGTTAGTTGATCATTGTGTCTGATAGAGTACAACCAGGTTAGTTGATTTGTGTCTGATAGAGTACAACCAGGTTAGTTGATCATTGTGTCTGATAGAGTACAACCAGGTTAGTTGATCATTGTGTCTGATAGAGTACAACAAGGTTAGTTCATCATTGTGTCTGATAGAGTACAACCAGGTTAGTTGATCATTGTGTATGATAGAGTAGAATTAAGTTAGTTGATCATTGTGTCTGATAGAGTACAACAAGGTTAGTTGATCATTGTGTCTGATAGAGTACAACCAGGTAAGTTGATCATTGTGTCTGATAGAGTACAACCAGGTTAGTTGATCATTGTGTCTGATAGAGTACAACCAGGTTAGTTGATCATCGTGTCTGATAGAATAGAATCAAGTTAGTTGATCATTGTGTCTGATAGAATAGAATCAAGTTAGTTGATCATTGTGACTCATCATTTCATTGACAACAATGAGACGTGATGTGCACATTTCAGATGTACAAAATTGTCAACTAACACATTATAACTTTAACCAGACTCGGATCGCGGAATGCAATGGCATCCCTCCTCTAGTTGACTTGTTGTGTTCAGACCTGGAAGATGTTCTCATCAATGCTGTGAATGCAGTCAGAGTTCTCTGCCTTGACCATTACGACAATCAGAAAGCAGTTGCCGAATGTGGTGGGTTGGATTACCTTGTGGAACTTCTCAGTGTACCCTCAGGTGAGAGCGATCAGCAGTTAGACTGGTTGGTGGTGGACTCTCTCTAGTACTGTGTTCTGTCTGGCAAGTCTAATGTGTTGGTGTTCAGTTCACTAGAGTCCCAGAGAAGGCTTGCATCTGTTGGTGTAGAGACCTCCTGTATCCGAGCCCAGTAACATCCACCATCTGTTTGTGTACAGACTTGTCTCCAGTAACACCCACCATCTGTTGGTGTAGAGACCCACCTCCCAGCCCAGTAACACATACCATCTGTTGGTCCAGAGACCCACCCCCCAGCCCAGTAACACCCACCATCTGTTGGTGTAGAGACCTGTCTCCCAGCCCAGTAACACCCACCATCTGTTGGTGTAGAGACCTGTCTCCCAGCCCAGTAACACCCACCATCTGTTGGTGTAGAGACCTGTCTCCCAGCCCAGTAACACCCATCATCTGTTGGTGTAGAGATCTGTCTCCCAGCCCAGTAACACCCACCATCTGTTGGTGTAGAGACCTGTCTCCCAGCCCATAACACCCACCATCTGTTTGTGTACAGACCTGTCTCCAGTAACACCCACCATCTGTTGGTGTAGAGACCCACCTCCCAGCCCAGTAACACATACCAGCTGTTGGTGTAGAGACCTGTCTCCCAGCCCAGTAACACCCACCATCTGTTTGTGTACAGACCTGTCTCCAGTAACACCCACCATCTGTTGGTGTAGAGACCCACCTCCCAGCCCAGTAACACATACCAACTGTTGGTGTAGAGACTTGTCTCCCAGCCCAGTAATACCTACCTTCTCCCAGCCCAGTAATACCCACCATCTCCCAGCCCAGTAACACCCACCGTCTGTTGGTGTAGAGACCCACCTCCCAGCCCAGTAACACCTACTATCTGTTGGTGTACATACCCACCTCCCAGCCCAGTAACACCCACCATCTGCTGTTGTAGAGACCCACCTCCCAGTCCAGTAACACCCACCATCTCCCAGCCCAGTAACACCCACCATCTCCCAGCCCTGTAACACCCACCATCTGTTGGTGTAGAGACCTGTCTCCCAGCCCAGTAACACCCACCATCTCCCAGCCCACTAACACCCACCATCTCTCAGCCCAGTAACACCCACCATCTCCCAGCCCAATAACACCCACCATCTCCCAGCCCAGTAACACCCACCATCTCCCAGCCCAATAACACCCACCATCTCCCAGCCCAGTAACACTCTCCCAGCCCAGTAACACCCACAATCTCCCAGCCCAGTAACACCCTCCCAGCCCAGTAACACCCACCATCACCCAGCCCAGTAACACCCACCATCTCCCAGCCCAGTAACACCCACCATCTCCCAGCCCAGTAACACCCACCATCTCTTGGTTGTTGGTGTAGAGACCTATCTCCCAGCCCAGTAACACCCACCATATGTTTGTGTAGAGACCTGTCTCCCAGCCCAGTAACACCCTCCCAGCCCAGTAACACCCACCATCTCCCAGTCCAGTAAAACCAACCATCACCCAGCCCAGCAACACCCGCCATATCCCAGCCCAGTAACACCCACCATCTCTTGGTTGTTGGTGTAGAGACCTATCTCCCAGCCCAGTAACACCCACCATATGTTTGTGTAGAGACCTGTCTCCCAGCCCAGTAACACCCTCCCAGCCCAGTAACACCCACCATCTCCCAGCCCAGTAACACCCTCCCAGCCCAGTAACACCCACCATCTCCCAGCCCAGTAACACCCTCCCAGCCCAGTAACACCCACCATCTCCATGACTGTGTCACAAAGCTGCCCTTCCTCTCTCCAAGTGCAGAAACCTGAGGCACGTGCAATAACAGCACTGCTGCAACTTCACAGATGTGGAGTCTCCATGGTGAAGTGGTTCAGCCGTCTGCTTCGCGCTCTGAACGTCATGGGTTCAAGTGGAATTTTTCTGGAGACTCCTGGGGGTCATTGCTGGAGCTGTGGAGTTTGTGTGATGCTCTTGGTCTGGAGACTCCTGGGGATCATTGCTTCAGTCTCAACCACAGGTGGATGATCACATCCACCAATATGAATTCATTAGAGCAAGAAGTGAAGTCCCAGCTGACATTCACTAGCACTATAGACATTGACTCACGCTGGCCCATTCAGTGACTTTATGGGAGTGTCTCACAATTGGTCTGTACACACCGAGCACTGTCTGTCTCTGTTGTTGTCATGTGTAGATTATCTATCATCAGCCAGATGTCCTGTGTCTGTTGTCATGTGTAGATTATCTATCATCAGCCAGATGTCCTGTGTCTGTTGTTGTCATGTGTAGATTATCTATCATCAGCCAGATGTCCTGTGTCTGTTGTTGTCATGTGTAGATTATCTATCATCAGCCAGATGTCCTGTCTCTGTTGTTGTCATGTGTAGATTATCTATCATCAGCCAGATGTCCTGTCTCTGTTGTTGTCATGTGTAGATTATCTATCATCAGCCAGATGTCCTGTCTCTGTTGTTGTCATGTGTAGATTATCTATCATCAGCCAGATGTCCTGTCTCTGTTGTTATCATGTGTAGATTATCTATCATCAGCCAGATGTCCTGTCTCTGTTGTTGTCATGTGTAGATTATCTATCATCAGCCAGATGTCCTGTGTCTGTTGTCTTGTGTAGATTATCTATCATCAGCCAGATGTCCTGTCTCTGTTGTCTTGTGTAGATTATCTATCATCAGCCAGATGTCCTGTCTCTGTTGTCATGTGTAGATTATCTATCATCAGCCAGATGTCCTGTGTCTGTTGTCTTGTGTAGATTATCTATCATCAGCCAGATGTCCTGTGTCTGTTTTTATCATGTGTAGATTATCTATCATCAGCCAGATGTCCTGTGTCTGTTGTCATGTGTAGATTATCTATCATCAGCCAGATGTCCTGTGTCTGTTGTCATGTGTAGATTATCTATCATCAGCCAGATGTCCTGTCTCTGTTGTTGTCATGTGTAGATTATCTATCATCAGCCAGATGTCCTGTCTCTGTTGTTGTCATGTGTAGATTATCTATCATCAGCCAGATGTCCTGTGTCTGTTGTTGTCATGTGTAGATTATCTATCATCAGCCAGATGTCCTGTCTCTGTTGTCATGTGTAGATTATCTATCATCAGCCAGATGTCCTGTCTCTGTTGTCATGTGTAGATTATCTATCATCAGCCAGATGTCCTGTCTCTGTTGTTGTCATGTGTAGATTATCTATCATCAGCCAGATGTCCTGTCTCTGTTGTCATGTGTAGATTATCTATCATCAGCCAGATGTCCTGTCTCTGTTGTCATGTGTAGATTATCTATCATCAGCCAGATGTCCTGTCTCTGTTGTCATGTGTAGATTATCTATCATCAGCCAGATGTCCTGTCTCTGTTGTTGTCATGTGTAGATTATCTATCATCAGCCAGATGTCCTGTCTCTGTTTGTCATGTGTAGATTATCTATCATCAGCCAGATGTCCTGTCTCTGTTGTCATGTGTAGATTATCTATCATCAGCCAGATGTCCTGTCTCTGTTGTCATGTGTAGATTATCTATCATCAGCCAGATGTCCTGTGTCTGTTGTTGTCATGTGCAGATTATCTATCATCAGCCAGATGTCCTGTCTCTGTTGTTGTCATGTGTAGATTATCTATCATCAGTCAGATGTCCTGTCTCTGTTGTTGTCATGTGTAGATTATCTATCATCAGTCAGATGTCCTGTCTCTGTTGTTGTCATGTGTAGATTATCTATCATCAGCCAGATGTCCTGTCTCTGTTGTTGTCATGTGTAGATTATCTATCATCAGCCAGATGTCCTGTGTCTGTTGTTGTCATGTGTAGATTATCTATCATCAGCCAGATGTCCTGTCTCTGTTGTCATGTGTAGATTATCTATCATCAGCCAGATGTCCTGTGTCTGTTGTTGTCATGTGTAGATTATCTATCATCAGCCAGATGTCCTGTCTCTGTTGTCATGTGTAGATTATCTATCATCAGCCAGATGTCCTGTGTCTGTTGTTGTCATGTGTAGATTATCTATCATCAGCCAGATGTCCTGTGTCTGTTGTTGTCATGTGTAGATTATCTATCATCAGCCAGATGTCCTGTGTCTGTTGTTGTCATGTGTAGATTATCTATCATCAGCCAGATGTCCTGTGTCTGTTGTTGTCATGTGTAGATTATCTATCATCAGCCAGATGTCCTGTGTCTGTTGTTGTCATGTGTAGATTATCTATCATCAGTCAGATGTCCTGTCTCTGTTGTTGTCATGTGTAGATTATCTATCATCAGCCAGATGTCCTGTGTCTGTTGTTGTCATGTGTAGATTATCTATCATCAGTCAGATGTCCTGTCTCTGTTGTCATGTGTAGATTATCTATCACAACTTGAATCCATTACGTTGTAATCTTCGAGTTCTTCACTTCCCCAGTACACCTCCTTCCATATCTGCCACAAAGGTGTCCTCCCTTCAATGGCAATAGTTTGGCTCTGTTCATCTAGGTTTAATTATCCAAATAACTCAATGTAAATCAACAAGAGAACTGTAAGGACGCTGACATAATTCCTCAATTTCATGTCTATTTATTTCAGGCAGTATCCCATGAATTGTATGACATGCAGGTCATCAACATGATGTAACCCTCTCGCATTCCGTCATACCTGCTCACGCTACCCTACTTAAATATGACTATCATTAAGGTCAAACATGTCACTTGCCCTATCTCATATTCACAGAATTATTGTCACTTAAATTACTCACACCAGAAACGTGGGGTGTTGTCTATTGTGTAACCTTTTGGTGACTCTTCCACTTAGATGTCGCCCATCGGATGTTGCATCGTTTCCTCAGCTCGCTTCTCAACGATCGTATCATCCAGATACTCCATGCCGTCGTTCCT
The DNA here is from genome assembly GCA_014155875.1 of Cepaea nemoralis. NCBI lineage: Eukaryota > Metazoa > Mollusca > Gastropoda > Stylommatophora > Helicidae > Cepaea > Cepaea nemoralis. Next base: position 265,085 of record JACEFZ010025060.1, read on the forward strand.
TCCTTGAACATCTTTTTCGTCCGTGTTTCTCTGTGACGTTTTTCCTATCACCAAGTCAAGTCTGGTGCGTTCAGTATGCTGTCTTCTTGTTTTTCCGATTATTGCATTCTGCGACACATGGCAATAGTTATCTTTTCCACTCATTCATATCCTATTAGATGCTTAAATTAGTTCTTTTTTAATTAGTTGTATTTGTCTTAGTACCACATATTTTTCAATATTGGGTTCCTGGTGGATATATTTGTTTGTTGTCTTTTTCTCCACAGTGAATGTGTAATGCACTTCTCAAACACTTCTATTCAAGGGCATGCATGAGCTTGTTGAACGTCCACGGTTCACCCCCACATGTTGCCCAGAGTGTATGCTCTCAGTACTGACTGTTGTTTTGTTCATTCAGTCCACAAAGATTGTAATTGCCTTAGTTTTGGGCAGAGCAATCACCTTTCAGTTTCTAAAATCACATTTTCAAAATATTTTTGGCATATGTAATTCTGATATTCCAGGATTCTTAAGTCAAATGGAGTTTGTACACGAGTTAAAATTTTCTAACATAACCGAAAGAATGAATGAGTGAACGAACAAACGAACAATCTTTATTTTCAAATGGTTAAGAATTGAGCACACAGGCCCGTCTGCCCTTCTTCTCTAATTCCTCTTATACATTATTTCATTCAACATTACATATCATATGAAGCTAATCTTAGACAACAAAATAACAATAAGCATTAATACACATGAGAAATAATCAATAATATATGAAACACTGAGGCAGTGTTTACCATTGGCATGATACATACCTAAGGATGGTGTAATGTGCCACACATATGGGAATGTTTATGAACTAGTTGTCGTATTAGATAATTTACCATTATTATTTTTAGGGAGGCATATAGTCTGTCCTGAGGTAGTGTTCAAACAGGTTGCAACTGTATGTATAATGATTGGTGATGTCTTTGATTTCTTGTGGAAGATTGTTCCACAACTGAGTGGCAGAGTATGCTAAGCTTGTTTTATATAAGTCTGTCCTAGGTTTAGGGACATGTCTTGCGTTATATTTAAACAATGGCCAAAGGTAGCTTGGAGCATTTTGAAATAACCTCAAGCCATAAACACTCAATCTCACAGGTTTCAAATGAGGTGATAAGTATGATGAGGTGATGTGAGCACTGATGGGTAATTTCATGTGATGAAAATGATTCTTAAATATAATTAATAAATTGTTAATTGAACACAATCAGCATTGAGGGTATCCATCCATTTGTATTCCCTGATCAGCCACAAATGTATTCATTGACAATATCATCACTGGCACGTACCTTCCACAGATGATCTTCAAGCGGGAGCAGCTGCAGCGCTGGCCGCGGCCACATTAAAGAATACAGTCAATCAGAATTATGTCATCGGCATGCAGGCTCACAAGTAAGTCCACTGGCCGCAGCCACATTAAAGAATACAGTCAATCAGAATTATGTCATCGGCATGCAGGCTCACAAGTAAGTCCACTGGTATGTCATCGGCATGCAGGCTCACAAGTAAGTCCACTGGTATGTCATCGGCATGCAGGCTCACAAGTAAGTCCACTGGCCGCGGCCACATTAAAGAATACAGTCAATCAGAATTATGTCATCGGCATGCAGGCTCACAAGTAAACTGCCCCCTGTGGGCGCTTGAGTGTTTCTTTCTGCTGTCTCCAGAATAGTCTATTTCAGTTCAGGAAAAAGATGTTTCAGAACCTTCATAGAACAGCTGAACTCATGTCCTTATTGTATTCTATGATAGAACTACCAACCTCATCTCTTTATTGTGTTTTTTTTTTCATCAAGAATGATGATGACCATTCATTTCATCCAGTGGGGTTGAAAGTATGGAGCCGTGAGTTCTAAGATTGCTGGTAAGGCCTATTTTGGCCAGAAATGTTCTTTGACAATGTGGGCAAAGAATGCTTGATGTTCCAAGAGGAGGATCTCCTGCAGTGGTTTTTCTGTCCAACCTTTTCTTCACAGCTTTTGCAGTCCTGGTTGCTTCACAAGTGACTGCACCCTCATGTAATGATGTACGCCATGAATTACAGTCTTTAGCAGCAGTCTCCCAGGTGTCAGGATGAATTCCAACAGCTTTCAGTGAGACTTTCAGAGTGTCTTTAAAGCGTTTCCTCTGGCCGCCTTGGGAGCGTTTACCACAACGCAACTCACCGTAAAAAATTTGTTTAGGGAGCCTGTGATCTGGCATACGAGTTAAGTGACCAGCCCAGCGAATCTGATTTTTCATTAGTAGAGTGTGGATACTGGGCATGGATGCTCTTTCTAGAACTTCAGTGTCTGGGATCTTGTCTTGCCATTTAATCTTCAATAGCTTCCTAAGGCAGACTGTGTGGAAGTGGTTTAATTTCCTAGCATGTCGCTGATAAACAGTCCATGTTTCACAAGCATATAGCAGTGTGGATAATACAACTGCTTTATAGACTTTCAGCTTTGTTTGCAGGCTTATTCCATTTCTGTCCCATACATTCTTGTACAGTCTGCCAAAGGCCGCGCTGGCCTTGGAGATTCTTGCATTCACTTCGTCATCAATTGTGGCAGCTTGTGACACAGTGCTGCCAAGATAGGTGAATTTGTCCACAACACTTAGTCTATGACCGTTCACCTTGATATTCGGCACGGTGTGATTATTCCCTGGAGCTGGCTGGTACATAACTACAGTCTTCTCCAAGTTGATATTGAGCCCAAAGTTGGCACAGGCATGTGAGAAAGCTGAAACATTGTGTTGCATGTCTGCCTCTGAGTTGGCATATAGAGCGCAATCATCAGCAAACAGCAGTTCTCTGACGGTGTCGCTGTTAGTTTTGGTTTTAGGCTTTCAGCCTTCTGAGATTGAACAACTTTCCATCCATGCGGTAGTTGATGTCTATTCCAATGTCATTGTTCTCGAAGGCATTCGTCAGCATAGCTGAAAACATGAGGCTGAACAGTGTTGGTGCCAGGACACATCCTTGCTTCACTCCATTGGTGACAGGAAAGGGCTCAGACAGTTCACCATTTTCCTGTACTCTTGCCTGCATACCATCATGAAATAGCCGCACTATTTGGACAAACTTTTGTGGACAGCCATATTTCGCCATAATCTTCCACAGTCCTTCTCTGCTGACTGTATCAAAAGCCTTGGTAAGGTCAATGAAAGTGGAGAACATTTCAGAGTTCTGTTCCTGACATTTCTCTTGCAGCTGCCTTGCAGCGAAAATCATGTCAACAGTTCCTCGTTCTTTTCTGAAGCCACATTGACTCTCAGGAAGAAGACCTTGATCGAGATGGGCCGTGAGGCGATTGAGAAGAATTCTGGCGAGTATCTTCCCTGCGATTGAGAGCAAGGAGATGCCTCGGTGGTTGTCACAGGATTGGCGGTTTCCTTTACGTTTGTAAAGGTGGACTATTGACGCGTCCTTGAAATCTTGTGGCATGGTCTCGTTCACCCATATGTTTGTAAAGACTTGGTGAAGCTGCTCTATTAGGACCGGCCCACCTGCCTTGTATATCTCTGCTGGGATAGAGTCAGGACCAGGCGCCTTTCCACTTGAAAGTTGCTGGATGGCTTTTTTTACTTCCATTATGGTTGGCAGGTCATCAAGTGTATCATTAGTGGGAACTTGAGGAAGGCAGTTGATGGTTTCATCATCAAAGAAAGAAGTTGCATTTAAGATGTTGCTGAAATGCTCTGCCCAGCGTTGAAGGATTTCTTTCTTATCGGTGACCAATGTTCCCCCATCTGCACTGAGGAGGGGAACTATGCCTGGTGATGGAGGACCGTAGACCGCTTTCAGTGAGTCGTAGAAGTTTTTCATATCATGTCTGTCAGCAAAGCCTTGAATTTCATCAGCTTTGTTGCTCAGCCAGGAGTCCCGCATGTGCCGAAGTTTCTGCTGCACTACTCTCCGAATGTTATTGAAGGCATCTTTTTTTATGTTGACTTCGGGTCATTCAAATGTGCCTTGAGGAGAAGATGTTTCTCGGCCAGCAATTGGTTGATGTCTTCAGAATTTTCATCAATCCAGTCTTTATGCTTTCGGGGGCTGGACCCAGGATTTCCATAGCAGTGTTGTAAATTATGTCCTTTAGGGCTCCCGACTCTGTTTCTGCATCTTGTTTAGCTGCAGCATTTGGCTTGAGGCGGTCTTCCAGCATGTTTTCACATGACAGCTGCATTTTTTGCTGTTTAGGCGGGTGACATTTAGTTTTTTTTTGCATTTTTACCCCTTGAGGACGCCGTGGTGGTTTGATGTGTATGTTTATTTTCGAGATAATGAGACGATGGTCTGTCCAACATTCGGCACCACACATGGATTTTGTCACCCGAATGTCTTGTCTGTCACTCCTCCTGACGATGACATATTCAATGAGGTGCCAGTGTTTCAAGCGAGGTGCATCCATGATGTCCTATTTCTTGTGGGAAGACGGAAAATTGTGTTGGTGATCAGGAGATCGTGTTTGGCACAGGTCTGAATGAGGAGGAGCCCATTGCTGTTACAATTTCCGACTCCGTACTTTCCAATGATGCCATTCCAAGAGGCGGTGTCCTTGCCTACTCTGGCATTGAAGTCCACAAAGAAGAGTATAAGTTTGTCTCCTTTGGGAACAGATGTTAATACATTGTGCAGGTCCTCATAGAACTTGTTCTTGACATCATCTTCATTTGTCATGATGGTTGCATGCTTCTTTCCTTTCAGCAGGGGTAACTTAATAGTCATAAGCCTGTCATTTATAGCCTTCGTAAATTCAGCTAGTTTGCCAACCAGGGCCGATTTAATGGCAAATCCCACACCGGACTGGCGTCTTTCCTCGCTTTTCCTTCCACTCCAGAAAAATGTGTAGCTGGCACCTACTTCACAGATTTGGCCTTCTTCTGCAAGTCGTGTCTCGCTCAAGGCTGCAATGTCGAATGTTGTATCTGCCCAGCTCTCGCCCAATCAGTGCTGTTCGTCTCTCAGGGCCCGACGCGCCATCTCTGTCAAGTAGGGTGCGTACGTTCCAAGTTCCGATTGTCAAGGGAATATGGTTAGCTCTTTTAGCTTTGCCTGTTTTTACTTTGTTTGTATGTCGACTGCAGTATAGGGTACCCACCAACCACAGCTAGCTGGTTAGGTAATGATGGAGCAGATCAATGTTTAGGGCACCTTTTCTAATGTTTAGGGCACCTTTCTAGCCCCTTCCTCATGCTATGGAGGTGAGCAGTGTGTTCCTATAGAGGGCTGCTCATTCCCTCAGGGGGCTGCCGAATCCCACTGCTGCTCCGGTCAGTAGAAGACGACCATATGGCCTGAGCCGCCTGTGTGAAGGTCTGCGACTACGACTGCCAGCATACCCACGCCTGCCGCATCACCGCTCGCCCATCGCCACAAGGCTTGAGGGTGATATATGAAATTGGATGAAGAATGACTTGCACAATGAATTGGATTAAAGTGAGGAAGAGTTCTTTATTGTATTCTATCATAGAACTACCAGCCTCATATTTTAATGGTTTTAGTTAGTTAGTCAACAGATCATCCTCACTGCATATTGAACCATTCAGTCCATAAGTGCTTGGATCCCCTGCTCAGCAAATCCCGCAGCATGTAACGGCTAACGACACCAGTTCTGTGTTGGTTAATCAATCTTCTTTGACTTCCTGCGTAGTGTTCTTGTTTGGAAACATCTCTTTTAATTTGCTGTTCTTGCAGTCTGACCATGGTTGTAGGTTCACAGTCATCACTTGGTTCTCGCAAAAGTCTTACTTTAATTTATATTATTTTTTAATGTCTGTATTCTGTGATAGAACTACAGCCCTCATTTGATGTTTGTATTCTATGATAGAACTACAGCCCTCATTTGATGTTTGTATTCTATGATAGAACTACAGCCCTCATTTGATGTTTGTATTCTATGATAGAACTACAGCCCTCATTTGATGTTTGTATTCTATGATAGAACTACAGCCCTCATTTGATGTTTGTATTCTATGATAGAACTACAGCCCTCATTTGATGTTTGTATTCTATGATAGAATTGCCAGCTGTACTGATATATGTGTCTGTATCTGTACTGATGTATGTATCTGTACTGATGTATGTGTCTGTATGTGTACTGATGTATGTGTCTGTACTGATGTATGTGTCTGTATGTGTACTGATGTATGTGTCTATATCTGTACTGATGTATGTGTCTGTAACTGTACTGATGTATGTGTCTGTACTGATGTATGTGTCTGTATCTGTACTGATGTATGTGTCTGTATCTGTACTGATGTATGTGCTGTATCTGTACTGATGTATGTGTCTGTACTGATGTATGTGTCTGTACTGATGTATGTGTCTGTACTGATGTATGTATCTGTACTGATGTATGTGCTGTATCTGTACTGATGTATGTGTCTGTACTGATGTATGTGTCTGTATCTGTACTGATGTCTGTATCTGTACTGATGTATGTGTCTGTATCTGTACTGATGTATGTATCTGTACTGATGTATGTGTCTGTATCTGTACTGATGTATGTGTCTGTATCTGTACTGATGTATGTGTCTGTATCTGTACTGATGTATGTGCTGTATCTGTACTGATGTATGTATCTGTACTGATGTATGTGTCTGTACTGATATATGTGCTGTATCTGTACTGATGTATGTGTCTGTATCTGTACTGATATATGTGCTCTATCTGTACTGATATATGTGCTGTATCTGTACTGATATATGTGCTCTATCTGTACTGATGTATGTGTCTGTATCTGTACTGATGTGTGTGTCTGTAACTGTACTGATGTATGTGTCTATATCTGTACTGATGTATGTGTCTGTAACTGTACTGATGTATGTGTCTGTACTGATGTATGTGTCTGTATATGTACTTATGTATGTGTCTATATCTGTACTGATGTATGTGTCTATACTGATGTATGTGTCTGTATCTGTACTGATGTATGTGTCTCTATCTGTACTGATGTATGTGTCTATATCTGTACTTATGTATGTGTCTGTAACTGTACTGATGTATGTGTCTATATCTGTACTGATGTATGTGTCTGTATCTGTACTGATGTATGTGTCTCTATCTGTACTGATGTATGTGTCTATATCTGTACTTATGTATGTGTCTGTAACTGTACTGATGTGTGTGTCTATATCTGTACTGATGTATGTGTCTATATCTGTACTTATGTATGTGTCTGTATATGTACTTATGTATGTGTCTATATCTGTACTGATGTATGTGTCTGTACTGATGTATGTGTCTGTATTTGTACTGATGTATGTGTCTCTATCTGTACTGATGTATGTGTCTATATCTGTACTTATGTATGTGTCTGTAACTGTACTGATGTATGTGTCTCTATCTGTACTGATGTATGTGTCTGTATCTGTACTGATGTATGTGTCTGTATCTGTGTGTATCTGTACTGATGTATGTGTCTATATCTGTACTGATGTGTGTGTCTATATCTGTACTGATGTATGTATCTGTATCTGTGTGTATCTGTACTGATGTATGTGTCTATATCTGTTCTGATGTATGTGTCTGTATCTGTACTGATGTATGTGTCTATATCTGTACTGATGTGTGTGTCTATATCTGTACTGATGTATGTGTCTATATCTGTACTTATGTATGTGTCTATATCTGTACTGATGTGTGTGTCTATATCTGTACTGATGTATGTGTCTGTATCTGTGTGTATCTGTACTGATGTATGTGTCTATATCTGTACTGATGTATGTGTCTATATTTGTTCTGATGTATGTGTCTATATCTGTACTGATGTATGTGTCTATATCTGTACTGATGTATGTGTCTATATCTGTACTGATGTATGTGTCTATATCTGTACTGATGTGTGTGTCTATATCTGTACTGATGTATGTGTCTGTAACTGTACTGAAGTATGTGTCTGTAACTGTACTGATGTATGTCTCTATATCTGTACTGATGTATGTGTCTATATCTGTACTGATGTGTGTGTCTATATCTGTGTGTATCTGTACTGATGTATGTGTCTATATCTGTTCTGATGTATGTGTCTGTATCTGTACTGATGTATGTGTCTATATCTGTGTGTATCTGTACTGATGTATGTGTCTGTACTGATGTATGTGTCTATATCTGTACTGATGTATGTGTCTATATCTGTACTTATGTATGTGTCTGTATCTGTACTGATGTATGTGTCTATATCTGTACTGATGTATGTGTCTATATCTGTTCTGATGTATGTGTCTATATCTGTACTGATGTATGTGTCTATATCTGTACTGATGTATGTGTCTATATCTGTTCTGATGTATGTGTCTATATCTGTTCTGATGTATGTGTCTATATCTGTACTGATGTATGTGTCTATATCTGTACTGATGTATGTGTCTATATCTGTACTGATGTATGTGTCTATATCTGTTCTGATGTATGTGTCTATATCTGTACTGATGTATGTGTCTATATCTGTACTGATGTATGTGTCTATATCTGTACTGATGTATGTGTCTATATCTGTTCTGATGTATGTGTCTATATCTGTACTGATGTATGTGTCTATATCTGTTCTGATGTATGTGTCTATATCTGTACTGATGTATGTGTCTGTAACTGTACTGATGTATGTGTCTGTATGTGTACTGATGTATGTGTCTATATCTGTACCGATGTATGTGTCTATATCTGTACTGATGTATGTGTCTATATCTGTACTGATGTATGTGTCTGTAACTGTACTGATGTATGTGTCTGTATGTGTACTGATGTATGTGTCTATATCTGTACTGATGTATGTGTCTATATCTGTACTTATGTATGTGTCTGTAACTGTACTGATGTATGTGTCTATATCTGTACTGATGTATGTGTCTATATCTGTACTGATGTATGTGTCTATATCTGTACTTATGTATGTGTCTGTATCTGTACTGATGTATGTGTCTATATCTGTACTGATGTATGTGTCTATATCTGTTCTGATGTATGTGTCTATATCTGTACTTATGTATGTGTCTGTATCTGTACTGATGTATGTGTCTATATCTGTACTGATGTATGTGTCTATATCTGTACTGATGTATGTGTCTATATCTGTACTGATGTGTGTGTCTATATCTGTACTGATGTATGTGTCTGTAACTGTACTGATGTATGTGTCTATATCTGTACTTATGTATGTGTCTATATCTGTACTGATGTATGTGTCTATATCTGTACTGATGTGTGTGTCTATATCTGTGTGTATCTGTACTGATGTATGTGTCTATATCTGTTCTGATGTATGTGTCTGTATCTGTACTGATGTATGTGTCTATATCTGTGTGTATCTGTACTGATGTATGTGTCTGTACTGATGTATGTGTCTATATCTGTACTGATGTATGTGTCTATATCTGTACTGATGTATGTGTCTGTAACTGTACTGATGTATGTGTCTATATCTGTACTGATGTATGTGTCTGTAACTGTACTGATGTATGTGTCTATATCTGTACTGATGTGTGTGTCTATATCTGTACTGATGTATGTGTCTGTATCTGTGTGTATCTGTACTGATGTATGTGTCTGTATCTGTGTGTATCTGTACTGATGTATGTGTCTATATCTGTACTGATGTGTGTGTCTATATCTGTACTGATGTATGTGTCTGTATCTGTGTGTATCTGTACTGATGTATGTGTCTATATCTGTTCTGATGTATGTGTCTGTATCTGTACTGATGTATGTGTCTATATCTGTTCTGATGTATGTGTCTATATCTGTACTGATGTATGTGTCTATATCTGTACTGATGTATGTGTCTGTAACTGTACTGATGTATGTGTCTATATCTGTACTGATGTATGTGTCTGTAACTGTACTGATGTATGTGTCTATATCTGTACTGATGTGTGTGTCTATATCTGTACTGATGTATGTGTCTGTATCTGTGTGTATCTGTACTGATGTATGTGTCTGTAACTGTACTGATGTATGTGTCTATATCTGTACTGATGTATGTGTCTGTAACTGTACTGATGTATGTGTCTATATCTGTACTGATGTATGTGTCTATATCTGTACTGATGTATGTGTCTATATCTGTACTGATGTATGTGTCTATATATGTACTGATGTGTGTGTCTATATCTGTACTGATGTGTGTGTCTATATCTGTACTGATGTATGTGTCTGTATCTGTGTGTATCTGTACTGATGTATGTGTCTATATCTGTACTGATGTATGTGTCTATATCTGTACTGATGTATGTGTCTCTATCTGTGTGTATCTGTACTGATGTATGTGTCTGTATCTGTGTGTATCTGTACTGATGTATGTGTCTGTATCTGTGTGTATCTGTACTGATGTATGTGTCTGTATCTGTGTGTATCTGTACTGATGTATGTGTCTATATCTGTACTGATGTATGTGTCTATATCTGTACTGATGTATGTGTCTGTATCTGTGTGTATCTGTACTGATGTATGTGTCTATATCTGTACTGATGTATGTGTCTATATCTGTACTTATGTATGTGTCTGTATCTGTACTGATGTATGTGTCTCTATCTGTACTTATGTATGTGTCTGTATCTGTGTGTATCTGTACTGATGTATGTGTCTATATCTGTACTGATGTATGTGTCTCTATCTGTACTTATGTATGTGTCTGTATCTGTACTGATGTATGTGTCTCTATCTGTACTTATGTATGTGTCTGTATCTGTGTGTATCTGTACTGATGTATGTGTCTATATCTGTACTGATGTATGTGTCTGTATCTGTACTGATGTATGTGTCTATATCTGTGTGTATCTGTACTGATGTATGTGTCTATATCTGTACTGATGATGTGTCTGTATCTGTGTGTATCTGTACTGATGTATGTGTCTATATCTGTGTGTATCTGTACTGATGTATGTGTCTGTATCTGTACTGATGTATGTGTCTGTATCTGTGTGTATCTGTACTGATGTATGTGTCTATATCTGTACTGATGTATGTGTCTGTATCTGTGTGTATCTGTACTGATGTATGTGTCTGTATCTGTGTGTATCTGTACTGATGTATGTGTCTGTATCTGTACTGATGTATGTGTCTATATCTGTACTGATGTATGTGTCTGTATCTGTGTGTATCTGTACTGATGTATGTGTCTGTATCTGTACTGATGTATGTGTCTGTATCTGTACTGATGTATGTGTCTGTATCTGTACTGCTAACAGTCCATGTTATCAACAGGCCTCTAGTGGAGCTCATCAAGAACAGCAAGTGCACCAGTGTACAGGTGAAAGCAGCTAAAGCTCTGGAGGTCTTGGCCGCAAACAATCCCATCAGTCAGCAGAACTTTCTTGAACTGGATGCACCAAAATCTCTGATCCGGTTGTTGAAGGTAAATTGTCATACAACATCATCGTCCAGTGAATTAAGTTGAAGGTAGATTGTCAGTCAACATCATTGTCCAGTGAATTATGTTGAAGGTAAGTTGTCATACAACATCACAATCCAGTGAACTATGTTGAAGGTAGGTTGTCATACAACATCACCATCCAATGAACTATGTTGAAGGTAGGTTATCAAACAACATCACCATCCAGTGAATTATATTGAAGGTAAGTTGTCATACAACATCACCATCCAGTGAACTATGTTGAAGGTAGGTTGTCATACAACATCACCATCCAGTGAACTATGTTGAAGGTAAGTTGTCATACAACATCACCATCCAGTGAATTATGTTGAAGGTAGGTTGTCATACAACATCACCATCCAGTGAATTATATTGAAGGTATGTTGTCATACAACATCATCATCATCCAGTGAACTATGTTGAAGGTAGGTTGTCATACAACATCATCGTCCAGTGAACTATGTTGAAGGTAAGTTGTCATACAACATCACCATCCAGTGAACTATGTTGAAAGTAAGTTGTCATACAACATCATTGTCCAGTGAACATTGAAGGTGATGCATATGCTGGGGGGAGGATCTGAGCACCTATGGACATGTCCGGAGTGCAACGAAGATACCCCAACTGATAACTGATATGTTGAAGGTAGGTTGTCATACAACATGACCATCCAGTGAACTATGTTGAAGGTAGGTTGTCATACAACATCACCATCCAGTTAACTATGTTGAAGGTAAGTTGTCATACAATATCACCATCCAGTGAACTATGTTGAAGGTAAGTTGTCATACAACATCACCATCCAGTGAATTATGTTGAAGGTAGGTTGTCATACAACATCACCATCCAGTGAACTATGTTGAAGGTAAGTTGCCATACAACATCACCATCCAGTGAACTATGTTGAAGGTAAGTTGTCATACAACATCATTGTCCAGTGAATTATGTTGAAGGTAAGTTGTCATACAACATCACCATCCAGTGAATTATGTTGAAGGTAAGTTGTCATACAACATCATTGTCCAGTGAACTATGTTGAAGGTAGGTTGTCATACAACATCACCATCCAGTGAACTTGTTGAAGGTAGGTTGTCATACAACATCACCATCCAGTGAATTATGTTGAAGGTAGGTTGTCATACAACATCATGATCCGATGAATTATGTTGAAGGTAGGTTGTCATACAACATCATCGTCCAGTGAACTATGTTGAAGGTAGGTAGTCATACAACATCACCATCCAGTGAACTATGTTGAAGGTAGGTTGTCATACAACATCACCATCCAGTGAATTACATTGAAGGTAGGTTGTCATACAACATCATCGTCCAGTGAACTATGTTGAAGGTAGGTTGTCATACAACATCACAATCCAGTGAACTATGTTGAAGGTAGGTTGTCATACAACATCACCATCCAGTGAATTATGTTGAAGGTAGGTTGTCATACAACATCACCATCCAGTGAATTATGTTGAAGGTGGGTTGTCATACAACATCATCATCCAGTGAACTATGTTGAAGGTAGGTTGTCATACAACATCACGATCCAGTGAATTATGTTGAAGGTAGGTTGTCATACAACATCACCATCCAGTGAACTATGTTGAAGGTACGTTGTCATACAACATCACCATCCAGTGAATTATGTTGAAGGTAGGTTGTCATACAACATCACCATCCAGTGAACTATGTTGAAGGTACGTTGTCATACATTATCACCATCCAGTGAATTATGTTGAAGGTAGGTTGTCATACAACATCACCATCCAGTGAACTATGTTGAATGTAAGTTGTCATACAACATCACCATCCAGTGAACTATGTTGAAGTTAGGTTGTCATACAACATCACCATCCAGTGAATTATGTTGAAGGTAGGTTGTCATACAACATCACCATCCAGTGAACTATGTTGAAGGTAAGTTGTCATACAACATCACCATCCAGTGAATTATGTTGAAGGTAGGTTGTCATACAACATCACCATCCAGTGAACTATGTTGAATGTAAGTTGTCATACAACATCACCATCCAGTGAACTATGTTGAAGTTAGGTTGTCATACAACATCACCATCCAGTGAATTATGTTGAAGGTAGGTTGTCATACAACATCACCATCCAGTGAACTATGTTGAAGGTAAGTTGTCATACAACATCATGATGCAGTGAACTATGTTGAAGGTAGGTTGTCATACAACATCATGATCCAGTGAATTATGTTGCACCATGATGCCAGTGCTGGAGGTCAGTTCTCTTGGAAATGCCATCCTTAGTCCAGTCCAGTCCAGTTTGTGTTTCTAGAACAGGCAATGAATGAATTAATGGTTTTAAGTATCTGCATATCCACCCATTCCAGATTCTAATTTTGCTTTTGTAAAACTAGTGCCTGACATTACAGTGAGTTAGAGAGGTATGAGGAAGATATATAATCCCTTACCTCAAAAAACTTTGGTTCTGTATATTTCATGTCACCAGTACCACAGCTTTTTTCCTTCCAACATTATGCTGTTAATATTTGACCTCGACACTAACACCAAAGGAAATGAGAAGGAGGACCCACTGCCACACCTTCAGGCAATGTGGGTATCAGGTGCTGGCACCATATCTGTGTGGACCAGTAGGTTGGTGATGTAGTTGCCAGGGTGCGAATGGTGGGCTTAGGCGATTTCGCAGATGCCTAGGGATATTAATTATGACTCCTCGCCTCCCGTCCATATCATCACCGTGGTTACTTCTCTCTCGGCTTCGTCGTCCACACCAAGAGACAGGCTCTGTTACTTGAGTATTCATCTTCGCTTTGCTGCTAATTATTCAACGCCTTATCTTTGATAATTGTAAACTCTGCCATTCTCTACCAACTGGATCAGCTTACGATTGAATACAACTCTGCACTCAGACACAGATGTGACTCGGACACAAGTGTATGTTTTAATCTATAATCAACACTCTAGCATAGACATCATCACAGTCACATATGCAACAATACACAATATATAACACTGCTAAACACTGACTAAAATGGCGGCATTATGTTAAGCCACAGCCATTTCCACTCCGTGGTGCGTCCGCACGGAACCACGTCCACAGCTAGAATGCCCTTGTTACCTTTGTGGTCATGTGAGTTTGCTCCAGTCACAATCTCGCTCGCCACATATATCACGATCAATGATCGTCCCGTCTTTCTGGGTGACTTTTCGTCACTATACCATGAGGTACAATTCAACCCATGGCAGTAGTCAACATCACTGCATCCATCTTTTACTTCCGCTGACATTTTCTAGTTCTCATTTTAGGCTGGGTCAACTTGGGAACCTGGGACAGTTGTTGACATGTTACATCTATGGGTATTTGAACACTTGCCCTCTAGACTGGTAGGCAAGCATGCTAGCCACTGTGCTACTATGTCGTCTCCAGCGATGACATACCCACAACAACTTCTAAATGCAACAAGCTAAACAAGATTGAAAAACAATGATATAAGAAACAGTGATATAAGAAAGGACAGAACCAATGTTAGACTATATTATTCTTCTGTGTTCATCTGACATGTTTGCTTTAGATTTAATTGCATGATGCCTCTTTACAGCAGCGCTGTGGTATTTGTGCTTTTCAGCCGACACATCCCGTTTCTTCAGGTGTTTGTTGACCAGGTTAACCTTCCCGGAGACTACATTCAGTAATAGCAATTAAATGGCTTGGTCATATGATAAGATTACCACAAGGCAGTGCCCCATAGAGAACTGTAGCACTTAGACACAAATAGAAACATCACAAGGCCATCTCTGCATATAATGTTTGGATAAAATACCAGAAGCTGTGAATATTTATACAGCACACGCTAATGCTACATCACAATCTCTCTTTGTGCCCTGACACTGGAAGAAAAACAAGGATAGAGAACAGAAGACAAAGAAACAGACTAACAGTATCTGTAACAGGATTAACCAGACCTGTTTCTCTGTGAAACTGCAGTCTATAATGTTTGTATGTCTGTGTTAGTGGTTGAAGTTGTGATTCTCCACTTGCAGAATGTGAAATTGCAGTCTATAATGTTTGTATGTTTGTGTTAGTGGTTAAAGTTGTGATTCTCCACTTGCAGAATGTGAAATTGCAGTCTATAATGTTTGTATGTTTGTGTTAGTGGTTGAAGTTGTGATTCTCCACTTGCAGAATGTGAAATTGCAGTCTATAATGTTTGTATGTTTGTGTTAGTGGTTAAAGTTGTGATTCTCCACTTGCAGAATGTGAAATTGCAGTCTATAATGTTTGTATGTTTGTGTTAGTGGTTGAAGTTGTGATTCTCCACTTGCAGAATGTAAAACTGCAACCTTGAATGTTTGTATGTCTGTGTTAGTGTTTGAAGTTGTGATTCTCCACTTGCAGAATGTAAAACTGCAGTCTATAATGTTTGTATGTCTGTGTTAGTGTTTGAAGTTGTGATTCTCCACTTGCAGAATGTAAAACTGCAGTATATAATGTTTGTATGTCTGTGTTAGTGGTTGAAGTTGTGATTCTCCACTTGCAGAATGTAAAACTGCAGTCTATAATGTTTGTATGTCTGTGTTAGTGTTTGAAGTTGTGATTCTCCACTTGCAGAATGTAAAACTGCAGTATATAATGTTTGTATGTCTGTGTTAGTGGTTGAAGTTGTGATTCTCCACTTGCAGAATGTAAAACTGCAGCCTTGAATGTTTGTATATCTGGGATAGTGGTTGAAGTTGTGATTCTCCACTTGCAGAATGTGAAACTGCAGCCTTGAATGTTTGTATATCTGGGATAGTGGTTGAAGTTGTGATTCTCCACTTGCAGAATGTGAAACTGCAGTATATAATGTTTGTATGTCTGTGTTAGTGGGTGAAGTTGTGATTCTCCACTTGCAGAATGTGAAACTGCAGCCTTGAATGTTTGTATATCTGGGATAGTGGTTGAAGTTGTGATTCTCCACTTGCAGAATGTGAAACTGCAGTATATAATGTTTGTATGTCTGTGTTAGTGGTTGAAGTTGTGATTCTCCACTTGCAGAATGTAAAACTGCAGCCTTGAATGTTTGTATATCTGGGATAGTGGTTGAAGTTGTGATTCTCCACTTGCAGAATGTGAAACTGCAGTATATAATGTTTGTATGTCTGTGTTAGTGGGTGAAGATGTGATTCTCCATTTGCAGAACGTGAATGTGCAGTCTAAGATGTTTGTATGTCTGTGTTAGTGGTTGAAGATGTGATTCTCCTCTTGCAGAATGTGAATGTGCAGGTCAGAGAACAGGGAGCATGTTCACTGTGGTCATTGGCTGGCAATGTCAGACCACAGCAGAAGTACATAGCAGAGAGGATCTCTATCCCTCACATCAGCCAAATGTTGCTGGAGCCCACAGAGAAGCTGCTCTATGTGGGTGAGTGCGTCTGTTCCAGTCCTGCTGGTTATGTGTATCTTTGTTGTGCTGCTTTTGCAGTATGTTTAACTTGTACTCTTTTACTCCATTTGTATGTTATCTTGTACTCTTGTACTCAAGTTGCATGTTTGACTTGAACTCTTTTACTCAAGTTGTATGAATGCATTTATGATTGATTTTTGCTGTTTACATAGGTTGCATGACAGCAGTTGCTTTAACAATAGAAGACATGGCCTCTCAGAACAAACTGGCAAGTTCTGATGCTATCCCTCAGCTTGTGAGTTTGTTGAGGTCTTCAAAGACATCTCAGAAAGTGCTCCATATGGTCATCAAAGTCATTGGGATATTGTGTATGGGTAAGTCACCACTAGTATTGAATAGTTGCTTCGATCATGGTGCCTCCACTTCATTCTTAGGGTGTATATGAATGTCAAACATTGCGGCTGTTTACATTTCGCATAAAAATATACACGTCTTCATTTGTAAGCCACTTTGTCATTCCTCTCAACATGGGGTGGAAACAAGGCTGGAACCTGCTGGTATTCAGACTCTGGGCACACAGACTCACCATCATTCTCATCTTACCATATAGTGTAGAGGAGGCCATTGTTGTGCACACTAACTGTAGGTGAGCACACTGACTATAGGTGATCACACATGGTGCATTGTTGGTGCACACTGACTATAGGTAAGCCGCTATATGCTGCGGGATTTGCTGAGGAGGGGATCCGAGCACTTATGGACTGAATGGTTCAATGTGCAATGAGGGTGATCTGTCGACTAACTAACTAACTAACTGACTGACTATAGGTGATCATACATGCTGCATTGTTGGTGCACTGTCATAAGTGGGAGTGCCACCGCCAAGTTAAATGTATTATTCACTGGCTGGCAACCCCAAATAGTCAGAAGTTGACTTGGGACAAAATCTATATGGCTGAAATAAAGATTATGTCCCTAAATATTCAAGAGTACAGCTACAAGTGGCTCATAATTAGCTGGTCTAAATATTCGCCAAGGAGTGGGAAGGAGAATGTTAGATGGGCTAGATTTAAGTCTAGCCAATTGACTACTAGCCCAGTGCAATTTATTCCCTCCAACAGTTTCCCCTCCCTGTTACATAATTAAGCCCCCACCAAGGCAATTGCATCCATTGGAAAACAAAAGTTAGTTAGTTAGTTAGTCGACAGATCATCCTCATTGCACATCGAACCATTCAGTCCATAAGTGCTCGGATCCCCTCCTCAGCAAATCCCGCAGCGTGTAGCGGCTAATGACGCCAGTTCTGTGTTGGTTTATCAATCTTCTTTGGCTTCCTGCGTAGTGTTCTTGTTTGGCCACACCTCTTTTAATTTGCTGCTCTCGCAGTCTGGCCATTGTTGCAGATTCACAGTCATCACTTGGTTCTCGCAAAAGTCTTACTTCTCGTAGAGCATTCAGAATGTCAGCCTGGTCCATGGCGCGTCCGCCCTCCACAGTAGCCTCACCTGCGAGCTTGTCAGCCCGCTCATTTCCTTGTACTCCCGCATGCCCTGGCACGAAGATGAAACTAATCTTTGCCAGGCGAGACCGCTCCAGAGGCAGCAACCATTCTCTTCGGATCAACCCCTCCTCTATCCTCTTGATCATGTTCATTGAGTCGCTAAGGAAACAAGCCCTAGTGAATGTCTGTGTCTCGAGCCATGTTATTGCTTTACTTACTGCCATGACTTCCATGGTCAGGCTACTTGTGGTTTCAGTGAAAGCACCAGAGTCCTCCTTCACAATTCTCCCTCCGGCCCGAGCTGTAAAGGCCCATGAGCTTCTCACATGTCGGACGACCGACCCATCTGTGTAGATGACCGCGTCACCGTCTAGCGAATTCTCGAAAATCAACGCTTGTACTTCAGCCTCCACAGCAGCCGGATTTTCTTGTCTGCATTTCCTATCTAGTTGGATGCAAACTGAAAAGGATGTGCAGAAGTCTGTTGGTACTTGCACCCACTCCTCGCCAGGTTCTAAGTCCTCAAGTGAACACACCTGTTGAAGAATGTCTTCGGCTTGACCCATCCACGACCGTCCTCTTTTTAACCTGCTGCCCTTCACCTTCCTAATTTCACTATGCAGTGGATGTTGTGTGTTTGCGTTAATTCTGAGGTAGGCGCGTGCCCTGCAAACTTGTATTCTCTCTTCAATGGTTGGAAAATCAAGAAGGTAGCGCATCGCCCTGCATGCTGTATCTCTTGTACATCCAAGAATAATGCGCATAGCTTCATTCTGTATCCTTTCCATCCTTTCTATCTGCTTATGGCTGAGAGTCAGGATTGCCATTGCATACTCCAAAACAGACATGACCAGCCCCTCGTACAGAAGACATAGATGGCACTGCTCACAGTTTGCTGCCGCCATCACCCGCATCGCAGCCAAACCCCGCTTGGCCTTTGTTATCACATGGTCTATGTGCACATTATAAGCAAGGCTTCGATCAAACCGTATCCCTAGGTAATTCATTGCCTGCGTTCTTTCCACCATCTCTGAACACAGCATTACAGTTGGTGTTGAAGTGTTGACAATGTGATTATTCAACGAGAACCAAGTCACTGTTGCCTTTGTTGGGTTGACCATTGCCCCAGCTTCATCACACCAAGTACTTATGCGATTGAGTTTGGTTTGTAGTTCCACAGCAACCTGCTCTCTATCCTTACCCTGACGATACACTAAAACATCATCGGCATATGACAATGTCCTGCCAGGTCCAGTGATCTGCTCACTGGTGATTCTCACTGTGTAGGTGTTGAACAGTACCGGAGATAAAGGTGATCCCTGTGGTAGGCCAAGAAAATTGTTGTTGGTTCCGAAGTCCAACTGCCACATCTAAAAACTACTTTCCGTTGGAAGAGGGCTGCAGCGATCCAACTAAGGAGGAATGGACTTACTTTTAGTTCAAGAAGCTGAAACATTAAAAAGTCCAATGGTACTCTGTTGTATGCGTCCTCAAGATCAATCGCTGCAGTAAAGGTTTCAATGCCTGAGTGGAAACCTTCATAGACATCATGGGCAAAGACTGCTGCATTGGTCCAGGTTTCTCTTTTTGGACGGTACCCACCCAGGGTAGGTGGGAAAACACCTTGCCTCTCTAGCTGGCTTGATATCTTCCTGGCAATTACCTTCTCCAGCAGCTTGCCTATTGTATTCTGCATGGTTATAATTCGATATCCCTGAATTTTTTTGTGGTCTTTGTCAGGCTTCGGCAAGGGAATCAGATAGCTGTGTAACCATTCCTCCTTGATGCTAGCACTCCCTATACTGTTGTTGTACATGTCTGCTAGTTTCTCTAGCTCATTGTCGGTACACTTATTGATGTTGTCGTATCTTATGCCATCAGGACCTGGAGCGCTGTTTTTTGATCGTCGAAGTACAGCCTTGATTTCTTCCACTGTCACTGTGTCTTAGTAGTTTAGCATATATACGAGTCTGGCTCACTATAAAAAAAAATATTTAAAAAAATAATAATAATGGATATACCCCCCTGGGGAAAATTACCAATTTAAAAAAAAATTTATTGTGTTTTAATTATAGTCTAACAGGATGATAATATGTAATACATTTTAGTGTATTTTTATTTGAACGATTTAAAAAAAATAATAAAAAATACTAATATAATAATATGAAATAATAATCATTGGGAACTCCACCAAACACAATCGGAAATTCCCGAAATGATTTTGGCAACAAGACGCCACACTATAAAACTGTATAACATTCCATTCCGGGACAAACATTCCGATCCGGGACAGAAATTCCGATCCGGGACAACTTTATTTTTCACAGTGAAGAAATTTTATATTTTAGAAAATCCAAAATGCTAAACAGTCCAATCTCTTTTCAACCCAGTTTAGAACAGACACGGGTGAACGCACACTGTCACGCTTCAACGCACAGGCTAAAATATTTTCTTTTGTGTTGGAAACAAACCAGAGTCAATGTAAATCTCATAAAACGTCATTTCTCATAAACCATTTATTTTGTAATGACGTTTTTTATCACGCAAAATATGAGAAAAGAAAATGTCTACAATGGTTCTAAAACTTTTATATTAAAAGAGACCCCAATTTTAAAATTGTTATAAAAACGTTATTTACCGTCAGAAATGATTCAAAATAGTCTCAAATTAACATATATAAATCAGTGATTCTCTAAATTTTCACATTTAAAATGAATATAGATGATGTCGACGGCGATGATAATTCTATAAAAAGAAATAATCATTTTCTTTTTCCAGGTGATATTAGAGGTTTAATTATTGGAGATTCCGGTTGTGGAAAAACTAGGCTGATTATGAATATGATCTTAAAAGATTGGTTAGATTTTGACAAGTTATACGTTTTTGGACAATGTCTTCATCAACCTGCATATAAACTTATGAAAAAAGGTTTTGATGAAAATCTGCCTAAAGATATAATATTTAATGTTATGCATCAAATAAAAGAAATTAATAAATATAATATAAGTTCGCATAGATTAATAGAAGAATGTAAAAAACAAATACTGTGTAAAAATCCTGTAATTTGTCAATATTTTGAGAAACCAGAGGATGTTCCAGATCCTAATGATCTTAAAACAACAGATAAAAATCTAATAATTTTTGATGATCTTGTTAAAGATAAAAAGCAAGACAAGTGTGAAGATTATTATGTGCGGGGAAGGCATAACAATATAAATTGTTTTTATTTAACACAAAATTATATTGAAGTACCGAAACATTTTATAAGACAAAATACTAACTTCCTTTGTGTTTTTAAACAAGATGATAGAAATGTAATAAACCTATATCGGGATCATGCTAGCAGAGATATGTCACTTGAGGAATTCAAAGAATTTTGTGATAAATGTTGGCAAGAACCATATGACTTTCTTGTTATTGATAAAACTAGTAAAATCTATGATGGAAAATATAGATATAAATTAGATAATTTTTATTATCCTAAAAAATTAAACTATAATATAGATATAACTTAGATAATTTTTATTTTCCCTCTTAAAATGGATGTTGAACAAAATTCAAACGTTATCACTATTTTAAAAGAAATCGCCAAAAACACAAGACCCAAATTCTCTATGCAGTTTATTGTCTCCGGTAATAAAACAGTATTTAATACTTCATTCAATCCTCCACTACAACTAGATAACGATAAACATTATGAAATTGCTCTAGTGAACTTAGAAACTTATTATTCCTTTCCGAATATTAGCAAAGAAAATAATATTTTTGAATATTCTAATGATAATGGAAAAACATGGAAATCAATAATTATACCCGAAGGTGCTTATGAAATCAAACAGTTAAATAAAAAAATACAAAGCATGATAGGTGGAGATTTTATAACATTAGAACCAAATAACCAAACTCTGAAATCCATCATGACAATTAAATCAAATTATAGAGTCAGATTTAGTAAAGAGAAGAACTCATTGGTTGATCTATTAGGATTTGAAAATAAAAGATATGATACGGGAATTCATGAATCAGAACATATTGTTAATATTCTCAGTATCAATAGCATTTTAATTCATTTAAGCATTATAAATGGAAGTTATATTAATGGTTCACTAATTCCAATTATCTATTCTTTTTTCCCAAATGTATCTCCAGGAAGAAAAATTGTCGAAACACCCCATATTCTTGTTTTTTTCCCTGTAACAATGAAATCTATAAACACTATGAAAATAACAATTACCGATCAAAATAACCAGATTTTAAATTTAAGAGGTGAAACTGTCACTATAAGATTTCATTTAAGAGAAATTTAATCCTTTAAAAATGGCTTATCAAGAAGTAAAATTAAATATTACTGACAATCAAAAAGATAAAATACAACAAGCTCTGAAACATAAAACACCGGTTACTATTAGAATTACAGAAATAGGTAATGATGTGTTAGCATTAACACAAAGACAGATAAACAAGTTAGAAAAAGCACTTTCTCAAAATAAAGGGGTTGATATTACTTTGAGTAGAAAACAAATAAAATATAATATGAAAATTGAAGGAGGATTTCTTCCTGCACTGGCTGCTATGGTATTACCGTTATTAAGAACTGCTGTTCCTGCTTTAGCAAAATCTTTAGGAATTGGTGCTCTTACAGGTTTAGCTTCCAGTGGAGTTCAAAAACTGATGGGAAATGGTTTATATTTAAAAGGAGGAGGTTGTGTTTGTCAAATTGAATCTGATGGAAAAAAATATTATGTATCACCAATTCAAGGCAGTGAATTAGAATCATACGGAAATGGTTTATATTTAGCAAGAGAAGGAAATATTTATGATGGTAGTGGATTTCTAGGTGATTTGGTTAAAAATATACCATTCCTTAATGTTTTATTTTAATCTTATAAAAATGGAGAAAAGAATTTATCCACCAATACCTACTGCACCACCAGAAAACACAATAGAAGCTAACAGTTATAGAATACAAAAAATATTAGATATACAAAACAGTTTTGAAAAAAATAAAGAAGACAGAAGAAAGACTTTGAAGAAATATACAAAATCTTTATCTATCATTAATGGAACTGATACTGCTTTAACAATTGTTGCAGTAGGTATGGGAGTTGCAGGAGTTGGATTATTAACAACAATTGTTGCGGCACCAATAGTTTTAGGAATGGAAATTGCTGCATTAGGGTTAGGAACAGGAAGTATTATAATAAAATATATTAATAAAAAATTACAACAGAAAGCTGATAAACATAGACAGATTTTAATTTTATCAGAATCAAAACTTAATACAATTCATAATCATATTTCTAAAGCTCTTGAAGATGGAAGAATATCTGAAGAAGAATTTAAATTAATTTTAGAAGAAGAAAATAAATTTAGAGATATGAAAGAAGCAATAAAACACCATGATCGTATAACTACCGCGAAAAATCTTGAGAATCATACAAATGAAAAACAAGAACTCGTTAAATAAATAAAAGCTTTTTTAGAAGAAAAATAAACTTCCACTTAGAGATGAGATTAAAAATTAAAATTAATTATTAAAAATGTCCTTATTAAATATTACAGATCCTGTAAAAAGAGAACAACTTATCAACGAGTATTTAAAAACAAGAAGAAATATTCAATTAAATAATTTGAGTGAAAGACTTGGAGATATTGAAATGAAAAGAGAGTTTACCAAAGTGTTTTCTCCTATCACTGAAAGTCAACAAAAAGCAGCTGAAGATATTACGCAAGCGACTCAAAAAGCAATTAGCGAATTACCAAAACAAATCGCTTTAGAACTTCCTTCACCAATTTTAACAAACATTCTTCCATCTATTGGACCTACTGCTGCTTATTATTTAAAAACATATCTAGGAAAATCAACAGGAGATAAAAAATATGGTATTCATACCGAAGGAAATAAATTTTATATAGGAAATAAAGAAGTAAAAATTGATGTTGATGATTTTGTTATTGATGAAATTAGATATACAGGAACACCAGGATTATGGGAATTAATAAGTAGTAATACTCCAAAAAAATATTCACCAGAGGACCTTATAAACTATTCAAACATATTATATTCTACTGATGCAATGCACGGGAATTATGATCCTAGTAAAAACCCAACGGGTACTAAAAGGAATAAAATGGAAAAATATTATCAAATCTATATATGAGCAAAGACCATTATCTATTAGAGAAGCACTAAGAGATCCAAACGAATTATTATTAGACAGATTTGATGCATTATTAACAAGTAAAGATACTGGAAATAATACTGTAATTGCTGAAATGTCGACTATAGCAAATGAACTTTATGAAAAAAAGGCAATAGATAAGGTTGCATATGACAAAATGTGGAAGCATATAGAAAAATAATCAAAAATTAATTATAAAAAATGTTGAAAACACGAATTCACAACAAAAAAAAACAAAGCCATATTACGGACGAAGTCCTGCCAAGAGCAAAGGATCTGGATTCTTTGATTCCCTAATTTCTGCTGTTACCGGTAAAGTTATGCAAGATGCCGCAAAAGAAGTTGTTGTAAATGTTGGTTAAGAAAGCCGTAACAGAATTAGGTAATAAAGCTAGTGAAAAAGTTATTAACAAAATCTTTCAAAAGGAAACACCTCAAGAAAATATGTGCTAAATTAACTCCTAGAGCACAAATGATACTAAATAATATCTTAAATAGAGGAAGTGGAACTAGAAGAATATAATTTATATATTTAAAATGGGAGAAGAAATAATTAAATTTATAAAAAATGATTATGAGTTTTATGAAGATATTAAAGATGATTTTCAAAAATTGAAACAATCAAGTATTGCAAATAAAACTGCTGCATCTGAATCTTTATTTATTAATTATAAAACTTTAGAAAAAGCAATGGAGATTGCAGGAGATACTATATATGATTTATCAACAGAAAGAGATATACTAAAAGATAAATTAGATTCTTATGGAGAATATAATCCTGAAGAAGTTAAAAAACTTATTCAAACTAAAAAACTTAAACAAAGTAATGATGAAAAGAATATAAAAATAAAACAAGAATTATTAAAAACAATACAAAAAGCAAAAGCTTTAACCGATAAATAATTATTTATTTTATATTAATAACTTCAAGTAATTGTATAATTGTTTTATTTGCTTTCTTAAATATATTCATTTGTTTCCATTTTTCTATATGGTATTTAGTTGTTTCATCTCTTCAATTGACACTTCTCCATATCCAATTTTCTCTATCTTTGTCTTTTGTTTTTGTGATGTAATCTTCTTCTTATTTTTAGAGTTACTTTGTTCTTGTTCTTTAAGAGTTTTCACCATTCCATTTTTATTCTTAGATTTTAAAGGAATATCATATCTATAAGGAGATTTTACATTTAAATCTTGTCTTATTCTTTTTATTGTTGAAGAAGAAATACCAAGTTTTTTACAGGTTTGTTCTTGTCTTAGATTTGGTTGTTCTGCTTTAATATTCATAAATTTAAAAATAATATTTACTTTATGTACTTTTGTAATATCTTCAGGGTTTATTTCACTTAAAAGTTTGAATTCATCCAGATCCATTTTATTATACTAAATGTAGGTCAATTGAGGTCAACCACCGGCGTCGGTCATTGACATAAGAATTGTTTTTATTTCAGATAAATTTTTCATGATTTCTCTATATGATAAATTACAATTTAGTAAAATTGAATTCTGATTACAACCATTATAAAATCTTATATAATCATTAATAACTGATTTACTTCTATTGAAATTTTTCTTTAGCAAAAGCCAGAAACTCTTTCTCACTACTATATTTAGATTTAAGGATACTTAATAAATATCCAAGATTAAAATAATAACCTTTATTTCTTTTTTCAATATCATCTAAATGTTTTAATATTTTTATACATGTATTAACAATTTCATCTTCTGAACTTTCATTATTAATTTTAAATTTAACTTCTTCCACATCAAATTTTTCAAATAGTCTTTGCTTTAAATCTGTTGGAATCACTTTAATTCTATTTTTTACTTCTTTTTCATCTTCCCACTCAATATTTAATTTCAAACTATTCACTTTCTCAAAATGTTTAACAACTTTCTTAAATTTATTTATTTTGTCATCAGATATATAATCTTTAATTTCATTTATAAAGTCAGAAATTACTACTTCCATTTTTTATACTAAAAATAACGTAGTGGAGCTGTACCCCCCATCCCCAAAGCCACTTTAGCTTTAATAATATTACTAACAATTCCTTTATCTATTCTTTCTCTTAAAGTAGGATTTAAAATATTAAGATCTTGTAACATCTTTTTATCACAAACTTCATTTCTAGTTTTCTTATCTTCATTTTGTAAGTAACAAATGTCATGATGCATAGCAGCTTCATCTACTCTGTTGATTGGTTTACTCCATGATTGAGGAGTAAAATCTGGAGGATGTCCATAAGGATCTTTCAATCTTTTCTTTAAATTAGTTTCTGGGCCAGTAAAATTATGTCCTGGTAAATGTAGTTCAATTGGAAGTTTGTTAATTAAAGAATTTAAGTTACCTCCTTGAATCGACTTAATAAATTTATTTTTTACAGTTCCACATACAACACATTTTCCTCGTAACATATTTCTATTATTTTTTCTTTTAGTTTGTATCAAATCTAAAGTATGTGTTTTCTTTCTACATTTTACACAATAAAGATTTGTAGACATTTTTAGATTTACCTATTTTATATATTTAAAAATGTCTATACAAGTAGGAAATATAACTTTACCAAACGAACCTCTGTCTAATTTTCATTTAATTGATGCTGTTGAGAAATTAAAATTCCTAATTTTTTATAAGAATTACCTAAAAGACCAAGAAAAAAAGAATGTGGAATAATGAATTTAGATGGTGATCTAACAGATGAAACAAAAGGAACACATTGGGTTGCACTGGTATAAAAATAATAATAATAAATTATATTTTGATAGTTTTGGAATTCAACCTCCATTAGAATTGATCGATTATCTTAGAGAAAAACCAGGGGATATAGAATATTCTACAGAACAGATACAAGATCCTAACACAGTAATTTGTGGGCATTTATGCTTAATTTTTCTATTAGAAAATGCCCGTAGATAAATTTGGATTAATGGATGATAATGCTGCAGAAACAACTATTCCAAAATTAAAGAAGGTGGGTCGTAAGAAATGGATGACTGAAGAAATTTTACACCTCATGGAAACAAGAAGACTCAACAAAAATAATTCTGTCAAATATGAAGAAATTCACAGACAAGTCAGAACATTATGTAAGGAGGCAAAAGAAGCATGGCTTGAGGAAAAGTGCTTAGAAATTGAAAGCCAACACAACAGTCAAAATACCAAATTAGTGCACAAACGAATTCAGGAACTTACTAATAAAAGAACAAGTACATCAACAGGGTGTCTAAAAACTGAAGATGGCAAAATCATAATAGAAAAAGACCAGATTCTACAGGTATGGACAGATTATGTAAAACACCTTTATGATGATAACAGAGACGAACAGTATGATATTAGATTTAATAATGAAGGACCGCCAATTTTGGAGATGGAGGTTCGAAATGTTCTTAAGCATATGAAAGCTGGCAAGGCCCCCGGTGCAGATAACATCACAACAGAAATGATTAAAGCTTTAGAAGAATTTGGAATAGATCAAGTCACCAGACTGCTGAACACATTATATGATACTGGAGATATACCTCCTGAATTATGTAACTCTATATTTATTGCAATCCCAAAGAAATCAGGAACCTTGGAATGTGATCAACATAGAACAATTAGTATAATGAGTCACATCACAAAGATTTTGCTAAGAATTATCATGCAAAGAATGAGGAAGAAGATACAACCTGAAATAGGGGAAGAACAATGCGGGTTTGTAGAAGGAAAGGGTACAGTAAATGCTGTGTATATGCTGCGAACAGTTATTGAACGTGCTATAGAAGTAAACAAGGATATACATCTTTGCTTTATTGACTATACAAAGGCTTTTGATAGCGTTAGACATGTCAGAATGGTGGATATGCTTGCAGATCTACAAATTGATGGGAAAGACATTAGACTTATAAAAAACATATATTGGAAACAACAAGATGCAATAAGGATTGATAATGAAGTGGGACAGTATCAGCCAATTAAGAGAGGTGTTAGGCAGGGATGTGTGATGTCTCCAGATCTTTTTTCCCTGTACAGTGAAAATATTTTCAGAAATGTAGAGGATATAAATGGAATCAGCATTGGAGGACGAAACAACAATAACATTAGATATGCAGATGATACAGTATTAATTGCAGACAATGCGCAGGACCTGCAACAATTAGTAGATGCGGTTGTTGTACACAGTGAGCAACTGGGGTTAGAATTAAATTGTAAAAAGACTCAGGTTATGGTCGTCAGTAGGAAGGAAGAAGTGCCACAATGTAATATACGAGTAAATCTTGGAACAGTTATCTTGGAACAGTTATAACATCTGATGGGAGATGCCTTGAAGAGATTAGAACAAGAATCGCCATGGCGAAAGTAGCCTTTAGCAAGATGAAAAACATTCTGACCAATAAAAAGATGTCAATTGAAACGAGAAAAAGAGTGTTGAGGGGATACATAGAGCCTGTTCTTTTGTATGGATGTGAAACTTGGACAATGAGCAGTCAAGCTGAAAAGCATCTGATGGCTGCAGAAATGTGGTTTCTGAGGAAAATGCAAAGAATACCATGGACAGACAGAAAAACCAATGACCAAGTACTACAGGAGACAAATGAACATCGTAGACTGATTAGAGAAATTAGACGTAGACAGTCAAAATTTTTTGGACATGTTATGAGAAGAAATGGGTTGGAGAACTTAGTGACAACTGGCAAGATCGAGGGGAACAGACCAAGAGGAAGACCGAGAGGAAAATACCTGGATGGCTTGGCCACATGGCATGGACGAGACAGGAACACTGAGCTGATCCACGACACTGGTGATCGAGTGAAATGGCGAGTCATGACCGCCCACGCTTTCCGGCATGGCACATGATTGATTGATCCAATAACCAATATACAACCTCTTAGAAATTATGCTATAAATTTAGATGATTTAGAAAATGTTGAAGGATTTGATGAGGAAGGTAAGAAGAATAGTACGTATGGTTTCAAATTAGCAGATAAAGGAGTATATATTAGAAATGAAATAGAAGTTATGCCTCATGATGGAATTGAAAATAAACCATTAACTTTTGTATTTAAAGACGACAAGTGGTTTCCTTTACCTCTAAAATATGAATGGGATATAGACATTCAATTAACACCTTCTACATTTTCAAGAGATCAAAGACAAATGAAAATAATTAATTCTGGAAAAATAATAGGAAGTTTAGTTTTGCTACCCCCAAATGAATTAAGAGATTACGCTGCTTTAAGTTTGCTGAACAAAACAGATTATTGCATTTCTGTAACGACAAATAAAAGCGCTCATCTTGAATTTCGTGCTGAACATACTACTATTGATAAGATTATTGACGATCTTCCTGTTGGTTCTACAATTATAATCGAAGGAAATATTCGTAGTGAGAGTGAGGAAAAGGAAATATTAACAGGATTACTAATATCTGCATCTAAAACAGGGGGTTTCAAATTTGTAATCATGAAAGAGGACACAGTAAAATATACAATTAGATTTGTTACGTCTAGAATTAAATTAACCCAAGTAGAAACAATTAATTTGCGTCTTTTAAAAATTCATCCTTTTTATTCTGTCTGTCATATAAGATTAACAACTAAACCTGTTACTGATAATGAAGTTGAATATTTATAATTATAAAATGCCCGTAGATAAATTTGGTTTGATGGGAGATGAACCATCTACAAATATAACCAATATACAACCTATAAAAAATTATGCTATCAATCTGGATGATTTAGAAAATGTGGAAGGATTTGATGAGGAAGGTATAAAAGATAAGTTTTATTGCTTTCAGTTAAATGAAAAAGGTGTATATAATAGAGCTGAAGTGCTATCTAATGGTTCTCCTTTAGTAGTGGATGGATAGAAAATAAACCGTTAACATTTATGCATCATCCGGTGTTGAAATGGATTCCTTTACCTAAACAATATGAGTGGGATATTGATATTCAATTAAAACCATTAAAAGTTTCTACTAAAGTAACTGATCACACCGTATTAAAAATATTTAATTCTGGAACAATGATTGGAAGTTTGATTCCTGTAACTTTGCAAAGTCCAGTATTTTTGGTAAGAGAAAACAACCGGTATTATCTTAATTGTAAAGCCACTGTAGGAGGCTTTCTTTATTTTAATACTGAATTTGAGGAAGATAAGAAAATTATTAATGAACCACCCTTAGGAGCCACCCTAATAATTGAAGGAAGAATAATTAGTGAAAGCCCCGCTCCACTCGAAATCTTACCCGGTTTACAAATACAATATACTCATCAACCACCAAGAGAAGGATTATTTCCTAGTCTTCCGTTTGATTTTAGAATTGTTATAGAAAAAGGAGAAGGTCAAGAATATAGACTTAGAGAAATTACAGAAGGTGTACAAATAACAAAACAAAAAGATGAAACTATTAAATATAATCATGTTAAAATTTTTAAGTTTTATTATATTAGTCGAATACGATTAACTACTCAACCAGTTACTGATCAAGTAATATTATATTTATAAGATAAAAAATGAATGAAGAAATTTTACAAATTGATGAAAACCTCGAAATTGATAAAAGTATAGAAAGATATGAATTTCATGAATACAGTCCCGTTTCTGGAACAACAAATCTTAATAGTGGTGGAGAAATCAGAATAGTTATAGAAACACAAGATTTGTTCACACATCCTAGTGAAAGCTTCTTAATTATTGAAGGAAGACTTTTAAAAACTGATGATTCCAAATATGCTGATACAGATTTAATTACACTGTGTAATAATGGTTTAATGCATATGTTTCAAAATATAAAATAAGAACTATCAGGACAAGAAATAGAAAGTATTAATCATCCCGGTCAAGCAACAACAATGTTGGGATTGTTAAATTATTCCGAAAATTTTATGGAAACCCATGGAACAAATATGTTGTGGTATGCAGATTCTGATACAGGAGTTAACCAGCAAGGATTTGAAAGACGACATCAATTACTTATGTTTAATAAGTAATTAAACAACCAAATCCAAAAGGAACTTTTAGTTTTAGAATTCCATTAAAACATATTTTCGGTTTTGCAGATGATTATAAGAAAATAATTTATGGATTTAAACATCAATTAACTTTAAACTAGACAATCAGATGATGATGCTATATTTAAAGACTGCTACAATAGCCGATGGAAAAATTATTTTAGATAAATTATCATTGGTTTGTTCCTCATGTTGAACCAGCTTTTAGAACAAAGGAATAATACTGTCATAACGATGATAGAAAATAAGATTGCAATTAATGTTAGGATATAGATTTAGACAGTGTGATTCTATTGCTGTTCCTCCAACTACAAGTTTCTCATGGAGATTATCTGTTAGAAGTTCTTCGGAAAGTCCAAGATGGATTATAGTATCTTTTCAAACAAATAAAAAGTTAGATCAAGATACAAATACATCAGCATTCGATCATTGTGATATAAAAAATATTTATGTAACTTTAAATTCTAGAAGATATCCAGAAGTAGATTATAATAATTTATCTTTTCCTAAGCAACAATTCTCTAGAGCATATGGTGATGCAGCAGATTTTAAATCAAAATTTTATGGAATCGATTTAGATTATTATCCTATTATTAAACCTATCAGTTATAAAAATCTGTATCCATTATTCGTATTTGATGTTAGTAAACAAAGTGAACGATTAAAATATAGTACAACAGACATTCAAGTAAAAGCTACTTTTAATAATAATGTTCCTGCAGGAACAGAAGCCTATGCGGTTGTTATCTCTGATAAAATAGTAAAGTTTCAATCTGATGGAAATAAAATGGCTGTTGTGATTAGTTAACTTTTAAAAATATATTTTTTAATAATTAAAATGAATTCAGAAGATATCTGGCAGTTATGTTGGCAAAGCATTTATAATCCACACATTTTTGGAGCCGGGAAGAAATCTATTCTATGGAGTAATTATCTAGCTGATGAATTACATAAACCAGTTGTTAAAAAATTTAAAAAGAGAAGAGTTATTGTAAGAGGAATAGATCAAATATGGGCAGCAGATTTAGTTGATATGTCTTCTTATTCTAAACAAAATAAAGGATATAAATTTATTCTTACTGTTATTGATGTTTTTAGTAAATATGGATGGATGATTCCATTGAAAAATAAAAGTGGAATAGTTGTTGCTGAAGCATTTAAAAAGATATTTTCTAGAGACAATAGAAAACCAGAAAAACTATGGGTTGATAAGGGAAAAGAATTTTATAACAAAGATATTAAAGATCTTTTAAAAATTAATAATATTGAAATGTATTCTACAGAGAATGAAGAGAAAAGTTCTGTTGTAGAAAGATGGAATAGGACTATGAAAGAAAGAATGTATAAATATTTTACTGCTAATAGTGTAACAAAATATTATAACATATTGGATGAATTAGTTACTGATTATAATAACACATATCACACATCATTTTGAAAATGACTCTTGTTGATAGTAGTAAAAAATCTAATGAAAATATAGTAAGACAAAACTTATATGGAGAAAGCAATTCTGAAGAAGAAACTAAACCTAAATTTAAAATAGGCGATAGAGTAAGAATAACAAAGAAGAAGAAGTTTTTTGAAAAAGGATACACACCAAAATGGACAACAGAAATATTTATTATTAGTGAGGTTTTATATACAAATCCTATTACTTATAAGATAGAAGATTTAGAAGGAGAAGAAATTATAGGAAGTTTTTATGAAAAGGAATTACAGAAGAGTATATTTTAATTGTTTTAGTTAAAAGGAATACTTTCAATCATTTCAAATAAACAAGTAGTAAATGGATATGCATGGGGAAGAGTTTTTATTTTATCTGCTAAAATATATCTTTTATCATCATATGGACTAACAGACTTTTTATTTATTTCATTCAAATATATTTTATGATTCTTAGAATTTAAAGTATTCATCTTATTATATTTTATTGTAGTATATTCAGTTAATAATGCATCTTTATAATCTTGAAATGTAATTTGTTTTTTCAATGTTCTTCTACCAATTCCTTTGAGTTTCTTTTTTTTCTTTATCATCAACTAAATAAGAATAAGCTTTACTTCTTAAAAATACTATTTCACTCATTGCTTTTCCATTTAATTCATCTTTAAATTTTCCTATTACTTTTTTATTTTTTTCACAATATAATGGATGATCTTTTGGATAATCACTTGTATCTAGTTTATCTAATATTTGTTTCATATCTTCATAAACATTTTCTGTTTTAATTTTTAAGAAGAAACTATCAGTATCGAATCCAATTATTTCATTATCAGGCCATAATTCATTAATCGTTTCATAATAAAATTCATACATTAATAATTTACTATAATCTAAAACACACATTCCTGTATAAATTGGTTTATTAAATTTAATAGATGTAACATTATTCAATACTGCAACTAAATTCTCATTAAATATTATAGCAACTTTAAATCTGATTTTGCATTTGTTCTTTGTTCTGTATTAAAATCAATGTATGGTTTTAACCATGCTTCTTCTTTAAAAGAGATTGTTCTATGAACTTTTGTCACTTTCATTCCTAGAGATTCATAATACTTTAGTAATTTATAATGAATAACATATTTCTCTTTATCTTTTAGATTTAAAATTAATTTCTCTGTTTTACCAATTGTTTTATTTTCTACTCTTAAATAATCTAATTGAATATTACTAAGGTCGTCTTCATTTATTTTTAATTTTTCAGGAGCTAATGGAAATTTTCTTGTTTTTATTTGATATTTTGAAGTATATTTTAAATTAACTTCAACTATACATCCTCTTCCTGTTGGTATATTATTATAGTAGTTAGAATCTTCTTCCCATTTAAAATCACCAGTTGGTAATTTTTGAGACATAGCATATCCATATAGATTATTTGCATCAAGATAAAGAAGATAAATTAATTTTTTTATTTCTTTTTTATACTCTCGAATATATTTATTATTAGCTTTAACATATCTTGATCCTAAAACACCAGAATATCCACCTCTAATTCCATTTTCAAACATTAATAACATATCAGGATCAGTTAATAGTTCTAATTTTACTTTAGTATATTTTAATCCGCAATCCCAAGTTAATCCAGGAAGAGAAAAACAATAACAAGGATCAATTTCATGGTGTTTTAAATTGAATTCTCTAAACTTTTCAAATGCGTCTGCTGTTATTAAAACATCTGTTTTTAAATAAATATCATGATAATCTTGAAGTGTTTTACAATTAAATGTATTCCAAATATTTTTAGCATGTTCATATTCTTTTTCAGTTATATTGTTACCTGTTAAAGTTGAATAAAATTTTTCTATTGGTGGTAAACTTGTATCTTTCAATTTTTCTATAGAATCAATATATTCATAAGGATAAATTCCTTTAAATGATCTTTCATTTTTATTCTTCTTTTTGCTAAAAATGATGTGTTTTAAAGCTTCAAATTCATCTTTACTAAAATGTTCTTGTAGTAATTTAAAATCTTCATCTAACATACTTTTGGAAATAGTATCTAAAGAATTAGTCATAAATCTATAACTATCTAAGAATCTTAATTTTATATTATAACCTCCATATTCAAAAGAAATATACTCTTCAGCTGCTTTAGCTAACACAGTAAGTTTATTATATTCATTTTCATATCTCATTTCAATCATAAAATGAAAATCATATCTACTTCCATTATGAAAAAATACTGGAATAATTTTAGAGTGTTTTCCTTCTTTTGTATTACAAGATTGACAAGCTGCTCCTCTATATTTTCCATTATAATGATTATGTTCTTTTTTTTTTAGAATTATTCTCTGTAAACTTTTTTGTGCACATATAACATTTTGTTTTATCATTAAATTCTTTTTCTTGTTTTTTAGTTAGTTTACATTTATTTTTTTCACACTTTTTTATCTCTTCGTGGATAGTATTAAAACGTTCTATAATAGTTTCAAAAAAATGTTCTATTGCATTTTCACCAGTATGTGTAATGTATTCCGATTCAGCTAAATTAGAATAATCTGATTTTATATATAAACCATAAGAAATTATTTCTTGTTTAAATAATGGGTTTGTATATGGATTATTAGAATCTGGTTGACAAGTACTTATTAGATATATTTTTAGCTTCAGAATCAGCATACATTACTATAGGTAATTTAGAACTAAAATGATGATTTCTAAATTTTAAAATATTCTTATCTTTTGTTGGTAAAATAGTTTTACAAAACTTATGATTAACACATTTTTCTCGGTGATTTTTTAATGCATCTTCTGTTTTAAATGAATTCATACAATTTCTACAAACATAACTTTTATTTCTGGATTTATCACATAGAAAAGAATTAAGATCTTTAATTAAACAATAATGAGTGTTACCATCTTCTTCTATATATAATAAATCAATTATTGTTTTTCTATTTTCTTCAATTGAAGTATATATGGGATAAAGAGAAGATTTATCTTCTTGATCATTTAGTGCAAAAACATTAATACTAAGGTTTGGATTCTGTCTTTCAAATTTTGGAATCTTATCTTTGTTTACAGGATAGTCGATGCTATTCATATTTAAAGTAAATTCATGCTTTGATATTTTGTTACCCTTTCCTTATTATCATCTGCAGGATACAGTTTTAGCAAGAAACGACCATAAGAAACATTTATTATCTTTTGTATTTTTTTACATTAATAATATTTGAACTTTTAAATGGAGTTGGAATATAAGACGATGCTCTGAAAAATTGAGTTTTATATGTTTTTACTATTGTTCTTCTTATCTGATTGAATACATGTCCGCTACCACGTTCTTGATATTCATCTACCCATGTTTCAAAATGATCTATAATTGAGTTAAATTTTGCATCAAAATCATTCATAGATCTTATAATTTTATTCTCTCCTTGATAATACACATCAATAAGTTGAAAAGCTAATGCAGTGGCAAACTCACAAATTAGAACTTGTTTAAATTTAATAGGTTTTTTCAATTTCATCTATTATATTTCTTACCCTATCTCTAATAAGATTAAAATAGGTGTCTAAATTATTTTCTTGAATATCATCAATTGTATATTCATTGATAATATTTCTGAAGGTTTTTTTCTTGCTCATTTTGAAAGGAAACTTTTTTAATATACTTTTTTTCGAATAACGAAGACACAAATAATAGATTGCACGATTTATTGCCTGGCATATTTCGCTGCATCTCGTCAGGTACATACTGCAGAAATCACACAACTTACGTGAAATTAACTAGATAAATCCTTCAAGTTGAAATATACACAATTTCGCACAGTAATGTCACTTATCTACCACGGTAATTTTAAGCTGACTAACATGTCTTTCTGTTTGCACAATTCTGGCTTGCGTTGATAGATCATAATTGCTTCTGCAAATTTTAACAAACGAGTATTTTGTGTTCTAAACAACACGCGAAATACAGTGTCTCTGGACACAACGTGGCCACTGGCAACGATGTGCCTGCCAATTGAAGACGCCGGGAGCTTCCGGTGTGTCGGCTCCTCGCGGCTAGCATCTCCTGTGTGTTGTATCTTGTTGACCCATTGAGGTATGTGTATGTGAGGTATGTATAGAACACATACCTCAATGGGTCAACAAGATACAACACACAGGAGATGCTAGTCGCGAGGAGCCGACACACCGGAAGCTCCCGGCGTCTTCAATCGGCAGGCACATCGTTGCCAGTGGCCACGTTGTGTCCAGAGACACTGCATTTCGCGTGTTGTTTAGAACATAAAATACTCGTTTGTTAAAATTTGCAGAAGCAATTATGATCTATCAACGCAAGCCAGAATTGTGCAAACAGAAAGACATGTTAGTCAGCTTAAAATTACCGTGGTAGATAAGTGACATTACTGTGCGAAATTGTGTATATTTCAACTTGAAGGATTTATCTAGTTAATTTCACGTAAGTTGTGTGATTTCTGCAGTATGTACCTGACGAGATGCAGCGAAATATGCCAGGCAATAAATCGTACAATCTATTGTTTGTGTCTTCGTTATTCAAATTCACTACGGGAAAACATTGTTTTGAATACTTTTTTTCTTTTATAATTTTTAAAATAATCAGGATTGTCAATCATAAAATCTTGATATGCTTGTTTATATTTTTCTTTATTTTCTTGATAGTGTTTCATTTTATATGGTTTATTACATTCCTTACAACTTGATCTTAAACCATATTTTCCGGTTTTATCTTTTACAAAACAATTGAAAGGTTTTAATTCATGACAGATCGAACAAGTTTTCTGCAATTCACTGATGTTCATTTTTTATATATATTTTTTAGATATATAATGATTTAATTATTATGTATTATTATTATTATATTAAAAATTTGATTATTATTTTTTTTATTTGCTATATTTCAAATTCGTCGTTGCCAAAATCATTTCGGGAATTTCCGATTGTGTTTGGTGGAGTTCCCAATGATTATTATTTCATATTATTATATTAGTATTTTTTATTATTTTTTTTAATCGTTCAAATAGAAATACACTAAAATGTATTACATATTATCATCCTGTTAGACTATAATTAAAAAACAATAAAAAAAAATTTTTAATTGGTAATTTTCCCCAAGGGGGTATATCCATTATTATGTAAATATTTTTTTTATAGTGAGCCAGACTCGTATATATGCTAAACTACTTGTCTTCATCCGAAGTGTTCTGGGCCTTGCATCGGTCTGAGGTGACCTCCTTGGCCAGATTTCGGCCTCCCATGTCTGTCTGGTTGCTCTGCTCAAGATAGCGTTCAAAGAGGGCTTTGCCCTTGTCCTCGTCAGTCCTCTGCCAGATGAGGTCAGCACCTTGGAAGTCAGAAATGCTCTTATTCTTGACTACACCACTCATGCTTTTATGTAGTCGCCAGAACAATTTCAGTGACTTGTCTGTGCTTACTCTTTGACACACCTCTGCCCATTTTTCGCTTTTAACCACCTTGACCAGTTTCTTGAAATAGCTTACTTTTGTGTGCATCTCTCTTTCTAAGTGCATGCAGGGACTAGGATGACCAGCTCTGTTCTTCTTGGCATTTTGCCATCTCCTTACAGCACTACGCTTATCCACCCAAGCCTTCTCCACCTCGAAATTCCACCACGGTGGCTGCTCCCAGCTTTTTTTCCTGCCCTGAAACTTTCTGCGCTTGTCACGTCTTATTTTACTCACCACATCTTGCCCTGTACTGTCATACTGGAAAGTCTTTACCTTCAGCTTGTGCTGCCTGGTTCTGCCTTTCTCCACCAATATGATGCAAGGGTGGTGGTCGCTGCCGTGGTGTCCTAGGACACCCCATCTACACACTGTAGTGAGTGAAGGTGAAACTAGCGCAAGATCAATAGCACTGTCCTCATCGCCAGGACGGCTTGCTGTCCTGGTAACACAGCCACTGTTGATGCAAACCAGGTCAATGGTTTCAAGTGCAGTCTCGAGCTCCTCCCCCTGTGTATTGGAGGAAATGTTTCCCCATGATCTGCCTTTAGTGTTGAAGTCACCACAGAAAATAACATTTCTCTCGTGGCCTAATATGCCACTTAAGCACTGCCACTTCAGGGCGTCCATACTCGCATTGCAGGCATAAACATTAACCAACACGAATGATGTACTGGAATGAACTCTCAACGCCTGTATTTGTATATCGTCACTGTCCCAACTGGACATGTCTAGCTCTGACGCCACCATGCTGTCACGAACGAGAATCACCATTCCCAGATGTCGTCTGTTGTAGAAACATTTGAAGCCGGTAATTCGGAGTAGCTGATCGCCCAGTCTCGTCTCCTGGAGTGCTACAATGTCGTTCCTGTAAACTAGGGTTTCTAAAATAGAGCCCCGTTGTTTTACACTGGCACAGTTCCAATATAGAATACGGATATTCCTGAGTCCTAGACGGTGACACTTGAGTCTAAAACGTCTCAAACCACCATGCTTACCTTGCTTCTTTCTCCCTCCGCGGCTTCCCCGCCGCTTCGTTATGTTGACTGCTGACTGCTCGAAGAACACATGTTGTTCTGCCATGTTGAAAAAACGAACCACAGAAACCCACACACGCTGCTAAAGATTCACTCAAAGATGGCCTCGCTCGATGCACGAACTCCGTAGCACCCGCGCAGATCTTGAGTAGAAACTCCTGGTTTTACATCCTGGCACACGAATTACACGCAAGAGATGAATAAATCCATCCCCTACGCGAAAAAGTTAACGAACACAAAACAACCCGCCCGTCCGTCGCCATCTTGAAACCGGAAGTAGCGGAAAACAAAAAAAAAACAAAAGTATAACAACTGAACTGAACAGCCAAATGTTAAAACAACAGTTAAAACAAATTACAATCATTTATTGTATATCATTAATTATCAATATATCATAATTGTACATGATGGTTCTCATAATGATGATGGTGAATTTATGGAAGTTTATACAATGTAACAGTTATGTAAGTGAAATGATGAAAAAACATTACATAACTTTCATGTTACTTGTATCCTATCTGGATCTGTGTCTGGGCTCCCAATTGAGATAAGCACGAAGTAGGGTTTTGTTTAGGCCCCATAAACACCCACTCTCCAGTAGAAACAGCTCACTGGTCTTCTGGACACCTGCCAGTCCTGGGGCTACATGGTCATCCGTAGTTCTTGGGATCTATATTCAGGCGCTTTTAATGAGAGCTTGGAAAAAATAGTCAAGAATGTGTATTATCTAGTTCGACATCAGTACAATCCTAAATAATACATACAATCTATCACACCCACATACAATGACCAGTCTGGCTGAGTCTCTCTTCCAGCTCTATTGCGTTCACTCTCCTCCTTACCACTCTATCTCCCTCTCCTGCTGTCTAGTCTGGGAAGGACTTTTCAATTGTCTCACACGCCTGTAATTATTACATTTATGCCATCCCTTATAATGTCCCGTCATGAGGAATGCACTGTCCTATGTCCATGTCACTAATACAGACACGTAGTTCCTCACACTGAGTACCATCCAACATTTGGTTTTGCAGATTAAAGGGTCGGCAGTGATATCTTAATAGTACCTTATCTCCGGGCTTACATGCTGTGATCAGCCTCTGTGAAAGGCCCCTGTGAGTTACCATGAACGCTCGTCCACAACACACTGAAAGGGCTAAGCACCATATACCATGTACCAATTGTGGGTAAGGCCTGCACCAATACATCTCTGCTTCAAACACAATCCATAGGCAATGTGCCAATGCACGTGGCGCCTAAGAACACAGTAGTATAACACTATTTATATTGGTAGGTTTGCATATGTCCAAAAAAGTTCTCACATCAAATACACATAAAGTATACCAATTCAAATTAGACATATAATGATATTTAACATAATAGCATAATGCATGAGTTAGTGACAGTATTGTATACATACAAAATGAGACCAATCATTAAAATGATATATAAGGAGTATAGTCCTAGCGTCATATATTCCTCCTAGTGAGTTACAAATAAATATATCCAACATATACTTAAACATTAGGCATATGAAGGTATTCTTACATAAGTCATATGAATGCAAAAAATATAATTATCTACAACAACTGAGAAACTAATAGTTTCCGTAGATGTGACAGACATCTGACAATACCAATTAAAGTCCGCTTAACACTGCATTGAGTCTGCCAGTCCATCTGGAGGCAGCCGTCCGTCTGTGTTATCATTCTCACATCCTACACATTATTCAGCCTTTACTGTAGCGGCACACCTGGACGGGTTTCCTGAGTGTTTATGATCAGTTTGTCACTTAACATCTTGAATCACTGGACTGGACTGGTAGCTGCCCCAGGCCGACCATTGTCTCATCCAGTATGCTATTTCACACTTGGGTGGTTTCTTACCAAGCAGACACTTCCCCTGTATTCTGCTGGTGAAGCCTCCAGGTGTAAAATTGAAGTGTTCCCACGTCTCAACTAGACCATGTCCATTGAGAGATTAGACTGAGTTTTACAACTCAGTGATAACACAGCCTGCTTCTTACAAATGTAGATAATACGGTTTATTCTTCTGTTGATTCTTCTTCTTCTCTTCTGGAATACTTTCATGTAGGAAAGCAGTCTGGTGCACTCGCGGCATTCTGTCAGATGCACACTGACTACAGGTGATAATACATGCTGCATTGTTGGTGCACACCGACTGTAGGTGATCATACACTGGCAGTGCTTTGTATACAATGACACAAGGTGGTTACACATGGAGCTTTGCATGGTATGCACTGACAATTGATCACATATGGTGCATTACTGATGCCTGCTGACTGTAGGTGATCACACATAACATTACTTGGTGCACACTGACATTAGGTGATCACACATTGTGCATTTTGCACACTGAGTGTGGGTGATCATACAAGTCATACAAGATCCTTGGTGCAGGGCAGCATAATGAGCAGTAAACACAACTGGTGCAAACATAGATTTCTCTGGAAATGAGAGTTGGTCAAGAATGGAGTTGGGTCCCTCACTTTATAATTCCATGACCTTGTTTGCATAGTATCATGACTTCACATACATACAACCATATCTGATATGTCATCACCCATAATCTCATCTCAACATTGCATTTTGGCAGGTGTAGCATTCCGAAACAACCAACTCACCCAAGAAAAAATTGCAGACGAGGGTGCTATTCCTCTGTTGGTGAACCTGTTTAACAATTCTCAGACAGACGAGTTAAAGACAGAGATTGCCATCACCCTGGCCTGCATCACGCTAAGCTTTAAGAGGAATCAACAACTACTGGCAGCCGATCTACGCTTCTCAGTTGAAAATTTGACTCGACTGCTCAAGACAAAAAATCTGGCATGTATTCATTGTGTTGTTCTTGGCTTCACACCTCCATTATCTCTGAAAATATTAAATGCAGGCATTCGGTCAGACACTGAATGTCTAGAATTTGAATCCCTGTGAGAGTAAAATAGATATTGTGTGAGAGAGAGAGAGAGAGAGAGAGAGAGAGAGAGAGAGAGAGAGAGAAACAAACAAGATCTAACTATGTTGAGGAGAGTAAAGGCACAACAAAACTAAAGTTCTACACAGGGGGTTGATGATAGGCTAAACAAAACCATGGAATACTTTTTGACAAGGGGAGTGAAGAAAAGCTAAACAAAATATAAGGAAATGCACAATTCCATATTTTGCTGCATCTTGTCATACATAATGCAGACATCACACAACATAAACTAAAGTAATTAGATCAGTCCTTCAAGCTGAAATATACAACACACATATTCACACAGTAATTTGAATTTGTGTGTTGTTTAACACAAAAAATCACCACTTGTTAAGCTGGCACAAGTGATTACCATTCATCTACAGAAACTAACTTTGTGCAAACAAAATGACATGATAGTTTAAAATTACTGTGGCAGACAGAATTGCTTTGCTGATCCAGCAGCTTATCTTGTTCCAGATGTATTGGTGTTACCTTTCCTCTGGAGTTAAATAGGCAGGCAGAGATTGGAATCATGCTGTATG
Source organism: Cepaea nemoralis (assembly GCA_014155875.1). Taxonomy (NCBI): domain Eukaryota; kingdom Metazoa; phylum Mollusca; class Gastropoda; order Stylommatophora; family Helicidae; genus Cepaea; species Cepaea nemoralis. Next base: position 308,009 of record JACEFZ010025060.1, read on the forward strand.
CGCAACACATGGTCTCTATATTTCAGCCCAGGCTTTGTGCTAAGGAGAGGCATAGAGGCCCTGCCAACTCTTGACCACCTGGACACACTTCCCACCATAACAGAAGTTAAGTGTGCTATAAATGAACTTGCATCTGGCAAGGCTGCAGGTAAGGATGGGATTCCAATCAGGAGTGGGCAAGACACACTCACTCTACAGATCCACCAGCTAATAGAGCTATGCTGGCGAGAAGGACAAGTCCCACAGGATTTCAAAGACACTGTACAAGAGCAAGGGGGATCGGAGTGACTGTAACAACTATAGGAATATCTCACTTCTGTGTATTGTTGGGAAAGTATTTGCCAGAATTGTTCTGCGCAGACTTCAAGTCCTGGGAGATTAAGTTTACCCTGAATCACAGTGTGGCTTTCAACAGAATCGGTCTATCATTGATATGATATTCTCATTGCGAGAGATGCAAGAAAAATGCTGTGAACAGAATCAACCACTGTTTTTTGCCTTCATCGACCTCACAAAGGCATTTGATTTGGTCAGTCGTGAGGGTCTGTTCAAGGCACTAAAGAAGATTGGCTGCCCACAAGCTCTTCTGTCCATTGTGGAATCATTGTACACAGGCATGATGGGTATTATCAAGTTTGATGATGCAACTTCTGAAGAGTTTGAAATCAGGAGTGGAGTTAAGCAAGGTTGTGTACTAGCTCCTACCCTCTTTGGAATATACTTTTCACATCTACTGAATCTGAAAAACATTTGAGGGCTGTGGAAATGTGGATTCTGGGAGAAATGCAAAGAATACCGTGGACAGACAGAAAAACCAACGACAACATTCTACAAGAAACAAATAAAAATCGTAAACTGATTAGAGAAATTAGACGTAGAGCGTCACAATTTTTTTGTCACATTATGAGAAGAAATTGGGGAACTTGGTGACAACTGGAAAGATCAAGGGGAAGAGAACAAGGGGAAGACAGAATTAAATACCTGGATGGCTTGGCCACATGACATGGTAGAGACAAGAACACTGAGCTGATCTACGACTCTGGTGATCGAGTGAAATGGCGAATCATGACCACTCACGCTTACTGGCATGGTACATGATGGATGGATGAACATCATTACATGAGGAACAGTTAAACAGAACACAAAGTACACCTTAAACATGAGGATGAAAATATAAAGCACTTGGAAAGACAAATCAAAAACATTGGGGGTGTGTCTAGTGATGGCCATTATTCTGTTTCCTTGTTTTGACATTTGGTTGTTTATTGTCCACGTCTATGCACCATACAGTAATGCAGAGTCACTCAGCAAGGAAAAGATTAAACATGACATAAATTTTGGTCACATTAACAGGTATAAACTGGCATACAAACCATACTCTAGGCAAAAGTTGCAGGCTGGTGAGTAAAGATAGGGAGTGGTGTAAGTGGACAGATCCTATCAAAGTTTGAACAAACAGCCATGTGTCTGGGGGTACCACTAGACTGACTGGTACAAATGGGCAGATACCATCACAGGATAGACAAACAGCCATCTGTCTGGGGGCACCACTAGACTGGGTGGTACAAGTGGGCAGATACCATCACAGGATTAACAAACAGCCATCTGTCTGGGGGCACCACTAGACTGGGTGGTACAAGTGGGCAGATACCATCACAGGATAGACAAACAGCCATCTGTCTGAGGGCACCACTAGACTGGGTGGTAAAAGTGAGCAGATACCATCACAGGATGAACAAACGGCCATCTGTCTGAGGGCACCACTAGATTGTGTGGTACAGTGGGCAGATACCATCACAGGATGGACAAACAGCCATCTGTCTGGGGGCACCACTAGACTGGGTGGTACAAGTGGGCAGATACCATCACAGGATGAACAGCCATCTGTCTGAGGGCAGATACCATCACAGGATGGACAAACAGCCATCTGTCTGGGGGCACCACTAGACTGAGTGGTACAAGTGGGCAGATACCATCACAGGATGGACAAACAGCCATCTGTCTGGGGGCACCACTAGATTGTGTGGTACAGTGGGCAGATACCATCACAGGATGGACAAACAGCCATCTGTCTGAGGGCAGATACCATCACAGGATGGACAAACAGCCATCTGTCTGGGGGCAGATACCATCACAGGATGGACAAACAGCCATCTGTCTGGGGGCAGATACCCTCACAGGATGGACAAACAGCCATCTGTCTGGGGGCAGATACCATCACAGGATGGACAAACAGCCATCTGTCTGAGGGCAGATACCATCACAGGATGGACAAACAGCCATCTGTCTGGGGGCAGATACCATCACAGGATGGACAAACAGTCATCTGTCTGAGGGCAGATACCATCACAGGATGAACAAACAGCCATCTGTCTGGGGGCACCACTAGATTGTGTGGTACAGTGGGCAGATACCATCACAGGATGGACAAACAGCCATCTGTCTGAGGGCAGATACCATCACAGGATGGAAAAACAGCCATCTGTCTGAGGGCAGATACCATCACAGGATGAACAGCCATCTGTCTGGGGGCACCACTAGACTGAGTGGTACAAGTGGGCAGATACCATCACAGGATAGACAAACAGCCATCTGTCTGAGGGCAGATACCATCACAGGATGGACAAACAGCCATCTTTCTGAGGGCAGATACCATCACAGGATGAACAAACAGCCATCTGTCTGAGGGCAGATACCATCACAGGATGGACAAACAGCCATCTGTCTGGGGGCAGATACCATCACAGGATGAACAAACAGCCATCTGTCTGGGGGCAGATACCATCACAGGATGAACAAACAGCCATCTGTCTGAGGGCAGATACCATCACAGGATGAACAAACAGCCATCTGTCTGAGGGCAGATACCATCACAGGATGAACAAACAGCCATCTGTCTGAGGGCAGATACCATCACAGGATGAACAAACAGCCATCTGTCTGAGGGCAGATACCATCACAGGATGAACAAACAGCCATTTTTCTGAGGGCAGATACCATCACAGGATGAACAAACAGCCATCTGTCTGAGGGCAGATACCATCACAGGATGAACAAACAGCCATCTGTCTGAGGGCAGATACCATCACAGGATGAACAAACAGCCATCTGTCTGAGGGCAGATACCATCACAGGATGAACAAACAGCCATCTGTCTGGGGGCAGATACCATCACAGGATGAACAAACAGCCATCTGTCTTAGGGCAGATACCATCACAGGATGAACAAACAGCCATCTGTCTGGGGGCAGATACCATCACAGGATGAACAAACAGCCATCTGTCTGGGGGCAGATACCATCACAGGATGAACAAACAGCCATCTGTCTGAGGGCAGATACCATCACAGGATGAACAAACAGCCATCTGTCTGAGGGCAGATACCATCACAGGATGGACAAACAGCCATCTTTCTGAGGGCAGATACCATCACAGGATGAACAAACAGCCATCTTTCTGAGGGCAGATACCATCACAGGATGAACAAACAGCCATCTGTCTGAGGGCAGATACCATCACAGGATGAACAAACAGCCATCTTTCTGAGGGCAGATACCATCACAGGATGAACAAACAGCCATCTGTCTGAGGGCAGATACCATCACAGGATGAACAAACAGCCATCTGTCTGAGGGCAGATACCATCACAGGATGAACAAACAGCCATCTTTCTGAGGGCAGATACCATCACAGGATGAACAAACAGCCATCTGTCTGAGGGCAGATACCATCACAGGATGAACAAACAGCCATCTGTCTGAGGGCAGATACCATCACAGGATGAACAAACAGCCATCTTTCTGAGGGCAGATACCATCACAGGATGAACAAACAGCCATCTGTCTGAGGGCAGATACCATCACAGGATGAACAAACAGCCATCTGTCTGAGGGCAGATACCATCACAGGATGGACAAACAGCCATCTGTCTGAGGGCAGATACCATCACAGGATGAACAAACAGCCATCTGTCTGAGGGCAGATACCATCACAGGATGGACAAACAGCCATCTGTCTGAGGGCAGATACCATCACAGGATGGACAAACAGCCATCTGTCTGGGGGCACCACTAGACTGAGTGGTACAAGTGGGCAGATACCATCACAGGATAGACAAACAGCCATCTGTCTGGGGGCACCACTAGACTGTGAATTAATATAGCAGTCCTGGCAGTACTTCTTGCATTCCAAACTCAGTGAACATCTATGAAGTTCAGTGGTCATTTATTCTACTTTCACCCATTGAACAACTATGAAGTTCAGTGATAATTTATTCCAAACTCAGTGAACAACTCTGAAGTTCAGTAGTCATGTATTCCACTTTCATGCTCTTCAGTTACAACAGATCTTAGAATACTTTCAAAACAAATGTAAACACACAACTGAACTGTTATTCTAGTAGCTTGGCCAAAACACTGTTTGGGACAGCTTCGATCTCAGACTTCATCCAGGCATTCTGGCTTGCCACTTCCTACCTGCGTGGTCAACATTAAATATCCCCATTGAATGCCAGACTCAGAATCCAGCGCCTACTCAGTCACTACAGTACTTTACCAGTTGGTTTCCCAGCTCACTTACTCACAGGCTAGTCATTCAAGAGGAGGTTAGCCACAAGCACTCTGGTGGTTCTAAGTCCAACCATGTATCAACCACACATATCAAGCAGTCACACATGTCACAGTCACCGATTGTAATGACACTGGCACCTTGCTGTCTTGATAGAATATAGTTGTTACATTGTGCTTCAAAATAGGCATTATAACTACAACCCATGGAGGTAGTGAATGTGACTGATCAGACCAATTCGCACGGTAAATGTTCGTCCACAATGGGTGTATGTTAACACATTTCCACCATCACGAACCTTCTGACGTCTCACATGCTCAGTGATAGACCTATCTGCAATCATTTTCTCCTTTGCCTTTATTTCATTTCTTATCTTTTCCCTCTATGCAGCTTGCTCCTAAGCTTCAATATCAATGTCTGTATTAATCATGTCCTGCTTACACACATCTTTGCACAGTAGTAGAGGCCAACTCTGAGATCTTTTACCCATCTGTAGTTCACCAAAAAAGATGTCCTTTGGTATTGTACCATCATCCATCCTCCTATTGTGTCGTATCCATCTAAGTCTACAAAGACTGAGCCTGGAACAAACCGTCACACAACCTGATCTTTCCAAAACTTCAGTATTTGTTATTGAAATACACTTCAATAAGTGACCTAAGGGTAGACGAAGCTCAACTATTCAGATGGCCTAGAGCAGTGTTTCCCAACCTTTTTTGTGCTATACCCCACCTAAGCCTTTCTAAAATTCTTATGCCCCCCCCCCCAAACATATGCATCATTTTTAATATTCAAAAATTGAAATGTTCAAAGAAACTTGAATTTTTTGTTTTTGTTTTAGAAGGGATCACGGTTCCCAGAGGGGCCAGAGCTATGTGTCGGTTGTGTTGGATGAATTGTTTTTTGTTTTTTTTTGGTGGGGGTGGGGGGGTGTTGGCTGGTTCCACCGCCTCCCCCTTTTTTGTGTGGACCCTTAGTCTCACTGTGAGCTATTGCCCACAGTGGTCCACCAGGCCCACATCTAAGGTGAAGATATGTGATGGGTTTTTATTTGATCATCCCGGCCCCCGACCAGACCAGGCACACTACTGGGGGTAGAGCAGCAAATGTACCCGATCCTAGCCAAAGGACCGATAATCGCTAGGAAATTATTGAGCAAACACAGTAAGTAAATTTTCAAAGCATAATGGAGAACTGAAATTCAAGTACAAAATTATTGCTGCTTGCTTGTGTTCGTTGGCTTGAGCTCCAACGTGAAGTCCTGTATGTCGGATGAAGGCATCCTGTTGTCCAACATCAGTGTGATGTCATACAGGACCTGAGGTTTGCGTGAGTATCCGTTGTCCCATGTCTGGCTTATTGGTGTGCAGACTGGTGGTTCCTCGCCGTACAGGCAGACACTCTCCGACTTCGGAGGAATCGGCGATCCTACTGACATTGGCCAGGACCCCGAAGGGACCTGTTGCCCAGGACGCTCGATGAGGACGCGTCAATAGGTATATAACCCGGCCCTGGTGCCGTGGAAACACCTCTGCGTCCCTACAAAATAATTTTAATGAAAGATTTTTCTATATTATTTTAATTATTAGTAATTAATTAAATTTAGTGAGATCCTTGCGCTTGATGCTTGCTGCAAAGAGATTTTATGTCAGGTTCCAATTCAGTTAACTTCAGTCTCAAGTCTCCCCGTTTTATTATATCCAGCCGATTTCTTCCATTTTCGAATTGCCCCCCTTAACAATTGAATTGCCCCCCTGTGGGGCATGGGCCCCACGTTGGGAAACACTGGCCTAGAGTGTTGCTTGTATTTGATCAACTGTTCAGATGGCCTAGAGTGTTGCTTGTATTTGATCAACTATTCAGATGGCCTAGAGTGTTTCTTGTATTTGCAGGAATTCCGCTTGAAAGCGGGCATGGCCGTGGCAACATTTTGCTTCAACAATGTGGCTCAGCAAGCAGCCCTCAAGGAGGCCAAGACCATCAAGTACAGCATGTTCCAGAAGTTTCTGCAGTCAGAGGATGAGTTCTATCAGTGTTATGCTGCCTTTCAAGTAAGTACACCCACTGTCTGTTTTAGCATGTGTACATGCTTGGAGAAGTTGGTGATGGTCAAGTGGACTCACTGTCTGTGGTACCTCATTACATGGTTGGAGAAGTTGGTGATGGTCAAGTGAGTACACTCACTGTCTGTGTTAGCACATATACATGGTTGGAGAAGTTGGTGATGGTCAAGTGAGTACACTCACTGTCTGTGTTAGCGCATGTACATGGTTGGTGATGGTCAAGTGAGTACACTCACTGTCTGTAGTACCACATGTTCATGGTTGGAGAAGTTGGTGATGGTCAAGTGAGTACACTCACTGTCTGTGGTACCACATGTACATGGTTGGAGAAGTTGGTGATGGTCAAGTGAGTACACTCACTGTCTGTGGTACCTCATTACATGGTTGGAGAAGTTGGTGATGGTCAAGTGAGTACACTCACTGTCTGTAGTACCACATGTTCATGGTTGGAGAAGTTGGTGATGGTCAAGTGAGTACACTCACTGTCTGTGTTAGCACATGTACATGGTTGGAGAAGTTGGTGATGGTCAAGTGAGTACACTCACTGTCTGTGTTAGCGCATGTACATGGTTGGTGATGGTCAAGTGAGTACACTCACTGTCTGTAGTACCACATGTTCATGGTTGGAGAAGTTGGTGATGGTCAAGTGAGTACACTCACTGTCTGTGGTACCACATGTACATGGTTGGAGAAGTTGGTGATGGTCAAGTGAGTACACTCACTGTCTGTGGTACCTCATTACATGGTTGGAGAAGTTGGTGATGGTCAAGTGAGTACACCCACTGTCTGTGTTAGCACATGTACATGGTTGGAGAAGTTGGTGATGGTCAAGTGAGTACACTCACTGTCTGTGTTAGCGCATGTTCATGGTTGGTGATGGTCAAGTGAGTACACTCACTGTCTGTAGTACCACATGTTCATGGTTGGAGAAGTTGGTGATGGTCAAGTGAGTATACTCACTGTCTGTGTTAGCACATGTACATGGTTGGAGAAGTTGGTGATGGTCAAGTGAGTACACTCACTGTCTGTGTTAGTGCATGTACATGGTTGGTGATGGTCAAGTGAGTACACTCACTGTCTGTAGTACCACATGTTCATGGTTGGAGAAGTTGGTGATGGTCAAGTGAGTACACTCACTGTGTGTGGTACCTCATTACATGGTTGGAGAAGTTGGTGATGGTCAAGTGAGTACACTCACTGTCTGTGTTAGCACATGTACATGGTTGGAGAAGTTGGTGATGGTCAAGTGAGTACACCCACTGTCTGTAGTACCACATGTACATGGTTGGAGAAGTTGGTGATGGCGACTGTAATGTGCATCCTCATCATCACCAGAAGTTGCCATCTTATACCATGTCGATAAGAAAGGGTGGTCATGGAGAGCCATCTCACACAATCGCCAGTCCTGGATCAGCCCTGTATTCGTGTGTCAGATATGCCATGTGGCCAAGCTACCCTGGTATTTACGTCTCCTTCCTCTTTTTCCTTCAACATTGCCAGGTTGTCTCTAAGTTTTCAAGTAACAGTTAGCAATATGGAACAAAAGAAAAAGCAGCAGCTGCAGCAGGATGTAACAATATGAATTTGGAAACATATAGGTATATTTAGCTCCTGCGAGAAGAAACATACTAAACACAGACATGTTGCACATAACTTACAAGGAGATCCATCGTACACAGGTGAAAACAAAGTCAGTGGCTTATCCAGAATCAGAAGCAATCAATAAATATATAAAATGAAATAATAAAATAAAAAAACACACAAATACGTACAATAGGACACACAGGACGGCCGACGTTTCAATTCTAAGAATCTTTGTCAAGGACAGGACAACACAAATAGATAGGTGTTCAGAGATATTAACTAGGGCGCTGACAAACCTGTCCCCAACCATTTTAATTCTTCCAACCATAATGGAGTCGACGATGTATGTGTCACTGCATTGAAACCTTGCTTCTCCAACAGCTCCATTAGGCTCAAAATTGAAAGCCAATTAATAAACTCTCTGGGATGCGTCCATCCATCAGGTATCAATACTGTCGTGGACGCCACTGTATAACTGTGCCATCTTCCCTCTATACATTCATATCCAACTGTTCACACGCCTCCGTTTATACATATCCAACTGTTCACACGCCTCCATTTATGCATATCCAACTGTTCACACGCCTCTGTTTATTCATATCCAACTGTTTACACTGTTTATAACTATGTTGTCCTCCCTCTATATATTCATACCTAACTGTCTACACACCTCTATAGATTCATATCAAACTTCACATATCTTTGGCGACATAAATCCTATCTGGCCCTCTGGCAACCTAACTATACTTAAACTCTGTAGCCAAAGAGTGCCTTCGCAACCAGCACAAACCACCATTTCTGTTCCCACATGGGAACCGAGTAGTTGTGTTATTTTGTGTTTTGTTTTTCATTGTTTTATCTATTTGTGTTGTCCTGTCCTTGACAAAGATTCTTAGAATCGAAACGCTGGCCGTCCTGTGTGTCCTATTGTACGTATTTGTGTGTTTTTTATTTTATTATTTCATTTTATATATTTATTGATTGCTTCTGATTCTGGATAAGCCACTGACTTTGTTTTCACCTGTGTACGATGGATCTCCTTGTAAGGTATGTGCAACATGTCTGTGTTTAGTATGTTTCTTCTCGCAGGAGCTAAATATTCCTATGTGTTTCCAATTCATATAGTTATTAATATGGTACATTCCAACACCATACCATTGTAAAGGCTGGGAATGACTTGTTTGTTATATTTGCCACTCAAGTTGTGTGTCGTAACTTGTATGTGCAGGGTGAGGAGGAGAGTGATGAATGTTCTGTTGTATAAGCACTCTGTGATAAGGTTGATATGTATTTAGTCTCATATGCTGAAAGATCACCTGGAAGAGCTGTGAAAGTTCCACAGAGTAGTTAATGATGTGTATCAGATTGTTGTGTATGCAGTATGTAATCTGATGTATGCTATAAGAGTTTTGGTATGCAGTATGTAATCTGATGTATGATATATGAATCTTCTGTATACAGTATATAATCTGATATATGATATATGAATCTTCTGTATACAGTATATAATCTGATGTATGATATATGAGTCTTGGTGTGCAGTATGTAATCTGATGTATGATATATGAGTCTTTGTTTGCAGTATGTAATCTGATGTATGATATATGAATCTTCTGTATGCAGTATGTAATCTGATGTATGATATATGAGTCTTTGTTTGCAGTATGTAATCTGATGTATGATATATGAATCTTCTGTATGCAGTATGTAATCTGATGTATGATATATGAGTCTTGGTGTGCAGTATGTAATCTGATGTATGATATGTGAGTCTTGCTATGCAGCATATACAGTGGAACCTCGCTTAACGAGCATAATTTGTTCCAGAATCTTACTCGTAATGCGAAACACTCGTTAAGCGAAACAGTTTTTCCCATACAAATTAATGTAAAATATGATAATGCGTTCCATGCCGAAAAAAAACACTCAAAATATTATGTATAATGTTTATTCAAAGAAAATTATATATATATTGTTAAGGAGTGTGATTCATCTTCCTCTTCTATCGTGGAATGAACGAACCTGGAATGAGAATTTGATTTGTATTTTAAAAAAATTGAAATAATTAATTTACAATTTATAATACAGTACATACCTAATTCTTTTTTACTAGAAAGCTGTCTAGAAAAATTTGTTTTTGTCGACGCTTAAGAATTTGGTGGAAATGCGACACAGCATTATCATTAAATAAATTAGTAGCTCTCATAGCCACTACCTTATTAGGGTGATGGTTCTCAATGTACGATGCAACAGTTTCCCATGCTTTCAGCATTTCTCTTATTGCGCCAGAAGATTGTTGGTTTGCTGTTACCTTCTCCTCTTCCTTGGACAAACTCTCCTCCACAACTTCTTGCTGTGAAACACAATGTAATTCCATAAGCTCTTCGGTGGTCAGCTCTTGGCTATGCTCTTCCACAAGCTCATCGATATCTTTGTTATCTACCTCCAGTCCCATGATCTTGGCCAAAGACACAATCTCGTTGACTACAGGCTCCACAGATACTGTCTCAAACCCCTCAAAGTCACATTCGACAACGCTCTGCGGCCGACCCTCGCTGTTGCAGGCACACAATCCGGGACTTCCCCTCCCCTTGTCATTCGTTATGCGAAAAGTTACTCGTTCAGCGAATCATTTTTTTTTACAATTTATTTTGCTCATTATGCGAATTACTCGTTATGAGAGGTGCTCGTTAAGCGAGGTTCAACTGTAATCTGATGTATGATATATGAATCTTCTGTATGCAGTATATAATCTGATGTATGATATATGAATCTTCTGTATGCAGTATGTAATCTGATGTATGATATATGAATCTTCTGTATGCAGTATATAATCTGATGTATGATATATGAATCTTCTGTATGCAGATTATAATCTGATGTATAATATATGAATCTTCTGTATGCAGATTATAATCTGATGTATAATATATGAATCTTCTGTATGCAGTATGTAATCCCATGTCTGATATATGAACCTTATGTATGCAAGACAGTTTATGTACTGCTGCTGCAGGACTGGTTTCCTGTGAAAGTTTATTATGATATTTCTTCTTCTTCTTCTTCTTCTTCTTCTTCTTCTTCTTCTTCTTCTTCTTCTTCTTCTTCTTCTTCTTCTTCTTCTTCTGCGTTCATTTGGAGAATTTTTTGGACATGATTGCGTTGTGCCTGTTTACAGCAGAGCTGCATCCCTGCCCCGTAAGGCCGACACGTCTGACTTTTGCGGGCATTTGTTGACCGGGTTAACCTTCCCGGATTATGATGTTTAGTAAGTATGAAACTATCTCTACTGGGGGGATATGAAGTGGTGGAGCTTCACGTATAGTAGATCTTTGCCTTTATGACATGCAGTTACTAGTTCTCTTCCTAGTTTTCTTGTTTCTTTTAAAGATACCTTTCTCATGTCAGGTTTAGTCATCCTTAGAGCTGTGAGTAGTTGGGAAATATTTTCTTGTTTCATTTAAAGATATCTTTCTCATGCCTCAATATGTCAGGTTTAGTCATCCTTAGAGCTGTGAGTAGTTGGGAAATATTTTCTTGTTTCTTTTAAAGATACCTTTCTCATGCCTCAATATGTCAGGTTTAGTCATCCTTAGAGCTGTGAGTAGTTGGGAAATATTTTCTTGTTTCATTTAAAGATACCTTTCTCATGCCTCAGTATGTCAGGTTTAGTCATCCTTAGAGCTGTGAGTAGTTGGGAAATATTTTCTTGTTTCATTTAAAGATACCTTTCTCATGCCTCAATATGTCAGGTTTAGTCATCCTTAGAGCTGTGAGTAGTTGGGAAATATTTTCTTGTTTCATTTAAAGATACCTTTCTCATGCCTCAGTATGTCAGGTTTAGTCATCCTTAGAGCTGTGAGTAGTTGGGAAATATTTTCTTGTTTCTTTTAAAGATACCTTTCTCATGCCTCAATATGTCAGGTTTAGTCATCCTTAGAGCTGTGAGTAGTTGGGAAATATTTTCTTGTTTCTTTTAAAGATACCTTTCTCATGCCTCAATATGTCAGGTTTAGTCATTCTTAGAGCTGTGAGTAGTTGGGAAATATTTTCTTGTTTCTTTTAAAGATACCTTTCTCATGCTTCAGTATGTTAGGTTTAGTCATCCTCAGAGCTGTGAGTAGTTGGGAAATATTTTCGGTACAGAACGCAGATTGTCGTTTACTTTTTATATTGTCATATTGTAGTACATGTAGGGGTGGTTTATGGTTATATTTTCCAGATTGTAGAAGATGGATTGATGCTAAATTGTTATATTTTCCAGATTGTAGAAAATGGATTGATGCTATATTGTTATATTTTCCAGATTGTAATACTAGCTGGAGTAATCCTAGACAGAGATCAGATAACCTTGACGGCTCAAGGAATCGAACTGTTGGTGTCCAAGATAGCTTCTAGAGAAAACATGATAGTGGTGCTAGCCTGTAACCTACTGTCCTCGCTGTCACACACACGGGCAGGTCTGTCGGATGCCATGGTTAGTGTTGGCATTTTGGATTTACTGGTGAAGATACTCGGCTCCGACGATGTCATGGTGAGTGTCATTTACATTGGCAGTTTGGCTCAGACAACATGATAGTGAATTTAACGTAAAATAGGAGAGACTGATGAATGTAACTGGGGACATGGCATCTAAACTTTTGTTCCAGGAGTGTCCAGCATGTGCAGAATGGAGAAAACTGTTGGCCTACATCCTCCCCATCTGAGAACAAACTCTATGGAGATATCAATATACTTCAGTTGACTGCTGCTTTCTTTGCATTTATATATACTGATGTCTGAAGGTGAACGAAGCAGAGGAAGAATGTCACAGAGACATGACATATGGGCAGCTTGACTCAGAAAATGCCTGGTGTTCACAAATTGTCCAGTTTAGGCACTTTTTAAATTTTATTTTTACACTCGCTCGCTGTGAACTCAAGCGTAGTCCATAAATGATACTTCTAGTAGCACTGAACTGAATTTTGTGTGTGGATTAGTATACACGCGTGTGCACACACCGAAGCAAAAACAAGAGACATGTAGAATCACAGAGATACACTCATAGCGACATGCTTACACAGAACATAAACAGATCCATACAAATAGAGAAACATAGACACATGGAGACAGACTAGAGACCAGCACACACGTGCATGTCTACATGTAATTTGTAGGGTTAAAATGTGCTCATCTAATAGCATGGTTAATAGTAATGGAATATAACAATAATATTAGAATTCAAGAAGGCAGATCTCATCAATATGAAGAAGGTAATGAAAAAACTTGTGTGTTATACATGTTGAATTCAAGTGGCAGGTGACGTAATCATGCAAATGGTGAGCATACATAGAAAGATGGAATATCAAATGTTGTGAGACGTTTACACGGAGGCAGAGGCCGAACAAGAGACATTATGCTGAATGGACTCATCAAAATAAAAACACTATCCAGACATATTTAGCAGTAGTAATCATAGAAATAACATATGGGCATAGTTAGCAGTAGAAATCATAGATACAACAACATTATGTGAGCACATTTAGCAGCAGAAATCATAGCAATAACAACATTACATTGGCACATTTATCAGCAGAAATCTTAGATATAACATTATGTGGGAACATATTCATTCATTCACTCTGTAACATGTCCTTTGCAGAACCTCGCTGCCATAACAACCTTCCGGAAAAACTCTCGATCATAAGCAAGATGTCCCGCTTCCAATACACCTATCTGTAGATCATCCGTCACATCATGCACCCATCTTCTCTTTGGTCTTCCTCTCTTCTCGGGCATATACCTTTCCATTATTGTTCTCTCCAAACTTTCGTGGCGTTTCAAGTGACCAAAATATTTCAGTTTTCTTTGTTAAATTGTCTGGCCAACTTTCTTCAATATTGTCATATGGATGCATTTGTTCTTTTCTGTATCCAAGATATTCTTAGAACCTGTCTATAACAGTTATATTCAAAGGCATTTATGCGCTGTTCAGCTTGTTTAGTAAGCGTCCAGGTCTCACAGGCGTATGTTGCAATAGGAAAGATGCATGCTCTTAAAAATCTAATTTTTCTAGGTCTGTCTGTCCCACGCCACAATTTATTCAGTTGTTTTAGTTTTTAAAGAGCAATAGGTATTTGTCTTTTAATTTCTTTCATTGTGTTACAATTGTTGGTAATTAATGACCCAAGATATTCATTTTCCACCACCTCTAATTTGTCCTCATTAACATATATTTTTTTCTCATTATTAGTTTTATCTGTTAGCAGCTTAGGGGTGTCCTCTATTAAAGAAGCTGTAAGACGCCTGCTTTCCTCCATAATCTACAGGACATGCTTGGGCAAGGTGGAGCACCTGTTTAGTCCCCCCCCCCTTCCCCCATCAGGGTTATGTGAAGCCATAGAAGCAGGTGGTGGATGGAGTGTGAGAGCAGCCGACAGATTGTTGTTGGTTATGGTCTTGCACTCTGCGGCGATAGGCAGATGATCTCATCAGTAGAGACAATGGCTATGGCCAGCAACTAGTACAGTCACTGCCCAGAAGGAAAGTAAAGGCCAACTACCTTCTGCAAACCTTGCCAAGAAACCATAACAACCATGAAAGTGGGCACATATAGCAGCAGAAATCATAGAAATAACAACATCTAGACACATTTAGCAGCAGAAATAATTGAAAGCCGGACTGTTCATATCAATCCAACATAACGATATTGAAGCTCCATTGATAAACTCTAGTACTAGCTTCTGGCTGCTCCTTCAGTCGACCTGTCACTGTTGACAGTCAACTAAATGTGTGGTTTGATTGTCCTTGTGGCAGGTGAGAAATGCCTCTGCCGTAGCTCTGGGCTACTTGACCTTCAACAAGACAGCCTACCGCCTGCTGTTCTCTACCTGCAGAAACATACCGGGCTTGTTTGAGAAGATCATAAGCAATATCGGAGCCTACCCGCGCATCAACGAGGACTTCATTCAGGATTTCAAGAGAGCTGAAGCAATTGGGATCCCATGTCAATTGTAAGTTTCTTCTCTTTATTTGTGTTGATTTGATATGGGTGTTGTTATTTGTTTGTTCAAGAATCTTCCTGTTTTCTGCTTTTAAATGCTGTAATCGATAAAGATAATGCTGTTTTCAGTCAGGGGCATTCAGAAAGTAATGTACCACATTGTTTTTCACAATATACATGGATATGTCATGTAAACATGGGTATTATTCAACATAATTCCTATCAATTTGTACGGCTTTATGCCAGCGAGAAACAAGTTCATGTATTCCTTGCCTGTACCAGATTTTGTCTTGATCATTCATGTAGCCATTTCTTTGCTGCATCAATCACTCCTTCATCATCTTCAAACCTTGTACCACAGAGTGCATCTTTATATGGACCAAACAGATGAAAATTAGAGGGTGCCAAATCGGAACTATAGAGTGGATGGGGTAGTACAGTTCACCCCAATTTGGTGATTGCTTCCCGTGATGCCAGACTAGTGTGAGGGCCCGCATTCTCGTGAAGGAGAAACAGGTCTGCTGGATTATTATGCGGCCAAACTCTGCGAAGATGTTGGTTGAGTTTTTCAGTATCTTAATGTAAGCTTGTGAATTGATAGTCTCTCCTCTTGGCGTAGCATCCACAAGAATCACACCTTCAATCTCCCAAAAGACAGTAATCATGACTATTCCAGCTGAAGGAGTTGTCTTGAATTTCTTTCTTTGTGGTGATTGCGGATGATGCCACTCCATTAACTGTCTTTTTGTCTCAGGTTCAAAATGATGTACCCAGGTTTTGATACCTGTAACTTTCTTAGCCAAAACTTTCTACCCATCAGCAGTGAAACGCTCCAACAATTTAGAAAAACATTGCTTTACTTTGCAATCTGTGGTCATTTGTGAGACTTCAAGGAACCCATCTTGTGCAAACCTTAGAAAATCAGAGTTGTTATAACTGCATTTGTACTACCATTGCTGACTGACAGCTGTAAGACCAACTGTTGAGTAGTGATTCGCCTATCAGTAAGAATAATGTCCTCAGCATATTTCAACATTTTTCTATTGATGGCTGTGGCAGGACGTCCACAGCTCGGCCGATCAAGTAGCTCCGTATCTCCACTTCCTGATTCTTTTATTCTCTGAACCCAGCAACTGACTGTACTCCTGTTGATGGCAAAACTCACATACACATCACAGAGACGCTTGTGAATGTTCACAAGAGTTTCCTTCTCTGCAACGAGAAATTTTATCACATTTCACTGCTTGGAA
This sequence comes from Cepaea nemoralis, assembly GCA_014155875.1. Classification (NCBI taxonomy): domain Eukaryota; kingdom Metazoa; phylum Mollusca; class Gastropoda; order Stylommatophora; family Helicidae; genus Cepaea; species Cepaea nemoralis. The sequence goes on from JACEFZ010025060.1 coordinate 324,454, forward strand.
GGCAAATTGCTAACATGCTCCAATTCAATGGTTTAGTGCAGCCATATTATTTGGCCAGTTGGGTTGCAATTTAGTGCGCACAATTAGCACATGCCATATTTGAAGTGTGCAATATTGTATGCTTCTATCTTCATTATTAGCTGAGACAAACAATGTGGTGCATGACTTTCTGAACGGCCCTGGTGCCTTGGGAACACCTCTGCATCCCTGCATGCTTCTATCATCATTATTAGCTGAGAATAACAATGTGGTGCATGACTTTCTGAACGGCCCTGGTGCCTTGGGAACACCTCTGCATCCCTGCATGCTTCTATCTTCATTATTAGCTGAGACAAACAATGTGGTGCATGACTTTCTGAACGGCCCTGGTGCCTTGGGAACACCTCTGCATCCCTGCATGCTTCTATCATCATTATTAGCTGAGAATAACAATGTGGTGCATGACTTTCTGAACGGCCCTGGTGCCTTGGGAACACCTCTGCATCCCTGCATGCTTCTATCTTCATTATTAGCTGAGACAAACAATGTGGTGCATGACTTTCTGAACGGCCCTGGTAGTTTGAGCTGTTTGTATTCTTCTTTTTTTTTTTTTTTTTTGCGATTGCTCACTTTGAACTCAAGCATAGTCCATACACACTATTTATAGTAGTGATGGACTGAATTTTGCGTGTAGATTAGCTTTCCCTATTAACGGTGTCCCTCGCCAACAGGTGAACCTACTATGACTTCAGAAGTGCTGTTTTTATTCATTCTTGTCTCCTAATTTCATTGGTGTACAGACATCAGCATCATGTGCCTTGCCAACAGGTGTAAGCATTCAAGCATGTCCACAGATCTCAGTCCTTGGTGTTTTAGATCAATTCTGTTGATGATATTCCTCCAGGCCACCGTCTCGGTCTGCCCAGCATCACTTCCCTGAGTCTGCCCAGCATCACTTCCCTGGGTCTGCCCAGCATCACTTCCCTGGGATCTGCCCAGCATCACTTCCCTGGATCTGCCCAGCATCACTTCCCTGGGTCTGCCTGTGCCACTGCTGATCTTTCCAATTGTCACATTATCCAGTGTCCCTCTTCTCATCACATGATCGAGTAACATTGTTTCCTTCTTATTTGTGTCTCATCTCATCTTTTTCCTCTTGTACCTTGCAGGTGTTGAGGTAAAGTATAAACAGCAGGAGATTGCCCATTTATGGGCTTCCATCAACATTGCCGGGTCCATTACCATTTGGGTCAGTCAGAATAAGATTCTTATTATTTCTTTGAACACAAAAGATCCCCAAAGGCTTGCTAGGCCAGTCGTAGGTTTTAGGATGAAAAAATCTGACCAAGGGAAGTCCGTCCCCCATGGCGAGCCAGAGCCTCATTGGCCCATGACCTCGCAGTGATGGTTTCTCAGTCTACATCTTGGGGAGGACGAGGTTGACTTGTGTAGTCTGCGGGTCATCGGCATGTTACTAATTTTCACTTTTCGCCCCTCCTGAGAGAGGCTAGCCGATCCTAACCCCACTGGCTGCGGGGACAGGCGCAGTCCACACCTTGTAGTATATTTGTGTATAATGTTCTATTTTCTTTAGCCTTTTCCAGCACTTATGTTATTTCCTGTGACACTCCAAGGTATCTGCATCATATGAATACCAAACTTTGGCACATTGATGTTTGAGGTGCATAACAAGGTGGGAGAAAAAGAGGAACTACTAATAAAGAAGAAGTGAATAGAATTTTATAAAAGTGTATTACACACCATGCAACATATGCAAATGATTTGATAGTGAGTACTAGTTATCAGATTGTGCTCACCGCACATCAGACCATTCAGTCAATCAGTGTTCAGAACACACACACACACACACACACACACACGCACGCACACACACACACACACACACACACACACGCACGCACGCATGCACGCACACACACACACACACACCCCCCACCCCCCCCCCCCCCCCCACACCCCCCCCCCCCCCCCCCCACCCCCGTAAAAGCCGATCTCTTCCATATCAAACAACAGACCCATCTGTGCAGATCTCACCCTCAGAAGAGTTCTCAACCATCAAGACCTGAACTTCTGCCTCCACATTTACCAGGTTTTGTTGTCTGCACCCCTATCCAGCCTGATGCATACAGAAAAAGATGTGCCACACTCTGCTGGCACTTCTGTCCATCCTTCACAGTTGGCAGAGTTATATCGTGTGTGCAGTCATCAGCTTTGAACAAATGGTTGCCAGAAAGAATGAATGCCATTGAAACATGGAAACATATAGACAAATGCTGAGAATATCTTGGACAAATACAGAATGAAAGAGAAGCAAGTATTAAACCAACTAGAAATGAACAGATAATAACTAAATGAGATCAAGATAAGTTGCAGTCAAGCTTCAGTGTGTTGGTGGCATCTGATCTGACCTTGTGTGTATCATCTTTCTATATTTCAGTCTGGCTGAAAGCCATTTGAAGCAAATATCACAACAGAAAAATCCCAGCGGGCACAGCTTCTTCAAAAGTATGTTTCCACAATATGTGTCTCAACCTTGTTGTATTTATTTGAGGAAACTAACATTTGATATTTTGTGATCATTCATTGTTGGATTTCAATCAGTACAGTCTTCTCAGTCGATGTGTTTGTTTAGCCTATAATCTTACATGTCCCAATCACTAGTGTGTGTGTTTGTTTAGTCTATAATCTTACATATCCCAATCACTAGTGTATGTGTTTGTATAATCTATAATGTTACATGTCCCAATCACTAGTGTGCGTGTTTGTTTAGCCTATAATCTTACATGTCCCAATCACTAGTGTGTATGTTTGTTTAGTCTATAATCTTACATATCCCAATCACTAGTGTATGTGTTTGTATAATCTATAATGTTACATGTCCCAATCACTAGTGTGTGTGTTTGTTTAGCCTATAATCTTACATGTCCCAATCACTAGTGTGTGTGTTTGTTTAGCCTATAATCTTAAATGTCCCAATCAATAGTGTATGTGTTTGTATAATCTATAATGTTACATATCCCAATCACTAGTGTGTGTGTTTGTTTAGCCTATAATCTTACATGTCCCAATCACTAGTGTGTGTGTTTGTTTAGCCTATAATCTTACATGTCCCAATCACTAGTGTATGTGTTTGTTTAGCCTATTATCTTACATGTCCCAATCACTAGTGTGTGTGTTTGTATAATCTATAATCTTACATGTCCCAATCATTAGTGTGTGTGTTTGTTTAGCCTATAATCTTACATGTCCCAATCGTTAGTGTGTGTGTTTGTTTAGCCTATAATCTTACATGTCCCAATCACTAGTGTGTGTGTTTGTTTAGTCTATAATCTTATATATCCCAATCTTTAGTGAGTTTTTATATGTAGTCAGTTATCTTATATGTTCCATGCTTGTTATTCCACACAAGATGTGCTTATATACCCAGTAACCTTGTTTGTGCCTTCCTTGTTATTCTCCATCTGATGTGCTTAAAGGGGTTAAAGGCAAGAGAATTATCTTCACACAGTCATCCACACAGCCAAATGTTGTCTCACAGTCATCCACACAGCTAATGTCTTGATATTACAGTCATTCACACAGCTAAATGTTGTCTCACAGTCATCCACACAGCCAAATGTCTTGATATTACAGTCATTCACACAGCTAAATGTTGTCTCACAGTCATCCACACAGCCAAATGTCTTGATATTACAGTCATTCACACAGCTAAATGTTGTCTCACAGTCATCCACACAGCCAAATGTCTTGATATTACAGTCATTCACACAGCTAAATGTTGTCTCACAGTCATCCACACAGCCAAATGTCTTGATATTACAGTCATTCACACAGCTAAATGTTGTCTCACAGTCATCCACACAGCCAAATGTCTTGATATTACAGTCATTCACACAGCTAAATGTTGTCTCACAGTCATCCACACAGCCAAATGTCTTGATATTACAGTCATTCACACAGCTAAATGTTGTCTCACAGTCATCCACACAGCCAAATGTCTTGATATTACAGTCATCCACACAGCTAAATGTTGTCTCACAGTCATCCACACAGCCAAATGTCTTGATATTACAGTCATCCACACAGCTAAATGTTGTCTCACAGTCATCCACACAGCCAAATGTCTTGATATTACAGTCATCCACACAGCCAAAGGTCTTGATATTACAGTCATTCACACAGCTGAATGTTGTCTCACGGTCATTCACACATATTATTTATATTGTTGTAGTACGTGGAAGTCACTGATGTGGGTTCATTTACAACGGGCCATGCATTGTTGGGCTGGAACACTGTGTGGGAGTGTATGCCTCTAACATCTTTAGCCGTGCCACCAGATGCTGACAATGTGGGGAAGTGTCTCTTGATGGTATGTAAACTATTCTCTGATTATAATTATATCTTTCTCTGTGTGCTAATATTTATATCATTCTCTGTGTGTGTGTGTGTGTGTGTGTCATTCTCTATGTGTGCGTTTTTTTGTTTTTTTTGCGCTCGCTCACTTTGAATGCAAGTGTAACAGTGTACAGGAACTAACAACACTTGGTGTTAATACAAATACTGTTTATTTTCTTGATGGTGACAATATGGCTTCCTTTCAGATCCAAGCCGGGATGTAGACTGTCCCCAGACAACCCACTACGTCACGATTGAGCATCTCTCCTCGCTTTCAGTCCCAATGCTCAATCGTGCTGTAGCTGTTTCCCACTAGATCCTAATAATACCCCAGTACTCCACTACTGTTACACCTCCCTATGTTTATTAAAGAATTTTCCTTATAAAGGAAAAATCTTTACTCCTAATCCCCTTACTCTATTCCCTCTTTTTCCTTACTTCTCACAGTTCCTCTAATCTTCCCCAAACCAACTCCAACTTAGATAAATATTTTATTTCTTCGACTCTTTCCCCTGCTATATAGTCAACCCACTTCTTCTTCGTTTCTGGCCCTTCAAACAAACATAACATATTTACATATCCAATAACATTTAAATCTCAACTTTATACAATACATCATAAGACATCTTCTTAAATACTTCTTTTCCACTTCATAAGCAATCCGCTTACCATTTCCAACGCTGATACCAACTCCCTTTTATCATCACCAACCCCACTAATTCTCCACTTTCAACTAACCTGAAATTACTTTCACACGATAGGAAGACAAAGAATCGGTGGCCACCGGAATTTAAAAGAAGAAATAGAACTCTTTCAAAAAAACAACACTCACCTAAATCACACACCCCTTTACCCCCCTATGTCATTTGAGACTTTATGCAATAAAGTCTAAAACACTTATATCTCCCACAGTACCACTCATTATGGTAACAGTTTACGCTGCTATCTACAGCATCAAATACCAATCATCAAAAATATTCTTCACTTCCAAGTGTCTATATATTACAGACACTACCTTACCTCAACCTCACATTGCAATGTTAACCACAAAACACATCTCGAGGACACAATTAAAAAGGTCTATTATCCCTTAAGACCTCCTCCAACATTATACACATTACCTCATCACCTCGCATAACTAATCTTCTCCTATACCTCAGTCAAATATTCTCTCTTAATGTCCATTTCTTATGGGCATATCTACTAAAACCTCCACTTATGCCGTCATCAACAGCAACAATAAACTACTCGTAACTCCTGTCTGTGACTACTTGCAATCGACTTTATCTCAGTCCACATACTCTCCAAAAAACCCCATGTCATTATGTCTCCCCTATGTTCATTTCTCACTAACACACTTACACCCCTTTCCTATTGTACTGTTATCTACAGTGTCTAATCAAACATGGATCCAATTCATGTTTACTCTTCGTCTGGGGTAATTTTCTTATTCTTCTATAACCCAGCAATCTCGTGTATATCATGGCTCTTCGGGCACTATGTTCAAAACTTTCCCCTCATTTACTTTACTGCTGTATTCATTAATCTTTTCTTCTCCCATATGGCCTCCAATCCCATATTCTAATTAATGCTGACTTTAGTGTATCTCTAAACTTTCCCATAACCATTTTACTTGTGTAGTAACCCCGTCGTATGTTTCCAACACTTCATATCCATATCAACCTCATTATGCTGACTATCACAGCAATCTAATACCCATGAACTTATTCTTCCCAAAGAGAATGTGTCTCTCTCTTAGCTCTCAGTAGTTTTATTAACTCTTTTCTGAACGAAGGGTCCTAATTAAAGCCCCCTGTATTTTCTTTATTCTATACAAAACCCTGTAAATTAAACATAACTTAATTAACTACTATTTAACATACAAAACAGCGAAATAAAATCACAACAGGATTTCTTACCCCCCCCCCCCAAATTTTTATAACATCATTTATGTTTCCCCTCAACTCAACTAAAGGTATGATGATGATGGTAATGATGATGGTGATGATGATGGTGATGATGATACAACATACATCCTATTCTATTGTTACCTAATACTACTGGTCTCTTTTACGGACCAGTAGTTTGTATGCACAATTCTAAGAACACAATAACCCTATTCTAAAATAAGAACAATCATTTTACAGGACCAAATCAAGCAAATAAAACATACTATATATGAGGCATTAAAACTCAGACTCAATAAAACAACTGTCTTCTCGCTAAAGAGAAGGTTTTCAAAAAAAAATATAACTCCCCTCAAATTACTACGTACAGTGGCCCACCAACATTGGCCTCCCGTACGAACATATCTATTTATACAAGTCATTCCAGTATTTCTATGACCGAGAAAACAAAACACTTCACCGCCAAGTATGTATATCTGTTAACTACAGACCATCATAACGCGGAACAATACTTGTTCCCCTCAACCAAAATCACTACTCAACAACTGACCGTTCCTTTTTCTGGAAGTCAACCATTGATTATCTCCCCTCACAACATTTTACAAAATTAACTCTTAACACATCCCCATATCTAGAATATCATCTTAAACAAGCTCTGTAAACTACAGGTCAACTCACTTATTCTATTACTAATGTGGCGACTATTCTAATGTCAACTCAATGTACCAGCCATCATCTACTTATTAATTAACCTGTGGCTCGGCACACCAATTGTTTCCCTTGGCTTTGTACCAAACATCACTACAACTTCCTAATCATTACTGTTAACTACCGTATCTCCACCATGCTACTCCCATCAAAAGAACTTGTCTATTTACTATAGACCTCTCACCAAAACAACTAATTCTACTTCTAATTTTCTCGTCTACCCGACGCAATTTCTTAACGTATCATTACTTTCTAACATCTTACCACGACTACTCTAAGCTATCCTCCAGTCTTTCCTAGCACTCTTGTATCGTGACGATAATCAAACCGGTCACCCTCCTCGGAACACGTTCTCCAACATTCATTTTACTAACCTTGTTTACCTCCGTATCTTTCACTCTTATTTATCGGAATTCTTTCAGAACTGCAACCCACGCCACTTATAACTGACAGCAGACCTCTCTTTTCTCGTTCCTGTTAAGAATACTAAACATGTCTTATGAAACATCATTCAGAATGTTAACTCCGTTTTCGTCATATAACTTCCATAATTTCCTTCCAACGTCAGATATTCTACGAAAAGACATCACAATTCTCCAATCATTTTCTTTCTATCTCTCGATTTTCGCATACTCTGTTCCACATTTTTTTAACGTCACTTATCAACCACTCTTCTCATATTCATACGGACTATGATACACAACCTCGCTCTCATCTCACGACTACTCTCGCATCGCGACAACCTAACATCTCCATACTATTACTTCACAACAAAAATACTTTAGATGCCACCTCAACATTCCAGCAATCACTCACCACAACCTAAGCGTATTGATCTCCTCTACACACCTCGACACCAGACATATCAACGCCACTCTTACATTTTATCTATGTATTTCACTTAGGCGACGTCACCACACCTCTCTCCTACTTCCTTTATCACGACGAACAGCTGTCTGACTACAGTTATACTCACGTATGAACAACGCACAACCAGACGAATTATTCCAGAGGACTTTCTCAATTCACTGCTTTCTTATATTTCTACTTTACTCACTCACTTACTCACTCACTCCTATACGAAGGTCAGATCCTATACATTACCTCTCGCAACTTATATTGCTTTCACAGCACTATTTACTATCTCTTCAAAACAAACCTCATTCTGGTGAACCACTAACCTTGTAACTATCATTCTATACTTCTCCACACAACAACTTACTCCACAAGCACGACGTAACTCGTATTTTTCAAGCATCAACCTCTACAGTTTTTTACTCTTAATATTCTTGCGTTCAACTAGCTATTTTACACACAGGATACTCAATTCCTCCTCAACCTATATCTCCTCACCAGACACTCTCGGTTCACCTGTCAACAATACTATACTTTCTTCTCAAACCAACAAGCAAAACTATCTGAGACATCACGTCATAGCTCTGAGTCGAACCATTTCTAGTACGAACATTCATACTTAGTTTATCTCTCACCCTCTACTAATTCTGTGCTGAATCTACCCTATTTTACTTACACCGGTTATACATCACTCGACGTGATTAACTCTCTATACCTAACCATTCCGGACAAAGGCATTTTACCTAGTTTACTCTCCTTACATCACAACCGAACAGAAGATATCCTGTATTACGTAATCCACGTGGAATATCATTTGCCGTACTTCCCTATCCTCAACAACACTATCACCTACCCTGTACCATGCTACCCCAAAAAATTCATCTGCCTATTTTAGACAGCTCATATACCTATACACTCAAACCGCAGTTCTTCTCATAAGCCAAAACTATTTCATTTTCCTTCTTCACCCAAGGAATTTTAACCGTTATAGAGTGTGTCCAAGTTAAATACTTCACTGTCTTTCAATACATTAACCCGTCTTTCACTTATTATGTCATCATCACTATCTGTTGTCAACCTGTTAAAGTACTCAGGTCTTAATTCTCTGAGTTTTCTTATGTTATCTTCTGTTGTCGAGGAGTAAATTCCCGCTATCTGTCTATCACTATTCTTCTTCTTACATGTTTTCTTTCTATTTCCTTTATTTGCGTCGGTCTGCTCACTGTTTCCTATATACCTTACGTAACGTTTGTACTTCCCCATTTCGTCTTCAGATGACACACTGACAATTGTTCCCTCATCAGATTCATTATAGTAGTTCACCGCAGCCACGTCAATTCCATTCCCATAGTCGCCTTTAGAACGTCTGACTTTCTTTCTCTTTCTTGGTATTCGTCTCTTAGCCTTCCCTACTTTCTTGTCATACAAACCAGTATCTTGTTCCAAAGAGTCACTAACCAAAACTCTGTCTGTCTTTCCACCAGCAACAATACCGTATGAAGGAACATCACGCTTCGATTCAGGATCTGCTCTTATTGCAAGTCTCTCATCTTCCGAACCATCAGTATTAACATCTGTTTCAGCATCACTATAATATTCGGCGGTAGGAATATCTTCTCCGTAATCTGAACTCTGACAGCTAATATTCCTACACCATTTGGGAATTAGTTTCATGTCTATTCCTGAGGAACTTGACACGGCAGTACCTCTATTTACTATCATACTATTATTCCTTTCTTCAATACTTTTCCTCTTTGGCTTTCTTTCGTTCTTGGTCCTCGTCTGTCTATCTTTCCTAACTTCAACCTTGTCTCCCTTAGTCAAATGAGTTGGTTTTGACTGAGTCTCTATTAAGTCAGTTTGACTTCCCTTTGTTATCTTGCCGGCTGGTTGTACCTGGACCTTTTTCTCTACTGTATCTACCTGAGTCTGTGTACTATTTTCTATCGTATTACCTGCCTGCGTCTGTGTCTCTCGGTTTCTTTTCTTTACTAATACCGTCGTCTTCTTTTCCTGCTCCATCCTAATATTGGCCAGTACTTTAGGAGTCGTTGAATTCTTATCTTTGTATTCTACTCTGTCCTTCGATCCTGAGTTCAAATATTGTCTTTGTCTCTTTTCAAACCAGTCGTTACGTCTTTTTCTAGCAGTTGCACTGTGAGAGGGCCCGTCCCACGATTTCTTTGAAAAGTTTCTCTCACGCCCATTTTTGTATTTATAACTGCTATACCAGTCCGACCTTTCACCATTACGTCTGTTCTCACCGTCTTTTACCCTATAAGCATTTGGCCTTGGTTCGTCATAACCATATTGTCTTTTGTCTTTATTAAACCATGGCTGTCTCCTGTTATTCTTTCCTACTCCATTACAGTCTACCATAATTCTATAAGGGTCTTGTCTAGTCGTTCTGTTCTTCAATGTTTCCACAAAATTCTCTACTTCCGTAATTGACACCTTTAATTCCCCCAACCATGTACTAACACGTTGTAATTCCCCACACAAGAAATTCATATCTACCTGAAACAATATTTTCAGTTCTTCTTCTGTATATTTCTTTGGTACCTGGAGAAAAAAAACTTGTCCTGAGTTCAGCTGAAATATGCCTGATTCTCCACTGTGCTGTGCTGAGTCTTCTAAGCTGAAATATTTATACAAGTAACCAATTTCACTTTTGTAATTTACTAACTTAACGTCAAAACTTGTGCTAAGGTGTCTTGTTCCGCCATGCTGAAATATTCTTAACCAGAGCAAGCAAACAACTTCACAATTGTAATTTCCTAAATTAAGAAACACAAATCACTTTTTTTCTTAAGAACAGTTCAATCAGTTACCATGTTTATAAATTTCCCTACTTCTGTTTCTCGATCCAAGCACGACGTATTTTCCTAGGCTCGCCGTCAGATTACACTCAACGCTGTAGTAGTTGAAACCAATCGTGCCCCTCAGACAGTTCGTTCGTTCTTCTCAGGTAATCTCTCTTCTTGGGATGCTCAGTACCGTGCTTCAACCCCTGGTTGGGTCCCTTCTGAGATGGAGTACATCATCGACGTCTTGAGATAGTCAGTCTGACAGACAACAGCGAGCGGCTCTCGATTGCAGTGGAGCCCCGAGATAGTCGGACTCGTCAACAAAACATTGGGCAACCCTTATTTATTTGCTGTCTCGATTGTTTTTTTTTTTTTTTCAACGTTCTTTTTTCTATTTATTAGCGTTCCGAACGTAACCTATTTAACATTGAGGTTGAACTTGATCGTTTTATTAAAATGTTCTTTCTCACCTGACTCAACGATCAGACGACTGGATTTCTGGATTGCTCCTTTAGCCAAAGTTCTGTGAAGTCTAGAGCGTGGGTGTCCCAGTTTTTGAACGATCAAAGAGCAGCACTTTCCGACAGCAAGTTTCAAATCGATCAGACACGATCATAGAGCAGTCTTGGTCAGCTCCCCGAAACAACGATGTATGGCAGCGGCTTTGGTAGCCCGTTGAAACAAACGACAACGCAGGTGGCGGCTATGGTAAGCCCCTTGAAAACGATAAAGTTCAGGCACCGGCCATGGTAGGCCTCTTGAGGTGAACAATGCAAAGCGCCGGCTATACCAAGCCTCTTGAGTTGTACAATGCAAAGCGACGGCTCTACCAAGCCTCTTGAGTTGTACAATGAAAAGTGACGGCTATACCAAGCCTCTTAAGGTAAATAAATGCTCGACTGTAGTCCACAGGCCTCGGTAGGGCACAACAAAATCTCACAGGGCCCCAGTACAGTTCTTCAACTCTTGACGCTAATTTATTTGTTATCTCAAGTCTTGAAAAAGACTTACAGCCAACCACCCCTGGGCGGGCTTTTGGTCGCTGTATTCACAGATAACTTATACTTATTGGCCATCTTTCCCACTGCGCCTTGTTACGTTCAATGCTGGTTTAAAAGCGCGCCGAAATTGTTTCTGGCGATTTAGAGAAACGGAGCAAGGATCATCTTCTCAATTTTTGACCTCCGCGATGTTACATAGTATACGGCATGACTTCGCGTTGTTTCTCTGTAGACCGGATTATACCAGGCTCAAATCCTGGTCACGGCACCATAATTAGTCCTGTAACAGTGTACAGGAACTAACAACACTTGGTGTTAATACAAATACTGTTTATTTTCTTGATGGTGACAATATGGCTTCCTTTCAGATCCAAGCCGGGATGTAGACTGTCCCCAGACAACCCACTACGTCACGATTGAGCATCTCTCCTCGCTTTCAGTCCCAATGCTCAATCGTGCTGTAGCTGTTTCCCACTAGATCCTAATAATACCCCAGTACTCCACTACTGTTACACAAGCATATTCCATACACACTACTTCTAGTAGCACAAGACTGAATTTTGCATTTGGATTATCTTTCCCTATTACCTGTGTCCCTCGCCATCAGGCACACCCACTCTGACTTCAGAGGTACTTGTTATTTACGTTCCCAAGTCAAGGATAAGAAGTCAACATTTTAGTCCAACTGTCCGGTGTAGGGGTTGAACCCTTTACCTCAGCATCAGCACATCGGATGTGTATGAACACACGTTCTTATCCATTCTGCCATGCTGATCTCTGTGTGTATTTCATTCTCTGTGTGTTGGGAGTTTGAGAATTCTTGTTTTAACTCAAAGCCCTTTCTCCTGAGTGAATGTTACTCAGACAACTTGTATTATGTATGAATTCCTACAAGAGATGTGATGGCATGAGTTGAGAGATTCTATAAGGCAAGGTGATTAGCCATGAAGCGCCTCAGACTGGACTTTGTTGTATGCACAGCCCATGCCAGTGGTTGGTCTGACAGTGCAATAGTAAGTGAAGTATTAGGATTCTAATTACATGTGCACTTCCACTAATTTTACTCATAGTTACATTTATGTCCTTAGGGGAGCATGAGATGCGTAGTTTCACAATTCTCTGACATACCAAGTCGAGGGTTCAAAATCAGCCATGGGCAATTTGGAAGCACACCATATTGCATTGCCCCTCTGCCGTGCATCCACCTTGACGAGGTAGAGGGGCTTGCGCGTTCCAATAACCCCAAGAGCTATGCCGACGGTAGCACTGCTACTGGTAGGGTCACCCATGTCGGACAGGTCAAGGGAGAGGGACCAGACGAAGTGACGCACAAACCTGCTGCCTTGTAGGTAGACTGGGGACAGTCAAAGGCTAGGGAAAGCATCCCGAAAAAGTGCTTGTCGAAATCGGATGTACTGAGCCACAAGCTTGACAAAGAAGTGCAACGTAACTTTATCATTTCATGATGCCACAGATGAAAATTAATCGTTATGGTGCTAATCCCGTGAAGTCCCATCAGGCGGTGATAGTGCCGGGCCCCCTGCCTCGAGGGGGTCCACCCATGACTACTGGTGGTCACCTTCCCCTGTGCTGTGGAGTCAAGGCACAGAGGAGTAGGTTAAGAGCTATTGACCAAATACCAAGGACACTCAACATACTACAGTGGAATGCCGAAGGAGTTTATAACAAGAAAGAATCCCTGACACAGCGTCTTCATAAAGATAGAATAGATGTGGCATGCATTCAAGAGACACACCTCAATGCCAATCGCAAATTTTCAGTCAGAGGATATCAGGCCACACGTTTCGACCGCGAAGGACATAAAGGAGGAGTTCTAATACTTACACGAAATACAATACCTTGCAGCGAAGTATCTGTGATCTCTGACAACCAAACAGAAATTATAGGTGTTGATATAATGATAAAGGACGTGAAAATAAGAATCTACAATCTGTATAGCCCAGCAGATAAGGACCTTACACTCTCAAACATGAAAATAACTGACACAAACTGCATTATTGTCGGAGACTTTAATAGCCGTTCAGAAAGATGGGGATACCCAGATACTGACAAAAGAGGAGATGAATTGGAGGACTGGGAAATAGACTCAAATCTCCATCTACTCAACAAAGCGGATGACACACCGAGCTTCTACTCCAGAAGATGGCTTACCACTTCTACTCCAGACTTAGCTTTCTGCACAGGAGACATCCTCCACAAAATCGATCGCCATGTGCTGGACCAATTAGCAGGTAGTGACCACAGACCAATCAAGCTTGTAATGAATATGGAGTATGTTCCACAGGAGCAAAAGCCCTTGCCCCGCTGGAATTACAAATGAGCAGATTGGGACAGATTTGCCATACTAACAGACAAATATTGTGAAAACATAAATACACGATATGGCAACATAAAGCAAATGGTGGAAAGTCTAAACAGAGCGATAATACAGGCAGCCACTGAGTCCATTCCTAGAGGAGCGAGGAAAAATTACAAACCATACTGGACTGAAGAACTACAAAGTTTGGAGGACAAAGTTGAAGATGCCAGGAAGACAGCAGAGAGAGAACAAACAATTGAAGCGAATATCTCTCTCAAAGCCATCTCAGCAAAATATAAAAGAACAGTAAATCAAACAACAAGAGATTGTTGGAGGGAAAAAACAGAAAACCTGAATTTTGACAGGGATGGAAACAAACTATGGAAACTAGTGAAAGCCATGAACAATGAAGGACCTAGAAACAAACAAATAACAATTAAACAAGGAAATGCCTTGCTTACAGGAAAAAAGGCTGCAAATGCACTAATGGAACACTATGCAAATGCAAACCACATTGATATTACAACCGAACAGAAGAAAGCAATCAAAGACAAACAGATACATCATAGAAATACAGAGACAGCAGCAGAATATATGATGGCAAATCTAACAATGGAAGAAATGGAACAGGCAATGAATACCCTAAAAAAGAAGAAATCACCAGGAAAGGATGGAATCACAAATGAAATGCTAATAGGACTAGGCAACAAGGCAAAGAAGAAACTACTAGCAGTCCTAAATAACAGCTGGAAGAGAGGAATAGTCCCACAGGCATGGAAGGAAGCTATACTAATACCAGTCCCAAAGAAAGGAAAAGACCTGGAAGAACCAAATGGCTATCGACCTATCAGTCTACTTAGCTGTGTAGGAAAATTAATGGAACGCATTATCAATGGCAGGCTAACATGGCATCTGGAAGAAAACCAACTCTTAACACCTCACCAAGCAGGATTCACAAAGTACAGATCCACTGAAGATCAAATAACCTATATAGCTCAGGAAATAGAGGATGCCTTCCAAGAGAAAAAGCACACACTAGCAGTCTGGATAGATTTAGAAAAAGCATTTGATAAAGTATGGAAGGAAGGACTGAAAGTAAAACTGCAAAACATGCATGTTTGTGGAAAAATGTATAAATGGATCAGCCACTACCTTGAGAACAGAACTGCCAGGACAAAAGTACAAGGACAAACAAGCAAAATGATGCTGCTGGAGCAAGGTGTCCCCCAAGGAGGAGTTCTTTCACCAACATTATTCCTAGCATATATAAATGACATCACAGAAAATTTTCCAGCCAGAGTACACACATCCTCCTTTGCAGATGACCTAGCCATATGGACATCTGAAGAATATATTAGTACAGCTAACAGCAGAATACAGCAAGCCTTATTAGTGCTAGAGGACTGGTCAAAATCATGGCTAGTGAAGATAAGTGAGGAGAAAACAAAATGCACAGTGTTCTCCCTCTCAAATAAAACTCAGCAACCTAAGCTGGTATTGAATGGAAAAATATTGCGCCATGAAGAAAATCCAAACTATCTAGGAGTCACCTTTGATCGTCGCCTGACATGGAAGACACAGGTTGAGAAAAATCGAACAAGAGCAAGGCAGAGAATGGCAATCATGAAAAAGCTTGCTGGTACAACGTGGGGAGCAGATGAGAAAGTTCTCAAGAAGTTATATACTGGACGGGTGAGGCCAGTACTGGAATATGGCATTGCAGCTTGGGCAACAGCAGCTAAGTCAAACTTTAACAAAATAAGTAGAGTCCAAAACCAAGGAATGCGAATCATAACTGGAAGCCTGAAGACAACGCCTATTAATGAACTAGAAAAGATCACTTGTTTACAACCAATGCAGGATAGAAGAGATAGCAGAGCCCAGCAACAAGCAGAAAAATTTAGAAGATTGACAGACCACCCTATGTACAACAGATTTAATGGTTTTGGAAAGGGAAGACTGAAGCGTAGCAACTTTGTAGAAACTGCAAAACGAAGGATTAGGGCAGATCCTATACTTAACATATCAACAGTCAAGCCCATACACAATGCACACAAGTTCCCAGCTTGGAGACAGCAGCAACTGCCTGAGATGATAGAAAACATTCCTGGTATTGAGAAAAAGAACACTCAGCATGAAACCGAAAGAAGAGAAATAACCCTAAACTACATAAAAGAACATTACCCAAGCAGGAATTGGACCCATGCATATACAGATGGATCAGCCAAAAATTCAATAGAGAATGGAGGAGGAGGAATTCTCCTAAATTTAAAAAATGGAGTGAAAAAAACACATTCAATGGCAACTGGAAAATTTTCAAGTAACTTCAAAGCGGAGGTAGAGGCTTTGAAAACTGCAGCAGAAATGCTCCTGATGGAGGAAAATAAAGAGAAGCAAATAGCTATCTTCACAGATGCAAAGTCAGCTGTCTCAATACTGAAGAGCAATAACAGCACAGAACTAACTGACCTAAGAGCAGCACTCCATGGTCTATGCCAGAAATCCAAAAAAGTTGTAATACAGTGGATCCCATCACATTGCAGTATACCTGGAAACGAAGAGGCTGACAGACTGGCAAAAGAGGGCGGACGACTACCACAGCCTGACATAGACATAACCTATAATGAGGCAAAGAGGTTGATAAAAAGCACTTATAGAACCAAATGGGAATCAGAGCATCCAGGCCATCAGAAGGATGATGCATATTACAAACTCGACCGAAGAGAACAAGTAGCAATCTTCAGACTCCGCACAGGACATAACAGGCTGAAATACCACTTGTTCAATAAACTAAAGATAGGAGATACCGATGAATGTAATTGTAGAACTGGAAAAATGACAGCAAAACATTTGCTGCAGGATTGCCCAACGTATGCAGAACAGAGAAAGATATTTTGGCCCACACCTGCTTCATTTGAGGACAAGCTCTATGGAGATATCAACAAGCTCAAGTTGACCGCAGCTTACTTTAACTGCATACAGGTTGACATTTAAAGGTGCATGAAGACCCAGAGGCATGAAATGGAATATTGCTTGGATAGCAAATCCATTATGTGGAAAGTCCAAATCGAAAGCTTGCTGTGTGGGCTTCATAAAAGGTGGAAAAGTTTCCTAGTGGCACGAAATGGAATATTGCTTGGATAGCAAATCCATTACGTGGAAAGTCCGAATCAAAAGTCCATTGTGTGGGCTTCATAAAAGGTGGAAAAGTGTCCTAGTGGCATGAAATGGAATATTGCTTGGATAGCAAATCCATTACGTGGAAAGTCCTAATCAAAAGCCCACTGTGTGGACTTCATAAAAGGTGGAAAAGTGTCCTAGTGGCACGAAATGGAATATTGCTTGGATAGCAAATCCATTACATGGAAAGTCCGAATCGAAAGCTCACTGTGTGGATGTCATCTGCAGACTGCATACTTCTGGTTTCCGGAAGAACAGCCTATGGTGAACGGAAGGCCCAATATACGGAAGTGAGGCTAAGCAGCCATGTGCAGGACGTGACGATTCCTTGGGTGAGCCCAGTACCAGAGCGCTATGTATCGGCTCTGCAAGTATGGAAGCCTCCTTGGATGGCGGGGAATGCCCATGGTCTGCCCCTGCCTTCCCTTGAGGAGTGACCAAGATCTTTGGCTGTTCTATATGGACCAGCTGGGATGGGGGATAACACCACAACAGTGAGAGTCAAACGTCCTAAGAAACCCCCGGGAAGGTTAACCCGGTCAACAAATGCCCGCAGAAGTCGGATGTGTCGGCCTGACGGCGCAAGAACGCAGCTCTGCTGTAAACAGGCACAACGCAATAACATCCGGAAAAAAAACTCTGGATGAACGAAGAAGAAGAAGAAGATATTGCATTGATTTTCATGGTATGAAATGTCAGCTGCTCAGAAAGCAATGCCAAGCTACTGAACTAAATTTGTCCAGTAAATAACAAACAGCCAGTGAATGCTGGGCTTGATTGCAACATCCAGTAATGGGCATGCAACTAACTAACATCTAGTTCCGAGACAAGGGTATTGGGATGTTCACTATTTGCTGTTTGTTGCCCTGAATACAAACACATACTGCTGCAATCATGGTCATTCTAATTGGGTAAATATATTGCCTGATTGTTCACAGTGTCAATGCAATCATTATCTTATCATTGTGTAAATATATTGTTTCTTCACAGTGTCATTGCAATCATTATCATTCTCATTGTGTAAATATATTGTTTCTTCACAGTGTCAATGCAATCATTATCTTATCATTGTGTAAATATATTTTTTCTTCAGTGTCAATGCAATCATTATCATTCTCATTGTGTAAAATAAATATATTGTTTGATTGTTCACAGTGTCAGTGCAATCATTATCATTCTTATTTTGTAAATATATTGTTTGATTGTTCACAGAGTCAGTGCAATCATTATAATTCTCATTGTGTAAATATATTGTTTGATTATTCACAGTACAATGCAATCTTTATCATTCTCATTGTGTAAATATATTGTTTGATTGTTCACAGTGTCAATACAATCATTATCATTCTCATTGTGTAAATATATAATTTGTTTGTTCACAGTGTCAATGCAATCATTATCTTATCATTGTGTAAATATATTATTTCTTCACAGTGTCAATGCAATCATTATCATTCTCATTGTGTAAAATAAATATATTGTTTGATTGTTCACAGTGTCAATACAATCATTATCATTCTCATTGTGTAAATATATAATTTGTTTGTTCACAGTGTCAGTGCAATCATTATCATTCTTATTTTGTAAATATATTGTTTAATTGTTCACAGAGTCAGTGCAATCATTATCTTATCATTGTGTAAATATATTGTTTCTTCACAATGTCAATGCAATCATTATCTTACCATTGTGTAAATATATAATTTGTTTGTTCACAGTGTCAGTGCAATCATTATTATTCTCATTGTGTAAATATATTGTTTGATTGTTCACAGGGTCAGTGCAATCATTATCATTCTCATTGTGTAAATTTATTGTTTGATTGTTCACAGTGTTAATGCAATCATTATCACTCTCATTGTGTAAATATATTGTTTGATTATTCACAGTGCAATGCAATTATTATCATTCTCATTGTGTAAATATATAGTTTGATTATTCACAGTACAATGCAATCTTTATCATTCTCATTGTGTAAATATATGATTAAAATTGGGTGGAACTGCGGTAA
This sequence comes from Cepaea nemoralis, assembly GCA_014155875.1. Classification (NCBI taxonomy): domain Eukaryota; kingdom Metazoa; phylum Mollusca; class Gastropoda; order Stylommatophora; family Helicidae; genus Cepaea; species Cepaea nemoralis. The sequence continues at coordinate 343,638 of JACEFZ010025060.1, forward strand.
AGCTGTGAAAATGTAAACAACATAAAATTACACATAGTGCAGCTTTACATAACAGATTTATGACACATACAAGACGTTGCGGCGATTAGCCTTCATCAGCAAACAAACACATTCACAAACACAACATATAGTCAAGGAGATCTCCTGTGACTACATCAAAAGGTGATGACAGGACGAGAAGAACAAAAGGATGATAAAATGAAAGCAATGAAGACAAAATGAGAATTGGAAAAAATGTTCATACTTACCTCACAATTCCGATCAGTGTGTAACTCATAATATTGCCGATGTCGTCTTTTTATACACAACCGAGGGAGGATACCCAACCATCATTTACACAGATGGGTTGGTCGTTCGACGAGTGAGAAGTTCATGGGCTTTTACAGCTCAGGCCAGAGGGAGAATTGTGAAAGAAGATTCTGGTGCTTTTGCTTTGACCACAAGTAGCCTGACTATGGAAGTCATGGCAGTAAGTAAAGCAATAACATGGCTCGAGACACAGACATTCACTAGAGCATGTTTCCTTAGTGATTCATTGAGCATGCTCAAGAAGATAGAGATGTGGTGGATCCGAAGAGAGTGGTTGCTGTCTCTGGAGGGGTCTCGGCTGGCAATGATTAGTTTCATGTTCGTGCCAGGACATGTGGGTGTACAAGGAAATGAGCGGGCTGACAAGCTTGCAGGTAAGGCTCTGGTGGATGGTGGACGTGCCTTGGACAAGGCTGACATTCTAAATGCTCTATGAGAAGTAAGTCATTCGCAAGAACCAAGTGATGACTGTGAATCTACGAACATGGTCAGGATGCGAGAACAGCAAACTAAAAGAGGTGTGGCCAAACAAGAACACTATGCGGGAAGCCAAAGAAGATTAATAAACCAACACAGAAGTGGTGTCATTAGTCGCTACATGCTGCGGGATTTGCTGAGGAGGGGATCTGAGCACTTATGGACTGAATGGTTCGATGTGCAATGATGATCTGTTGACTAACTAATCATTATCATTTTCATTGTTTAAATATATTGTTTGATTGTTCAGTGTCAATGCAATCATTATCATTCTCATTGTGTAAATATATCATTTGTTCGTTCACAGTGTCAATGCAATCATTATCATTCTCATTGTGTAAATGTATTATTTGTTTGTTCACAGTGTCAGTGCAATCATTATCATTCTCATTGTGTAAATATATTGTTTGATTATTCACAGTACAACGCAATCATTATCATTCTCATTGTGTAAATATATCATTTGTTCGTTCACAGTGTCAATGCAATCATTATCATTCTCATTGTGTAAATGTATTATTTGTTTGTTCACAGTGTCAGTGCAATCATTATCATTCTCATTGTGTAAATATATTGTTTGATTATTCACAGTACAATGCAATCATTATCATTCTTTCTCATTGTGTACATATATCATTTGATTGTTCACAGTACAATGCAATCATTATCATTCTCATTGTGTACGTATATCATTTGTTTGTTCACAGTGTGGGTGTGGTTAGAGCTACAAGATCAGCCATGTCAAGCTGCTGTGGAACAGCAGGCAGATTATGGAATATGGGTTGAGTGGAGTCTGTGTGTGTTGTGTTGGGTTCGGGTAGTTTATCTGATGGAGTTGTATGAGTCTGTTGTTGTGTGGGGTGTAGGTAGTTTATCTGATGGAGTTGTGTGAGTCTGTGTGTTGTTGTGTGGGGTGTGGGTAGTTTATCTGATGGAGTTGTGTGAGTCTGTTGTTGTGTGGGGTGTGGGTAGTTTATCTGATGGAGTTGTGTGAGTCTGTTGTTGTGTGGGGTGTGGGTAGTTTATCTGATGGAGTTGTGTGAGTGTGTTGTTGTGTGGGGTGTGGGTAGTTTATCTGATGGAGTTGTGTGAGTCTGTTGTTGTGTGGGGTGTGGGTAGTTTATCTGATGGAGTTGTGTTGTTGTGTGTGTTGTTGTGTGGGGTGTGGGTAGTTTATCTGATGGAGTTGTGTGAGTCTGTGTGTGTTGTTGAGTGGTGTGTGGGTAGTTTATCTGAAAGAGCAATGTTTATTGATTTGTGTGTGGGTGTTGTGGATTGAGTATAGTGTGTTTAATATAGCAGTGTTTGTATTTGTGAGTGTGTTGTGAGATTAGTGTACTTATTCTGAGATAGTAGTGTGGGTCAGTATTAGTGAGGCTGTAGTGTTTGTCAGTATGTGTGTAAGTGGTTGTGTGGGTCAGTATATGTGAGGTAATAGTGTTTGTCAGTATGTGTGAGGTAGTAGTGTTTGTCCTTGTTGTCTGGTCTGCTACACAGGTGAGTTGAGTCAAGAACTAATATCGCTGCACTTGGAGCATTCTCATAAGCGCGCATATGTCAGTATGTGTGAGGTAGTAGTGTTGGTCAATATGTGTGAGGTAGTAGTGTGGGTCAGTTTTTTTTTCCAATCAGATCTTTGTCTATGTTGTTTAATGTTAGCTAACTCTGTATATTATCACATTATTTTAATGTCCGCACACTTTTGTGACATCACAGAATCTGGTGGCATGTCTGAGAGATGTTATCAGCATTAAGAGCTGTCAAGAGGCTTGGTTGCCTATGTCTACCATTGTGGTACTTGGAGAAGAAAACAAAAAGACAAAGAAGAAATGTTTCCTAGAAATATGGACAAACATTTGGGTGTCCCGTGCTGATGCTTGGCTAATAAATTACATCGTATAACACAATAGTTCACTGAATTTGTCAATTATTGTGTGTGCTGTACTGTTTTATTTTATTTGATGACGTACTATTGAGTTGACTTCAGAACAAAAATCACAGCACTTGGAACATTTCTATACGTGTTCCAAACTCATCTTCAACAGCCAGCAAAGAGACCCAATTCTTATGGTACCAGAGACAGTCTGATTATGTGTCCGTCTGGTCTTTCCTCTGAGAACTGAGTGTTGGCCAGATTCTCTGGTCACTTCCTGCCGCTCCATTCTCTCCAGGCTGTGATTATTTAGCTGAAGGGCCCTGGACACATCTGCCTTATCTTCCGTTGGGTTTCCACTGCACCCAACGGTGCAGACCAAACCAGTCTGTCTGCCAACACACCAACATTCCTGGGGGGAAAGGTCTAACTAATGGTTTCTGTCTTGGTTATCTGAATTGAAGCATGCCTGTTTTCACCCAACTCAGCATGCTGTGTGAGTCGTTAACTCACATGTGTGTGCTGTGTGTCCTCCAGCCAGTGATGGTGACTTGTGTGTGCTGTTTGTCCTCCAGCCAGTGATGGTGACTTGTGTGTGCTGTTTGTCCTCCATCCAGTAATGGTGACTTGTGTGTGCTGTTTGTCCTCCAGCCAGTGATGGTGACTTGTGTGTGCTGTTTGTCCTCCAGCCAGTGATGGTGACTTGTGTGTGCTGTTTGTCCTCCAGCCAGTGATGGTGACTTGTGTGTGCTGTTTGTCCTCCAGCCAGTGATGGTGACTTGTGTGTGCTGTTTGTCCTCCAGCCAGTGATGGTGACTTGTGTGTGCTGTTTGTCCTCCAGCCAGTGATGGTGACTTGTGTGTGCTGTTTGTCCTCCAGCCAGTAATGGTGACTTGTGTGTGCTGTTTGTCTCTCCATCCAGTAATGGTGACTTGTGTGTGCTGTTTGTCCTCCACCCAGTGATGGTGACTTGTGTGTGCTGTTTGTCCTCCAGCCAGTGATGGTGACTTGTGTGTGCTGTTTGTCCTCCACCCAGTGATGGTGACTTGTGTGTGCTGTTTGTCCTCCACCCAGTGATGGTGACTTGTGTGTGCTGTTTGTCCTCCAGCCAGTTATGGTGACATATGTGTCTCGTGTGGTGTTGTGTTTCTCTGCTTGTTCATGTATACATGATGTGTTTCTTCATGTGATGGTCTTCCTGTGGTAGTGTTGACTCATGTTGACACATATCTCTGTGACCGAGACGTCATTCTGCTGCAAATACTCATAGCCTAAATCAATTCTGCTGACTCCCACCAAGATTTACGTCAGGAATGAGTTAATCTATTGTTTTTAACAGATATGATTTATCATCATCATGTGCTATGCAAATGAGCATGGGTGGTCATGGACCGCCATCTTACATGATCATCAGATTCAGCTCACATCTGTGCTCTTGTTTCTATTATCGTATGTGGCTTAACCCTGCAGTTTTTATCTTGTTGTCCTCCCCTTATTTTGTTCCCATCAGATTTGCCAGCTGTCACTAGAGTTTCAAGTTTATTTATCCTCATAACATGCCCAAAATATTGGCAGATTACATCTAATGTCTCTAATCAGATTACGGTGTTCATCAGTTTCTTGAAGAATTGTCTCGTTCGTTTTCTATCTGCTCATGGTATTCTTTAATTGTCCTCAGAAACCATGTTTCCACTGCCATTAGATGTTTCTGTCTGCCCATGGTATTCTTTGATTGTCCTCAGAAACCGTGTTTCCACTGCCATTAGATGTTTCTGTCTGCCCATGGTATTCTTTGATTGTCCTCAGAAACTCTGTTTCCACTGCCATTAGATGTTTCTGTCTGTCCATGGTATTCTTTGATTGTCCTCAGAAACTCTGTTTCCACTGCCATTAGATGTTTCTGTCTGCCCATGGTATTCTTTAATTGTCCTCACAAACTGTGATTTCACTGCCATTAGATGCTTTTGTCTGCCCATGGTATTCTTTGATTGTCCTCAGAAACCGTGTTTCCGCTGCCATTAGATGTTTCTGTCTGCCCATGGTATTCTTTGATTGTCCTCAGAAACCGTGTTTCCACTGCCATTAGATGTTTCTGTCTGCCCATGGGGTTCTTTGATTGTCCTCAGAAACCGTGTTTCCACTGCCATTAGATGTTTCTGTCTGCCCATGGTATTCTTTGATTGTCCTCAGAAACCGTGTTTCCACAGCCATTAGATGTTTCTGTCTGCCCATGGGGTTCTTTGACTGTCCTCAGAAACTGTGCTTCCACTGCCATTAGATGTTTCTGTCTGCCCATTGTATTCTTTGAATGTCCTCAGAAACTGTGTTTCCACTGCCATTAGATGTTTCTGTCTGCCTGTGGTATTCTTTGATTGCCCTCAAAAACAGCGTTTCCACTGCCATTAGATGTTTCTGTCTGCCCACTTTCTTTGATTGTCCTCAGAAACTGTGTTTCCACTGCCATTAGAAGTTTCTGTCTACCCATAGTATTCTTTGAATGTCCTCAGAAACCGTGTTTCCACTGCCATTAGATGTTTCTGTCTGTCCATGGTATTCTTTGATTGTCCTCAGAATCCGTGTTTCCATTGCCATTAGATGTTTCTGTCTGCCCATGGTATTCTTTGATTGTCCTCAGAAACTGTGTTTCCACTGCCATTAGATGTTTCTGTCTGCCCATGGTATTCTTCGAATGTCCTCAGAAACGGTGTTTCCACTGCCATTAGATGTTTCTGTCTGCCCATGGTATTCTTTGATTGTCCTCAGAAACAGCTTCTCCACGGCCACTAGATGTTTCTCAGCTTGTGTGCTTATTGTCTGTGTTTTACATGCATACAGCGGTATAGGCTCTGTACGGTATTTTAACGCTTGTTTTATAACTACAGCTGACATTTTTTATTGGTGAATGTGTATAGACAGATTGATAGAGTCGACCCTGTCGACTTTTAAGCGACTTTTTTTTTTTAAAGCTGCATTTCAGATAATGAAAGATATCTTGTGCAATAAAATAAGTCATTGATGCATGTAAGGATGGAGAGTACTGAAAAGCTTGTTTTGCTGCATGGCAGCGAATCTTAGAATGTAAATGAACAAATAAGATAAGAAAGAACTTGGAAGCAACAAAGTTGTGGTTCCTGAAACGAATGTTGCGAATTACTTGGACTGCCAAATTAGTTACTAATAACGATTGTTATAATCGTTAATAAATTCGATAACGAAAGCTAAAAGTAAGAGATAAAGACCTGGTTGGGCCGGCCACGTAGTATGATCGAGACACGAACACAGATTTGATCGAGACTGGTGATCACGTGAGGCACAATGAATGGTTGTCAGTGACCACAAGACTGGGGGTGAGTGAGTGTTAAAATGGTAAACAACTCTGCCTTCTGTTCCCCGCCGATCTGGACGAGAGTTAGAACCTAAATGGATCAGTGTGTTGAGGTTTCACAGCAATGTCACAGCAAGGATTCTTGTTTCCTTCGTCCTGTAACCAGGAATGCATTGCATGAATGTGTTATGTTCTTCGTTTAAAACATAAGGTAGGATTTGCTTGTCCTGATCTGTTCTTTATGTGTGTGATACATCTTCTATCTAATGTTATCCGGGTGTCTAGAAACTCGAGACAAGAACACAGAGCTAATCCACAACTCAGGTGATCGTGTTAGATGGCGAAACATGACCGCCCACGCCTGTCGGCATGGCACATGATGATGATGAGATACTTGAATGTATGTACGTGCCCCAAATTAATATCACTGACTGTAGATGTACATTTAGGTATGATCCGTGCATTTGCTATTACCATTACTTCTGTCCTCCAGTTCAAACTGTCATACTGTCTATACAAGCTGTAGTATCTTGCGGTGTAGGACAGGGGGGGGGGGGGGGGGGGGTCTTGAGCCTGAGGGTTTAAGGCCACATGGCTAGTGTAGTCACCGCGAACTGTGCAGGTTAGAGTTTTCTTTTTGCCCCGAACAACAACAACAAAATCCACACCTTACCGAGTATTCGAACCCGGGTCCCCGAATGAGAGCCCGACATTCTAGCCACTATTTGCTGACTTCCTTCAACCACTGTGTCTATCATTTTCTGTAGTTCCCCCTGACTGGTCGCTATCAATGCGATGTCATCAGCTTGACATAAACTATTTACATGATGCCCACTTACCATGATCCTTGGCATGTTTCTTTCTATAAATCTCATTATTCAAGCACTGTACAATAATAACACATCATAAGAAATCCTTGTCTTACATCCATCCATCATTATGCACTGAAATCTTCCTAAATGGTCGTTGATTCTTGTAGCTGATGTTTGCTGCCAGTATATGTTCTTGATTATTCCCAGGTATTTTCCAGCAATGGTTAATTAATGTACAACCAAATAAATTATTGAACAGAGTGTAAAGTTTGCTGTATGGCCACGAATAATGCAACGCGAATGCACAAATTAGGAAACGCGTGGAATCAACAGCGATGTCGTTCCGAGGCGAATGTTGTGAATACCTTGGACTGCCAGAGAAACTAACAAACAACGACTGCTTGAAGGAGGCATGTGAAACTATGATTTTTTTTTTTTTTTTGCGTTCGCTCGCTTTGTACTCAAGCGTAGTCCATACATACTATTTACACTAGTGATGGACTGAATTTTGTGTCTGGGTTAGCTTTCCCTATTAACAGTTTCCCTCGCCATCAGGCTAACCCACTCCGCCTTCAGGGGTACTTGTAATTTATGTCCCAAAGTTAAGGGCGACAGGTCAACATTTTAGTCCATGATGATGATGATATGCTTAAATGTATGTACTTGTTCAAATTAATACCACTGACTTTAAATGTACATTTAGGTGTGAGCCGTGTATTTGCTATTACCATTACTTCTGTCCTCCTGTTCAAACTGAGGCATATTTGCTGCGCTAACCTCGGCATCAGCACAATGGATGTTTAAGAACACGCGTTATCATCCATTCGGCCACGCGGACCTGCAAACTAGAATATTATACACGAGTACGACTATAAGAAAGACACAACCCGCTGTCTTTGGTCACGTGATGAGAAGAGGCGCTGGAAAACGTGACGACTGGACAGATCAGTGGGGGGGGGGGGGGGGGGGGGAGGAGGGCAGACCGAGAGAAATGGCGCTGGATGCACTGGGACCGTGGTGTGAGGAAAAATCATTGGCAGAGTTAGTCGACATAGCATCTTCATTGTCTTCATTGCACTTCGAACCATTCAGTCCATAAGTGCTCGGATCCCTTCCTCGGTAACTTCCGCAGCGTGAGGCGGGAGAAATGATCCTGGATGCACTGGGACGGTGGTGTGTGTGGGGGGGGGGGGGGGGGGGGGGATCATCCTCAGAATTAGTCAACAGATAATCTGCATTGCACATCGAACCATTCAGTTCACAAATGCTCGGATCTCCTCCTCAGTAAATTCCGCAGCGTGAAGCAGCTCACGATATCAGTCCTGTGTTGGTTTATTAATCTTTGGTTTAGTGCACAGGGCCACACGTCTTTTAACTTGATGTTCTCACAGTCTAACCGTGGTTATAGATTCACTTGTCTTACTTCTCGTAGAGCATTTAGTATATCAGCTGGTCCATGGCTCGTCCACCCTACACTGTAATCGGCAGAGTGTATTCACACCACCAAGGGCCAAGGTCTGTGAAGAGACATTAACTTCTGCGCCACTTGGCAAGGCACATAATAATGGTATAAAAGACCGGGTCAATATATTTACCACGAGATCAAGAAAAGACAGAATGGCCATATCCACAGACTCTTCTACTGGAGCAAGTATCCTCATAGAAACACAGAAGAATCGAGAGAAGCATACAATCCGGTTACTGAAAAGTTGTGTGGGCTGTTGTTCTGTATAGATGCAAATGATAGACAGCGAAGTGGACAGAGAAGATATCTTATCTTGAGAGGACTGACAGTTGCATGTAGTCACAGTCAAGTCAAGGACACTTGTACTGTATGTGTACAAGTCTTAACCGCGTGGGACATGTGGTGCTAGACCTCTATTTTTATCATCCAATCGGCTGACCGTGACTGCTGCCGTCAGTATCATGCTGGCTGCCTTCCCTTCCCACGACTTTTTCTGGTAGCCATTTTAGGCTGGGAGACCAGGTTATTTTATTAGAAAGCAGCAAGTCAAATGGTTTGGCCATGCAAGTAGGTTACCAACTAACAGTATACAACGACAAGCAATGATATACAGACCAGATGGAAGCAGAGGAAGAGGCCAGCCACGTAAAGGATGGACGCAGGGAATAACTGTCCATGGGAATATCGATATATGAAGCCCATAAGCGGGCACTCTCCCGTTGTTTATAGTTCACCTCGACAAGGTACAAACAAGAGGAACGAGATGAGAGACCAGGTTATTTTTAAAACCCGCCCCGATGTGAATCGAAGCCACGCCCAGCAGCGAGTGGGCAGGCCTTGGCTGCTCCCTGTGTCACGTCATATCAGATTGTATTGTATTGCCAGTGTATCGGTGAAACCAGACGTAGGACGACAATGAGTTAACCCGCCTAGCTAGATCCGTGAGTGAGCGATGGCCGATAGAAACACTGGTACATCGCAGTCACTGCGTGAACTTGTGGCCAGCAAGAAACTAATTTAGACTCCACGAGTCCAGGGAATGAATATGAGCGCTTGTAGTTGTAATTCTGAATCGATGACCCAGCGCCTAGCTAGAAGGCTTGTGTGTGAGAAACATTCGACATTTATTAACATCGACGTTGAACAAACCAGGAAGACAACAACAAACACACTTGTCTCATCAACAGAAGTAGCCACTCTTGACACAGCCCACTAATTGTGTAATATCTAACACGTAATGGTAGTGGCAAAGCAGATACTGTCGTTTGAGATGTGAAGCATCCGTCCCATTTGCATATCCTATTTACAGGACATCGCTGTCAACACCAGAATTTTACTTCTGTTGTTGATGTCTTGGCAAGTTTACGTTCATTAGTTTGTCACATATACTAGGCTACGAAATATAAGGTAGGGTGATCAGTTCCTTCCTCGCACCTTTCCTGTCAGATAATTCCCAGAAAATTGCCTGCTACCCACCCTGTGGCTGGGTCCGGCCCAGAGCCGTACTGGTCGACAACAAATAATCCTGGTTTGAACTCGGACCATTATCTTGGCAGGCTAGCAATATGTTGTGATAAACTTCCAGAACCGTCTCATTTCACCTGACAACTATGTCAGCTGTCTAGAACCATTTCTCCTACTACGAGGACTTGTTATAAATGACAGAATCGGCAGATGATACCACAGCAGACGACTATCAGAGGCGCGCACTATGTCCAGGAATTAATTATATACACAACTCCATTGGGGAGGGGGGGGGGGTGCCCCAGTGCGCACTACGTCTAATGTAACAACCCCAGGGTGGACCGGATCCTAGTGCGGCTGCACTGGAAGCCACGTGACAGCCTTTGGTGGGTTATTTAGAGCTGACACGTGTTGTCCAGGTGAAGGAACATTGGGGACATCTCTGTATCACTGAGTTATTGATTAAAGTATACCAGCCGCTGCCAGATTGCTGTCCATCGTTGTGTGTGTGTGTGTGTGTGTGTGTGTGTGTGAGTGAGTAGAGAGAGAGAGAGGGAGAGAGATAAACTCTATTCAGTGCCTTGTTTACCCAGCCTCAAATATCGGTTTCCCCTAGATCTATTGGAGGGGTTTCACGACAGAAGATATCAACAAAAGAGGTGGGATAGAGAAATTAGCAGAACTGTTCGTCTTTCCTTGGGGTGCTGAGTGTCGGCGAGATTCTCTGGTCACTCTCCACCACAGCATTCTCTCCATGCTATTATAACTTTTCTTCCACACTGTACATATGATCGCAAAAGGATTCTGGTCACATTTGCCTTATCACGCATGCAACAATACCCCACCCAGCGATGCAGACTCAGCCAGTATGTCCGCATCTTCGTTTCTCAAGACACCAGCGTGTCCTGGGGAAAAGATCCAATGGATGCTCCCTATCTTAGAATTTTACATGAAGTGTGCCACTCTGCATGAAGCATTTCTGTCCGTACCCCTCTGAACATGCTCTATGAGTCCGTTACAATCATGACATAAGTGTGCTGTTTGCCACCCAGCAAGCGAAAGGGAGGAGTAAATGATTCCACCTACCGTTCCCAGATTAGATGTCGTGGTATCGTATGCTAGCGCCTCCTGCACTAAGCATCAGTCGATGAACCTTCGCTGTGAACCCCATTGTGTCTCTTAGGACAAAGCCATCCGTGTAGATGATCTGTTTCTCGTGATTTCCATGGTTTCTGCTTTTCGCATTGATTTTCAGTATTGGAAATTGTTGATTTTATGCAGCCCGTCTGTGTTAGCGAATGTAAAGCAGACAGTAAACAGTGAAGTGCCGCCGGAGGCATGCTGGGTATATGGCAGTGCTCTAGCATGCAGGAGCGGCGATTGTTCCACTTGTGCGATAAAAGTCATCCCGTATCCTTAAAAATAATTAGCCTCCATTTAGTTTCGAACACATACTACTAGGTTGGTAGGCAAAATACTAACCATTCCCGAAACAGAGGGTAGTTGCTAAGTATTGAGGCCGAATCTGGACACGAGCGAGTGAATGGTGTAGTCAGCTGACCAATGATGGATCTGGACACGAGCGAGTGAATGGTGTAGTCAGCTGACCAATGATGGATCTGGACACGAGCGAGTGAATGGTGTAGTCAGCTGACCAGTGATGGATCTACAGAGACTAGCTTCTATAGAAGAATGCAGAGAACACAAAACACACGTGAAAGCAAAGAAATGAAGACATTGTGAAAAATAAAGTCAGGACTAGAACTGCATCATAATTAGACAAACCACATTCTGCACATACACATAGAGAAGGTAAAATCTGTACTTCCTTGCAACAACAGAACAATTTGAGAAGAAGTGTCTTAGACAACTGGCAATGATGTGTCTCGAAGGGACAACATGCCAGACAATCTGATGTCGCAGCTTGGATAAAATGTTCGCAAAGCAATCAGCAATACGCGAGACAGACGGCTGGGTACAAATATGGCGAGCAACGTCAAAGGGCATAGACTCTAGTCGGAAGAATGTCTACGCATTATATTAGTGATTAATTATTAGTGATCATTGTCATCATCACACTCCGGGCACGTCCATGGGTACTCCGGTCTCCCTGTTAAAATCTCCACCAGCATATATCCAATGATCGCGTCAGTTCGGCGTTGGTTAATCAAATGTCTTGTGCTCTTGACAAAATGTTCGTGTCTGGCGGCTCCCCGCTTCACTCCCACCTCCCTCAACAAGGACAAGGAAGCAGGTTTCCAAGTTTCGTTACAGCCATCTGTTCGTCCAGCGTCTCTTATGGGGTTTATGATGTCTGGCCAATTCATAGCTCATTCGTCCTCGATCACCATCATGTCCACCAAACAACCGTTGCCTTTCACGTCTGAAGATCTGATACGAGAACAAGAGGAAGCATGAAAAGAACATGGATTGAAGACACCAAAGACATCTTGACAGAATATTCGTGTCTGCAGGTGAAAGCTGTAACATCAGCCTTCCGGTGGTTGGAGAGTGTGTGTCTGCAACACATATTGTATTCATTACGGGCTTACTTAGTATGGTGGAGAAAAGAATGTTTCGTGTAGAATTACTTGTCTCACTTCAGAGATCACAGCTTGTGAGAATTGTATGGATTTTCTGCCCTGGACGTGCGGGAGAATGAACAGGCTGATAGGCCGGCAAAGAATGCACCTCATAGTGGTAGATTACCTATGGACAAGGGACGCCTTGGGACCAGGTGGAGAAAGCTTGGTAACAGACTGAGAACCCGTATATGGAGAGAATGATATTGCGGGCGATCGGCAGGGATTCTGGACGAATTTCAAAACCGAGAAGACCAGGATAACTTTCAATCAGATGGCAGTTGAAACGACTAGAAGTATGACTCTTCGCTGGCTGTTGAACGAGGGGACGGAGCGCGTGTGAGAATGTCCTAAGTGTAGTGATGTCAGTTCTTAGCTCAACTCAAATCAAAGACATTGTACAATCACACAATAACACTATCCAGGGCTACTCATCGGGCGCTGGAACGTCAACTATTCCTCCTCACAGCGCTTCACGGTAAAAGTAGAAGAAGATGATGATGATGATAACGATCTATTCTCAGCTATTGCACAAGATTTCTTCTTGATGTGCATAGATCGAAGCGACAGATCGATGAACACAATCACCTCCTGCCAGCTAATGATGTATGTACCCGTGTACGGGCGATGGGAAAGGTAGATAACCATTACAAACTGCCGGTCCAGTTGTCCCAGTTATCTCTCTTGCCCTGCCTGTCCACAACAAAATGGCTGCGCCGAGTTCGGAAGAGTTGAAGAAGGCAATCAAAGGTATTTCTCCAATAATACCGCACACTTCAGGCACTTTATTGTCTTTAATTAAAATACTACATTGACATATACAGTAAAAATTTAACTTAGTTCACGCAGTTATGAATAGATTAGAGACTACTCACACTTCATTGAACATGGAATTTTGAATTTCGGTTGGAAAATAAATGATCGGTTTTTTTTTTAAGCAAATGAAAATAAATTAAGTACATACACTGATAAACTAGTCGAACCTTGCCTGCTAGAAGGCCACATTTGATGTCTGTTACTTGTAAACTGGGAAGGTTATATGAACGTACCGTACCAGCTTCAAGTGCTAGTTCAAAAGTCAGTGAGCCCCTGTTTCAACGTGTTTGCACGCTGTCTCCCCAGGCGTGCTTGTGTATGGGGAATGGGCCAGTCGTTGAATCGTGGCTCACCATGTAGTTTACCCTAGTCTATGATCCCCTCATTGTCCTGCTGCCGCTGTTACTGTCAACACACCCCTTACATTGACAGATGAATGCATACCAAGCAGGAGAACAAGCAATTCAATTATTGAGAAGATAACAATGTATTATGTATACAACTATTTATTACAACTACTAGTTGTACTTATTTCAAGTTATTTAACTATTTTATATTTATCATAAGAATACTTTCCCTAAGATTAAAATATTTAACTTATTTTTAAAGGATTTCTTAACGTCTTCTTTAGCGTCCTCTCGCGCATTCAGCAACCATGTTTAAATGAATAAAAGAAAAATAACTGAAGGGTTTTTTAATGCAGTTTGAATTTTTAAAATCCCAAGATATTAACTCAAGGTATTAACAAAACTGTTTGTCCCAAAAAACAATGATGACTTTCAAACAGGTATAGAATAATCCAGGTGCCCGGAAATGTGTACCTAGTATCTTAATTGTTAATCGTTTTCTTAGCCGTATTTGCACAAAAAAGTTGTGCTGGCTCCTGAATTATGTTTAGGTTTTACTACCTCTGCTTGAAAGCAAAAGCTGTGTGGGTGAGAGTTACCATCATTACTGATTGGTTAGAAAAGGCGCCTCCGTGGTGAAGTGGTCAAACCGTTTGACTTGGGCTCTGAATGTTGTGGGTTCGATTCCGGGCCGCGTCCTTCGGTTCACAAGTGAAACTTTTCTGAGACTCCTGTGGATCGTCGCTAGAGCTACGGAGTTTGTGCTTGGTGTGACGCTTTCCGCATTTGCAGGAAAGAGACGAGTCATGTGGGATAAAACCCGGTGCAATGAAGTCGACTCTGTTGACTTTTAAGCGACTTCTTCAACAAGTGAAACGATACAATTATCTCGGAACAGTCATAACATCTGATGGGAGATGCCTTGAAGAGATTAGAACAAGAATCACCATGGTGAAAGTAGCCTTTAGCAAGATGAAAAACATTCTGACCAATAAACAGATGTCACTTGAAATGAGAAAAAAAGTGTTGAGGAGCCACATACAGCCTGTTCTTTTGTATGGATGTGAAACTTGGACAATGTGCAGTCAAGCTGAAAAACATCTGATGGCTGCAGAAATGTGGTTTCTGAGGAAAATGCAAAGAGTACCATGGACAGACAGAAAAACCAATGACCAAGTACTACAGAAGACAAATGAACATCGTAAACTGATTAGAGAAATTAGACGTAGACAGTCAAAATTTTTTGGACATGTTATGAGAAGAAATGGATTGGAGAGCTTATTGACAACTGGCAAGATCGAGGGGAACAGACCAAGAGGAAGACCGAGAGGAAAATACCTGGATGGCTTGGCCACATGGCATGGACGAGACAGGAACACTGAGCTGATCCACGACTCTGGTGATCGAGTGAAATGGCGAGTCATGACCGCCCACGCTTTCTGGCATGGCACATGATTGATTGATTGAACTCTATGGACAGAAGAGTATGGATACATTGTGTTAAAGTAACTCTGGACAGGAGAGTAGATACATTGTGTTGAAGTAACTCTGGTCAGAAGAATAATTGGAAATAATAATTAGGGATCAAGCTAGTTTATTCATTCAGTCCCTGAAGGGAGGGCATAACCAGAATGAAAAATCGTGGGGGTACCACATTCACAGTGGTCAATCAATGTATTTGATATAAAACATGTTCTGTTTTGAATGACACAATAAATAGAAAAGATAGGACTGCTGAAATCATGCTTTTCTCAATTATTTGTTTCTCCATGATTATCATGATCAAGTGCCATGCCATCTTCTCATCTAATGTAGGGATTTTTTTTTTTTTAAATTTGCATATCCTTTACAGGACATCGCTGTCAACAGCAGCATCTTTCAGCTGTCTGTTGATTTCTTGGCAAGATTACGTTCAGTAGTTTGCCATTGCTTTCTGAGCCGGCTCAGTTATCCCGCAAGTCACCAGCGGGGGTCGAACCGTCTCCAGCTCTCGCCTGCTACGAGACTGCGTGATAAACGGGATTATGGAGAAAGTGTTGTAACCCCTGGGCCAGAGAGACCGGCAATGTTGGGATTAGAAGCGTGAAAATGGAAAACGTGAATTACTCGTCAAGTTGACCAGTAAGGACCAGTGGAATTCACAAATTGCTGTTGGGACTGAACATATACCTTAAAATATGAGGTTACAGTTTGATTGATTGATCTATTGTATTTGTATAACAGCTGTTTGAAAATATTGTTGTATTTGTATGTCAACTGTGTGAACATACTGTTGTACATTGCAGCACTACGTATTGCTATAAAGTGCAGTACTTAATGCATGGCCTTTGTGATTACTGCAACTGTAAGGAAATTTGATTTTCTTATCAAGTATAAAGGGAACTGAGCACCCCACATCATCTTGCCACACTCTTATATGTAATGTTATAACTGTCATCTAGCTACACTCTGTAGCATTGTATGTAATTTTATAACTATCATCTTGTCACACTCTGTAGCCGTGTATGTAATGTTGTAACTATCATCTTGTCACACTCTGTAGCCGTGTATATAATGTTATAAGTCATCTTATCACACTCTGTGGCCTTGTATGTCATGTTATAACTATCATCTTGTCACACTCTGTAGCCGTGTATGTAATGTTATAAGTCATCTTGTCACACTCTGTAGCCGTGTATGTAATGTTGTAACTATCATCTTGTCACACTCTGTAGCCATGTATGTAATGTTACAACTGTCATCTTGTCACACTCTGTAGCCTTGTATGTAATGTTATAACTATCATCTTGTCACACTCTGTAGCCGTGTATGTAATGTTATAACTATCATCTTGTCACACTCTGTAGCCATCTATGTAATGTTATAAGTCATCTTGTCACACTCTGTAGCCTTGTATGTCATGTTATAACTATCTTGTCACATTCTGTAGCCATGTATGTAATGTTATAACTATCATCTTGTCACACTCTGTAGCCATGTATGTAATGTTATAAGTCATCTTGTCACACTCTGTAGCCATGTATGTAATGTTATAAGTCATCTTGTCACACTCTGTAGCCGTGTATGTAATATTATAACTGTCATCTTGTCATACTCTGTAGCCGTGTATGTAATATTATAACTGTCATCTTGCCACACTCTGTAGCCGTGTATGTAATGTTATAACTATCATCTTGCCACACTCTGTAGCCGTGTATGTAATGTTATAACTACCATCTTGTCACACTGTAGCCATGTATGTAATGTTATAAGTCATCTTGTCACACTCTGTAGCCATGTATGTAA
Source organism: Cepaea nemoralis (assembly GCA_014155875.1). Taxonomy (NCBI): domain Eukaryota; kingdom Metazoa; phylum Mollusca; class Gastropoda; order Stylommatophora; family Helicidae; genus Cepaea; species Cepaea nemoralis. The sequence continues at coordinate 360,393 of JACEFZ010025060.1, forward strand.
TGTTATAAGTCATCTTGTCACACTCTGTAGCCGTGTATGTAATGTTATAACTATCATCTTGTCACACTCTGTAGCCGTGTATGTAATGTTATAACTATCATCTTGTCACACTCTGTAGCCGTGTATGTAATGTTATTACTATCATCTTGTCACACTCTGTAGCCGTGTATGTAATGTTATAACTATCATCTTGTCACACTCTGTAGCCGTGTATGTAATGTTATAACTATCATCTTGTCACTCTGTAGCCGTGTATGTAATGTTATAACTATCATCTTGTCACATTCTGTAGCCATGTATGTAATGTTATAACTATCATCTTGTCACACTCTGTAGCCATGTATGTAATGTTATGTCATCTTGTCACACTCTGTAGCCATGTATGTAATGTTATAAGTCATCTTGCCACACTCTGTAGCCGTGTATGTAATGTTGTAACTATCATCTTGCCACACTCTGTAGCCGTGTATGTAATGTTGTAACTATCATCTTGCCACACTCTGTAGCCGTGTATGTAATGTTATAACTATCATCTTGCCACACTCTGTAGCCGTGTATAAAATGTAACTATCATCTTGCCACACTCTGTAGCCGTGTATGTAATGTTGTAACTATAATCTTGCCACACTCTGTAGCCGTGTATATAATGTTGTAACTATCATCTTGTCACACTCTGTAGCCGTGTATGTAATGTTGTAACTATCATCTTGCCACACTCTGTAGCCGTGTATGTAATGTTGTAACTATAATCTTGCCACACTCTGAAGCCGTGTATGTAATATTATAACTGTCATCTTGTCACACTCTGTAGCCGTGTATGTAATGTTATAACTATCATCTTGCCACACTCTGTAGCCGTGTATGTAATGTTGTAACTATCATCTTGCCACACTCTGTAGCCGTGTATGTAATGTTGTAACTATCATCTTGCCACACTCTGTAGCCATGTATGTAATGTTATAAGTCATCTTGCCACACTCTGTAGCCGTGTATGTAATGTTGTAACTATCATCTTGTCACACTCTGTAGCCATGTATGTAATGTTATAAGTCATCTTGCCACACTCTGTAGCCGTGTATGTAATGTTGTAACTATCATCTTGCCACACTCTGTAGCCGTGTATGTAATGTTGTAACTATCATCTTGCCACACTCTGTAGCCGTGTATGTAATGTTATAACTATCATCTTGCCACACTCTGTAGCCGTGTATAAAATGTAACTATCATCTTGCCACACTCTGTAGCCGTGTATGTAATGTTGTAACTATAATCTTGCCACACTCTGTAGCCGTGTATATAATGTTGTAACTATCATCTTGTCACACTCTGTAGCCGTGTATGTAATGTTGTAACTATCATCTTGCCACACTCTGTAGCCGTGTATGTAATGTTGTAACTATAATCTTGCCACACTCTGAAGCCGTGTATGTAATATTATAACTGTCATCTTGTCACACTCTGTAGCCGTGTATGTAATGTTATAACTATCATCTTGCCACACTCTGTAGCCGTGTATGTAATGTTGTAACTATCATCTTGCCACACTCTGTAGCCGTGTATGTAATGTTGTAACTATCATCTTGCCACACTCTGTAGCTGTGTATGTAATGTTGTAACTATCATCTTGCCACACTCTGTAGCCGTGTATATAATGTTGTAACTATCATCTTGTCACACTCTGTAGCCGTGCATGTAATGTTATAAGTCATCTTGTCACTCTGTAGCCGTGTATGTAATGTTATAAGTCATCTTGTCACACTCTGTAGCTGTGTATGTAATATTATAACTATCATCTTGCCACACTCTGTAGCCGTGTATGTAATGTTATAACTATCATCTTGCCACACTCTGTAGCCGTGTATAAAATGTAACTATCATCTTGCCACACTCTGTAGCCGTGTATGTAATGTTGTAACTATAATCTTGCCACACTCTGTAGCCGTGTATGTAATGTTGTAACTATCATCTTGTCACACTCTGTAGCCGTGTATGTAATGTTGTAACTATCATCTTGCCACACTCTGTAGCCATGTATGTAATGTTGTAACTATCATCTTGCCACACTCTGAAGCCGTGTATGTAATATTATAACTGTCATCTTGTCACACTCTGTAGCCGTGTATGTAATGTTATAACTATCATCTTGCCACACTCTGTAGCCGTGTATGTAATGTTGTAACTATCATCTTGCCACACTCTGTAGCCGTGTATGTAATGTTGTAACTATCATCTTGCCACACTCTGTAGCTGTGTATGTAATGTTGTAACTATCATCTTGCCACACTCTGTAGCCGTGTATATAATGTTGTAACTATCATCTTGTCACACTCTGTAGCCGTGTATGTAATGTTATAAGTCATCTTGTCACTCTGTAGCCGTGTATGTAATGTTATAAGTCATCTTGTCACACTCTGTAGCTGTGTATGTAATATTATAACTGTCATCTTGCCACACTCTGTAGTCGTGTATGTAATGTTATAACTGTCATCTTGCCACACTCTGTAGCCATGTATGTAATATTATAACTGTCATCTTGTCACACTGTAGCTGTATATGTAATGTTATAACTATCATCTGCCACACTCTGTAGCCTTGTATGTAATGTTATAACTATCATCTTGTCACACTCTGTAGCAGTATATGTAATGTTATAACTATCATCTTGTCACACTCTGTAGCCGTATATGTAATGTTATAACCATCATCTGCCACACCCTGTAGCTGTATATGTAATAACTATCATCTTGTCACACTCTGTAGCTGTATATGTAATGTTATAACTATCATCTTGCCACATTCTGTATCCATGCTACCATCTTGCCACACTCTGTAGCCATGTATGTAATGTTATAACTATCATCTTGTCACACTCTGTAGCTGTATATGTAATGTTATAACTATCATCTTGCCACATTCTGTATCCATGAATGTAATGTTATAACTACCATCTTGCTACACTCTGTAGCCGTGTATGTAATGTTATAACTATCATCTTGCCACACTCTGTAGCCGTGTATGTAATGTTATAACTACCATCTTGCCACTCTGTAACCGTGTATGTAATGTTATAACTACCATCTTGCCACACTCTGTAGCCCTGTATGTAATGTTATAACTATCATCTTGCCACAATCTGTAGCCGTGTGTGTAACATTATAACTATCATCTCAACTCATGTGCTTTATTCTCTTATTAATCTTTTGCAGATATTCTGAAAGATGCTGACCTTGACACCTTGTCTGCTAAAAAAGTGCGGAAGATGTTGGAGGAAAAATTTAGCGTGGATTTAAATGAAAGGTTAATTGTAGTGACTAGATATATGTCATAGTTGTGTCATTGTTTACCTGGCTGTATCATTGTTGACCTATGTGTATCATTGTCTACCTGGCTGTATCATAGTTTACCTGCTGTATCATTGTTTACCTGGCTGTGCCATTGTTTCCCTGGCTGCGCCATTGTTTACCTGCCTGTGCCATTGTCAACCTGGCTGTATCATTATCTACCTGGCTATATCATTGTTTACCTGGCTGTATCATTGTTTACTTGTGGATGTGAACAAATCACAAATGCATACCAGAATTCAGACACAGAGTCCTCTGACAGTTGCTTTAGTAGGTGTCACACATTCCCCTTGACAGTGACATGAAGAAGAATTACGAGGGTAAGTTAATAAGTCAGTCACAAATGGCTGTAGAAAAATAATTAAATATGATAACAACAGCTCAGCTGTGGAACAATCTTCCACAAGAAATCAAAGACATCACCAATCCCTATACATATAATTGCAAATTATTCAAACACTATCTCAGTATGGATTACCTTCCTTCTTAATAATAGAAACAATAACAATAATAAAACCCTGGTATAACAGCCAGTCCCCTTTGTGGTAGACCAGTATATTCCACATAGCTAATAACAAGTGTCACACCATTATCTAATATTACTGAGTCGTGTAGTATTGATGTTCGCATTTTGCCTATGCCTTTATAATGCATATCTTTTATATTGTTGCTGTTCTCTGATAGCCTTGAATTATGTATGAATTAAATAATGTATGAAAGAGAGTGATAGAAGCGCAGAATGTTAGACGGGCCTGCGTGCCCAATTCTTAACCCTTTGAAAATAAAGTTTGTTCGTTTGTTCATTCGTTCGTTCATTTGTACCCCTTTCATTCACCCCTGGAAAGGTTATGTATTGGTACTAGGCTTTATACCATTCTTATAGGGCCACACGGCTTCCCTACATGAACCCTATTCTTTATACCATTCTTATAGGGCCACACGGCTTCCCTACATGAACCCTATTCTTTATACCATTCTTATAGGGCCACACGGCTTCCCTACATGAACCCTATTCTTTATACCATTCTTATAGGGCCACACGGCTTCCCTACATGAACCCTATTCTTTATACCATTCTTATAGGGCCACACGGCTTCCCTACATGAACCCTATTCTTTATACCATTCTTATAGGGCCACACGGCTTCCCTACATGAACCCTATTCTTTATACCATTCTTATAGGGCCACACGGCTTCCCTACATGAACCCTATTGTTTATACCATTCTTATAGGGCCACAAGGCTTCCCTACATGAACCCTATTCTTTATACCATTCTTATAGGGCCACACGGCTTCCCTACATGAACCCTATTCTTTATACCATTCTTATAGGGCCACACGGCTTCCCTACATGAACCCTATTCTTTATACCATTCTTATAGGGCCACATGGCTTCCCTACATGAACCCTATTCTTTATACCATTCTTATAGGGCCACACGGCTTCCCTACATGAACCCTATTCTTTATACCATTCTTATAGGGCCACACGGCTTCCCTACATGAACCCTATTCTTTATACCATTCTTATAGGGCCACACGGCTTCCCTACATGAACCCTATTCTTTATACCATTCTTATAGGGCCACACGGCTTCCCTACATGAACTCTATTCTTTATACCATTCTTATAGGGCCACACGGCTTCCCTACATGAACCCTATTCTTTATACCATTCTTATAGGGCCACACGGCTTCCCTACATGAACCCTATTCTTTATACCATTCTTATAGGGCCACACGGCTTCCCTACATGAACCCTATTCTTTATACCATTCTTATAGGGCCACACGGCTTCCCTACATGAACCCTATTCTTTATACCATTCTTATAGGGCCACACGGCTTCCCTACATGAACCCTATTCTTTATACCATTCTTATAGGGCCACACGGCTTCCCTACATGAACCCTATTCTTTATACCATTCTTATAGGGCCACACGGCTTCCCTACATGAACCCTATTCTTTATACCATTCTTATAGGGCCACACGGCTTCCCTACATGAACCCTATTCTTTATACCATTCTTATAGGGCCACACGGCTTCCCTACATGAACCCTATTCTTTATACCATTCTTATAGGGCCACACGGCTTCCCTACATGAACCCTATTCTTTATACCATTCTTATAGGGCCACACGGCTTCCCTACATGAACCCTATTCTTTATACCATTCTTATAGGGCCACACGGCTTCCCTACATGAACCCTATTCTTTATACCATTCTTATAGGGCCACACGGCTTCCCTACATGAACCCTATTCTTTATACCATTCTTATAGGGCCACACGGCTTCCCTACATGAACCCTATTCTTTTTACCATTCTTATAGGGCCACACGGCTTCCCTACATGAACCCTATTCTTTATACCATTCTTATAGGGCCACACGGCTTCCCTACATGAACCCTATTCTTTATACCATTCTTATAAGGCCACACGGCTTCCCTACATGAACCCTATTCTTTATACCATTCTTATAGGGCCACACGGCTTCCCTACATGAACCCTATTCTTTATACCATTCTTATAGGGCCACACGGCTTCCCTACATGAACCCTATTCTTTATACCATTCTTATAGGGCCACACGGCTTCCCTACATGAACCCTATTCTTTATACCATTCTTATAGGGCCACACGGCTTCCCTACATGAACCCTATTCTTTATACCATTCTTATAGGGCCACACGGCTTCCCGGCCGAACCCTATTCTTTATACCATTCTTATAGGGCCACACGGCTTCCCGGCCGAACCCTATTCTTTATACCATTCTTATAGGGCCACATGGCTTCCCTACATGAACCCTATCCTTTATACCATTCTTATAGGGCCACATGGCTTCCCGGCCGAACCCTATTCTTTATACCATTCTTATAGGGCCACATGGCTTCCCGGCCGAACCCTATTCTTTATACCATTCTTATAGGGCCACATGGCTTCCCGGCCGAACCCTATTCTTTATACCATTCTTATAGGGCCACATGGCTTCCCGGCCGAACCCTATTCTTTATACCATTCTTATAGGGCCACATGGCTTCCCGGCCGAACCCTATTCTTTATACCATTCTTATAGGGCCACATGGCTTCCCGGCCGAACCCTATTCTCGTTCATGTTGACCTCCGTTTCTCTCTGGGCTCTCCCTCCCAGATAGCTGAGAAACCACCTTGAGGTATTCACCTCTTCCCTCCTTAATGCAGGAGAAGTACACCTCTACTCCAGTCTCTCCTCCCCCCCCCCCCCCCCCCCTCGGGTTGTAACGGCTACGAGTAGGCATAAATACATGGGTCATCCTCCATGTAGCAGGTTCCTGTCCACCCCATTCTATCACCCATTCCTGATGGCATGATTAGTTAAAACGGTTGAGCTGTTTGCTGGAACAGCATAATCCATTTTGGAAGGCTAGTTGCCCCCTCTAGTCTACCCCTCTCTCTGTCCCTCCCTCTCAGGAAGAAAGAATATCTCTCTAATATTGTTTCTAGTTGCCCCCTCTAGTCTACCCCTCTCGCTGTCCCTCCCTCTCAGGAAGAAAGAATATCTCTCTAATATTGTTTCTCCGCAAGGATAAATAGGTAAAGGACAGTTAGGAGGAAAGTAGATATAGAAAATCCAGTTGCTGCCCGAAATTGCGGATAAGGCCTTCTTAACCACGGCTGATCTTGGGATTACGTTCTACGCTTCTGCCAACACTCGCATTCGACGCTGTTTGATCTTCCCTGTTGTTAGATATATTACACGATAGGGGTTGGGGACCCCTGCGGGCCGGCCCCAACATTCGGCGATGCCCGGCAGCACCCGCCAGAAGTAACCTTGTCTGACTGCTCAGCCGCGCCGATGCTCTTCGACACCAACTTTCGTGAAGCTAGGCATACATTGGTCTCTTTTTAAAGGGCCTGTCTATTCCCTTCTTAAGTGGCGCTCGTATGGCTGCTGTCGCATAAGATGCGCTTTGAGGATGGGTTTCAAACGCCCTAATTCCACACCCCGATTTTGGCTATCTCCCACTTAAATAAGGCCTCTGTACCATGCTTGACCTATCTTTAACCGATGCCCGCGACCGCCTTCGCTGGTCGTCGTGAATACGCAATCGCTTCGACACTGTTAAACTATATCTTAAATCTATTTACCTTCGTTAAGGAATAGACCTGGCAACTTGCTCCAACACATATCGGGAAACATTATTGTCCATGCAGACACATTTAGGAACCATCGACCAGACGTACTCACTTAACCTTAGCAAATTTACAACTGAGGATTAAGGACAGCCGACTTTGTGTCCCCTTTTGAGACAGAGAAATTCGCTCACATCGGTAACGATTTGTCTCGGATGCTGATTTGTCTCGGGTGAAACATGTGGTAATTGCTTGCAATGCAGTACTGTGAAGCGCTCTCAGGCTGTGTGAGGAAACCTCTTTTAGAACAGAGCTTCAAGAACACAGTAGAACTGTCCAGACCGGGGAATTCCTGTCGAGTGACTCCGCTAGAAATAGCTGGGTGGTCTCCTGTGACAAAAATGACCGTGAAGCGAACCTACCGGCCCGGTTTTGTGACAAACCTACTGCGGCTGACTGGCTGGTGTCTCTGCTTTCTTTCATCTCCTAGCGGAGCCCAGGTCCTCGATCTACTGCGGCTGCCTGGCTGATGTCTCTGCTGTCTTTCATCTCCTTGCAGAGCCTGTGGCTGCCTGGCTGGTATCTCTGCTGTCTGTCATCTCCCAGCAGAGCCCAGGCCTTCAACTACTCACACCAAGCCCTCGGTAGTCTGGTTCATTATTGGTGGGCTTGTCACATAATAAGACAGCTCCTGGTACCATTAGTATTGGGACTCTTGACTGGCTGTTGAAGATGAGGACGGATCATGTATGGGAATGTCCTCCTGAGTGCTATGATGTCGGTTCTTTAGTCAACTCAACTGGTTGGATTTTGCATCTAGACTTCTACAAGATGAGGCAGCCAACCCTCCTTAGTCACCTATTAAGACATACATAGTAGGTAGCAGTGTGACTATTCTTTGCTTCCCTTGCAGGGCTCAGGACACAGATGGCTTGTTCATGTGCCTGCCCTATCATTCTGACCTGACATGTACATTCCTTACAGAAAAAAAGAAATCGACAGCCTTGTAATGAAAATGATTGATGATGAGGAGGAAGACAATGATGCCGGGAAGAAAGATGCTAAAGACAAAGAAGAAAATGATGAGAATGGGATAAGTGAAGAGGGAAGTGATTTGGAATCTGAAGAGGAGGTTAGTAGCTTGACATAATTTATGTGTAATTAAGACATGTTTTAGACCATGTACAGTTGCTTGAGCATGTCACTCCACTGCCCTTGAACTAATTTTTTGCAAATGAATATGTTGGTTTTCCCTTGACTTCCACATCCATATAACTTAATATACGTATACTATTGTAAGTAGCTTTTCTAATGTTTGGAATTTGTGCAGCGACAATTGACAACTCATGCTCAAGTGATGTGGTCGGTTTGTGGTGGGAGGTTAACAAAGTGGGTGCTGCTTCATTGTAAAGTTTAAGTGGCACTGTGTAAAAAAAGGAGTCTGGTGCATGATATCACAACTTTCAACGTGAGAATTGAGGTGGAGGTTGTAATGGAAGTGTTCTGATAGCAGTAGATGAGTACAGAACCACATGTTTTGTTTGTGATAGACACACATACTACTAACATAGAAACTGGTACATCTCGTACGGAGTGGCTTGCACCACTTGAAACGATGGTCAGAGCATATTATGGTTTTCTGCCCAGGACATGCGTGTGTGATCAGACTGATAGACTGCCTGCTGCAGCTCCTTGGATGGTGAGCTAGATTACGACAAGGTTGATGTAGTGAAGGTTGTCTGGGATCAAGTGGAAAGTACAACAAAATAAACAGAATCCAAATCTGGAGAAGTTGATTTGAGCAGAGAGACTGGATGACTCAACATTTAGGCAAAATTGCAGGCTGACATTCAGTCAGGCTGCCACTAATATCATCAGCCAGGGCACTCTTTGTTGGCTACTGAAGAAGGGGATGGGGCAAGTGTGGTCTTGTGTGTTGAGGAACTAGTTACCACAGCTTACAAAGATGTGGCCTTGTGTGTATGAAATTCAAGGCATTTAATGCTGGGTAAGTATCTCACCATCATTAAAGATCAAATGAACAGATAGACTGAATGCTTTGAGGAATGTCTGAATAGACCAGTCCCTAAAGAAAAGCTAGCAATCTCCTGAAGGATGGAAAAGCTGCTGGTCCAGATGGTATCCCAGCAGAAGCTATTGACGCCTGTATAAACACCCCACAACAGTGAATTACTGCACACATTATTTGGCAAAGTCTGAGAGAATGACCAAATGTCAGTAGACTGGTGAGAAGGATATCTGGAGAAGCTGCCAAAGAAAAGGGACTTGTAGAGTGGGCAAATTATAGGGGAATAATGTTACTGTCAGTTTCTAGGAATATATTTAACAGTATCATTCTAGAGGGATTCAGAGATGCCATTCACAAACAGCTCAGGGATGAACTGGCAGGTTTCCAACTAAACAGATCCTGCACTGACTAGATATCCACATCTAGTCATAATAATGAATTCACCAGTTCAAATTGGATTTATGGGCTATGAACAAGACTGACAGCATTGATACAACATCTCTTTGGAAACTTTCTTGGAAACTGATGAGATACATGGAGGGAACTGCAGAAGGTGGCAACAGACCAGAATACTTGGTGTGAGTGGATAAGGGATCCCTTTACTCCAGTGGGGGATAACAGGTAGCAGCAGAAGAAGACGAATAAGCATTTTCAGTCATATGTTTTGTTCCTAAAGCAAGCTACTTGTCCAAACAGCTGATTGCAGGGGTATTCAATGTTGGAGACTGATGTGGCCATGTCAACAGAAATGATTTATTTAAACCCAGACTCTAGAAGGCTAGGTATCCAAACTCACTGCGAAAGAAAGCAGAGCTTGGTGTGGTATCATAAGTCAGTGGTTTGATCAAACTCCCAGTGTACGCTGGGGATAAAAGCTGGTCACTTGTGCACTTGTTGTGGACACTGAAGCTCGCACAGATCTGAACTTTTCCTGATTCATGTTTACAGGTTCCCAAGAAGAAAGCTAAGAAATCTGCAGCACCAACAAAATCAAAGGTAAAGTCCATCCTTGTGTTTGCTGGTTGTGACTATTGTTATATTTTGTCGAGTCCAAATTGTGTTTAGCTGTTGTGCTTATTTTGCTTCAGATCTTGCTTATTGTCCTTGCTGCTTTATGGTCATCATGTCTTTTATGGTTGTAGATGTTTGTATTTGCGTATGATTGTGCAGAATTGTTGCATCTTCGTGTTGTGATTATTGTAGTGTTATAATTAGTAACTTGCTGTATCACCATGCTATAACTATTTTCTATGTGCTATAACTATTTTCTACGTGCTATAACTATTTTCTACATGCTATAACTATTTTCTATGTGCTATAACTATTTTCTACGTGCTGTAACTCATCAAGAGTAGTTTGCTTTTGCTTGCGTTCGCTGACTGTGAACTCCAGCATGAAGTCCTGTGTGTTGGATGAAGACATTCTGTTGTCCAACATCAGTGTGGTGTCATACAGGATCTGAGGTTTGCATGAGTATCCGTTGTCCCATGTCTGGCTTATTTGTGTGCAGACTGGTGGTTCTTCGCTGTGCAGGCAGATACTCTCCGACTTCAGAAGAATCAGCGATCCTACTACGTTAGCCAGGACCCTGAAGGGACCTGTTGCCCAGGACGCACGACAAGGACGTGTCAATAGGTCTTGGCAGTATAGAACCCGGCCCTGGTGCCTTGGAAACACCTCTGTGTCCCATCAAGAGTATTGATAGTTTAGTCATTAGTTCACTGCAGTCAATCATGTGCCATGACGGAAAGCGTGGGTGGTCATGACTCACCATTTCACTCGATCACCAGCGTCGTGGATCAGCTCAGTGTTCCTGTCTCAGTCCATGCCATGTGGCTTAGCCATCCAGGTATTTTCCTCTCGGTCTTCCTCTTGGTCTGTTCCCTTCGATCTTGCCAATTGTCACTAAGTTCTCTAATCCATTTCTTCTCATAACATGTAAAAAAAAATTTGACTGTCTACGTCTAATTTCTCTAATCAATTTACGAGTTTCATTTGTCTCTTGTAGTACTTGGTCATTGGTTTTTCTGTCTGTCCATGGTATTCTTTGCATTTTTCTCAGAAACCACATTTCTGCAGCCATCAGATGTTTTTCAGCTTGACTGCTCGTTGTCCAAGTTTCACATCCATACAAAAGAACAGGCTCTATGTATCCCCTCAACACTCTTTTTCTTGTTTCAATTGACATCTTATTAGTTCACTTACCTGGCATTAAATTAGTCATGGCTCCATTACAATTCTGTTCAGATTTATTTTCTGGACTACAGCAGCAGCTCTTAGAGCAACTTAGTCACATAAAATTAGTGCCAGAGATTTGTCTGGTGAGGAAGGAAGGTAGCTACACCAACTCATAAAGCTGAGGCTTAATTTGTGTGATCTTGAACCTCTACTGTAGTATCTGCCAAGGAAATTATCATTGCCATTGTTGTTGTAAATTATCAACATCATGTGCCATGCCATTACATGTGGGCAATCATAGTTGACCATCTCATGATCGCCAGAGTTAAACAACAGCTCTGCTTTATTGTTCCAGGTATTCCTGTCTAACCATCTCTGTCTTCCTCTTGCTGTTTGTCCATCAAGTTTACCAGTCGTCATAAAGTTTTCAAGAGGATTCTTCCTGACATTTCCCAACACAGTTTGACTCTCTACCAGTTCTTGTATGTTCAAAATTTCTGGTATACCGGCTATCATTGCAAGTAGTCACCATGTTGACTGCTGTGCAAACTTAGTAGTACAGTAGAGCTTGCTTGGATTCTCAATGGTAGCAGGGATGAATATTGTTCCCAGCCAGGGCATCTACAGACAGGGACACAGATTTCTCTGAGACATGGCTGGCAGCTGGTACCACAGAATGGACATTGTTCCCAGCCAGGACATCTACAGACAGGGACACAGATCTCTCTCAGACATGGCAGGCAGCTGGTACCACACTGACCTTGATTGTCTTGTGCTGTTTCACCATCATAATCATGTGCCATGCAAGTAAGCACGGGCAGTCATCTCTCCTCTCACACAGTCATCAGAATCTCTGATCAGGTTCTTGTCTGAAGTTGCCATGTGACCAAGCCATCTTGGCATTTATCTCTTTACCTTCCCTGTCCTCCTTTCCCATGAAGTGTGTCAGTTATCACTAAGTCCTCCAGTTTATTCTCATAACAAGCCCAACAAATCTTGGCTGTCTACGTCTTGAGTTCTCTAATCAGTTTACAATTATCATGTTTTTTTTTTAATGGCTGGCTCATTAATTTTTCTGTCTATCCAGGGTATTCTTTGCACTTTGCTCACTTTCAGCTGCCATAAGATATTCTTTTCAGCTTGTCTTCTAATTGTCCATTTTTGACATGCATACATCTGTTTTATGTGGCACTTTAACACTCCTTTTCTTACAGCAATTGTCAACTTTTTATTGGTGCCCAAGTTGTTGTCCATATTGTAACACCCTATTTTTCCACGGCGATTCTTGTTCTAATGTCTACAAGGCATCTTCCTTCAGATGTTATGACTGTTCTAAAATAGTTATACTAGTTCATAATTTTTCCATTTACTTGGATGTTACATTGTGGTATTTCTTTCTTTTTGAAGATGACCATAGTTGTTTTCTTATAATTTAATTCTAACCCTGGCTGCTCACATCGACTAAGTGCTGCTGATCTTGCTCATTGTCTGCAATCAGTACTGTAAAATCTTCATCTTCGTTTAATCTCTCACGGGAGATGCAACATGCAATCATGTATAGATAGGAACTTGACTGCTTTGATCAGTCTCATAGTTGCCTTGGAGGCCAGTCAATCAGCCCTTTCATTTCTACATCCAGCGACATGGCAGGACACATCAACTCTTGTGGTCTGATTACTCTGTGTGTGTCAACCACTTAGACACTGTCTCCTCCTTGCCTTATTGACATGTAAATGGGTTTGATTTGGCTTATAATTGAAATTAATATGCTGGCAGTGATTTTGCTACGCTATAAATATTGGCACATCATAATTGTTACTGTCTCACAATGATTGCTATTGTCCCACTATAACTGTCACTGTCTCACTTTAATTGTTATTGTCTCACTGTAGTTATTATTAGGGGGGGGGGGGTCTGTGTGGTCTCAAGGTACTGTGTCCGCCTCGAGTGCTGGAGATCCCAGGTTCATGCCCCGGTGATGACTGGGATTTTTTCTCGTGGACTTCTAGTAATAAAATTTCCCCTTGGACGCCTGTATGTATTGTTGAGCACGTAAAAAATTCCTTGGCAGTTGGAAATAAAAAAAGAGTAGCCTAACGACGCTGCCCGGGCAAAATTTCGAGTTAAAAATCTACCCAAAGTATTTTCAGGATCCTCGCCTGTGCTACAGAGTTCGTGCACTGAGCTGAGTTTCTCCAGACTCAGATTTGAGTAAGGAGGAAAACGGAGCACTTATGGGTTACACCCGTGTGCCGTGATGTTGATCCATCGACTAAACTAAACTAGTTATTATTGTTACACAATAATAGCTATTTTCCGACTATAATTGCTATTGCCTCACAATAATTGATATTGCCTCATGATAATTGTTATTTTCCCACTATAATTGTTATTTTCCCACAATAATTGTTATTGCCTCGCTGTAATTGTCACTGCTGCTCTAGAATTTCTGTTTTGCATGCTGCAGAAACTATTGAGAGTGCTCAGTTTTGTTTACACAGATGCTATATTTATTATTTATCTGCATTTTCCCCTGCCTGGCCATTCATTCACTTTGTATTTGCAATGCTTGTGCTAGATGTTATTCCACCACATGTATTTTATTATCTGTTTCTTTTATTATGCTTTTATTACAAACTGTATGTACAAGAAATGTCTTGCAACATGTTTATTTTGTTTTTACATCTTTTTAAAATGCTAATTGGCTGCTTGGTTATTCCCCAATACTTTCTGTAATGCCTTTGAATATGCTTCTTATAGCTTACTGTGTGCTGTTTGTTTCTTATTGTATTATCTGTCAGTATGTTCAACATCACTTATGTGCTTTTTAAATACTTTCTTGCAGCATATGTTTTATTATTAGGTCCTTGTCTTTCTATTCCTTGCTACACAATTTATCCTCTATGTATTGTATTTGTTGTTGTTTTAATCTTGCTTATTTCTTTAATGCCAGTAAAACTTTCTTTATTACTTGCTGTTAACTTTGCTTCATTCTGTTACTTTCTTCATTCCCATATATACTCTCTGACAGTGTATTTGTAATTTAGATTGTTTGTTTCTTGCAGTTTTATTATTTGCCTTTGTAGTTGCTTAGCTGCTTAATGCTTGTCAACGTATAATATACCTATTATTGTGATGTGTTATAAGTGTATGTGTATGCTTGTCTTGGCCCGGATATGTAGAAGCTGTTGACTGGCAGCAGAGGAACGGTCTTAGTGATATGATTTGTCTGTTTTCTGTTAACTTAGTGATATGATTTGTCTGTTTTCTGTTAACTTAGAAGAAGAAGTCAGCGAGGAAAGCTGACGATAGTGAAGACCCGGTCATGTCCAGTGTCAAACAGGTTTGTTGGACAGTCTGTGGCTGGTGTGTGTGTCTGACAGTCTGTTGCTGGTGTGTGTGTCTGACTGTCTGTGGCTGATGTGTCTCTGACAGTCTGTTGAACAACAAGCGAGTGTGGTCATGTAGAATGCATGCTGTCAGATTCTAATGGACACTGAGCTGAGTACCCGCAGGTGTGTCTGGAGTCCTCGTAGATGTATGGACACTAAGCTGAGTACCCGCAGGTGTGTCTGGAGTCCTCGTAGATGTATGGACACTAAGCTGAGTACCCGCAGGTGTGTCTGGAGTCCTCTTAGATGTGGTCTGTCAACTAAGTAAATAGCAGTGCCCACTGAACATCCATTTGCCTAGACCATCCAGTGTGGTTGATCACAGCATCCTACAGAGGAATCTGCTACTGTCTATATCTCTCTTCTTCTGGCAAGACCCCGGGTCCAGACAACATCTCAACAGAAATTATCACTGCCCTAGAAGAATATGGAATAGATCAAGTCATCAGACTGCTGAACGCAATATCTCTTACTGGAGATATACCTCCTGAATTATGTAATTCTATATTTATTGCAATCCAAAAAAAAATCAGGAGCCTTGGAATGTGATCAATATCGAACAGTTAGTATAATGAGCTACATCACCAATATTTTCCTAAGAATTATCATGCACAGAGTTAGGGAGAAAATACAACCCAAAATAGGAGAAGAACAATGTGGGTTTTGTAGAAGGCAACGTGCAGTAAACGCTGTGTATATGCTGAGAACATTAATTCTTCTTCTTTTTTGCGTTCATCCGGAGTGTTTTTTCAGATGTGATTGTTATGCGACCTTGGGCCGAAACCCATAGGCCAACACATCCGACTTTTAGCGTGCTTTTTTGACCAGGTGGCATTCCTGGGAGACACTCACTTTTGCGGTACCGTCCACAACCCAGCTGGCCAAGTTGGAACGGTCTAAGACTTAACGGTCATCCCTCAAAGGAAGGCAGGGACAGTCCATGGCATTCTCAGTGGTATTCCTCACTTCAATATATTGGGCATTTCGTTCGTCCCGGGCCATTCCCGCACAAACCAGAAAGGTCTGTAGACGGTATCCACTCGGCGAGTTTCGGTTCGGACATGTGCTTGTTGGTGTGCCCGTCAGAGCTGTTGCAGGCACGACGGACATTCAGAAACTACCTAGTTAGAGCTGTTCCGAACAAGAGCGGCATTCGAAAACTAGGTAGTCAATAGCTGTTCCTAGCACGAAAGACATTTCACTCGGACGTTTTTTGCGTTGTGCCTGATTTATTTTCACCCGTAGGCCAGCACATCCGACTTCAGCAGGCATTTTTACGGGTTAGCCTTCTCGGGGTTTCGAGGGACGTTAGACTGTTAGTGCTGTGGTGTCGCCCACATCTCAGCTGGTAATAGTAGAACGGTCATCGACATCAAATCACGGTAAACCCTCAAGGGAAGGCAGGGGCAGACCATGGGCATTCCCCTGCTATCCAAGGAGGCTTCCATAATTGCAGAGCCGGCACATATTGCTCTGAGACTGGGCTCACCCGAGGATTTGCCACGTCCTGGTCATGGCTGCTTTAATTCCTCACTTCCATGTGTTGGGCATTTCGCTTGCCACTGGTCGCTCTAGTACACACCAGGAACGGTCAGTCTGCGGGCGACATCCACTATGTAAGCTTTCACTTTGGACTTTGGGCCACGCAATGGATTCGCTAGCTGTGCGTTCCATTTCGTGTTATTGAGACATTTTTCCACCTTTGTCTACACTCTCTATGAATTAGATACAGACAGTTTTCGTAACCAATTTCATTCGACTGGGGCACCTCTTCTACCTTTTAGTACTTGCTCACGGGGTAGGCTACATGTGCTGCCGGCTCAGCACCTTACAGAGCGTGAGCGAGAAAAACGCCAGGCCCTCTCATCCGGGGACCCCTCATATTCCCCAGCTGAGAGTCTTCGGACAAGTATCTGGGCTGGGCATGTAGCATGCTCAGAATCTCACCTCCATTTTTCGGTAGGTGGGTATCGGCCAGGCTTTCACATCTGAGCGTTTTATGGCTTAGAGGCGTTTAGCCACAACTCTCGACAGAGAGCCTTATAGTATGTGTCCGGACCAAGAACTTCTGCGTTCGTGCGCCTGATTTGAACTTTGTCTGCTATCCTCAGTCTACCTGCAGAGCAGCAGGTTGTGTCTCGCTTAGTCTGGCCCCTATCCCATAAGCAGTCCGATATGTAATTTTTTCATCCATCGACATAGCACATGGGGTCAATGGGGCACGCAAGCTCCCCCACCACGGCAAGGTGTAGACACATCGGGGGAGGAACATTAATTGAATCTTCTATTGAAGTAAACAAAGATCTACATCTTTGCTTTATTGACTGCACAAAGGCTTTCAATAGATTAAGACATGTCAACATGATGGAAATGCTTACAGATCTGCAGATTGATGAGAAAGAACTCATAAGAAACATATATTGGAAACAACAAGCTACCATAAAGATTGATAATGAAGTAGGTCAATATCAGCCTATTAAGAGGGGTGTGAGACAGGGATGTGTAATGTCTCCAGATCTTTTTTTCCTGTACAGTGAAAGTATTTTCATAAATGTTGATGATATGAAAGGAATCATCATTGGGAGACATAACATCAATAACATAAGATATGCGGATGATACAGTATTGATTGCAGAAAATTAGCAGGATCTGCAACATTTAGTAGATGCAATTGTTGCACACAGTGAACAACTTGGGTTAGAAATAAATTGTAAGAAGACACAGATTATGGTTGTGACTAAGAAGAAGGAAATATCATAAAGTAAATGGGAATATTCTTCAACAAGTGAATTGGTACAATTATCTCAGAACAGCCATAACATCTGATGGGAGATGCCTTGAAGAGATTAGAACAAGAATCACCATGGCGAATGCAGTCTTTTGCAAGATGAAAAACATACTGACCAATAAAAAGATGTCATTTGCAACAAGAAAAAGAGTGTTGCGGTGCTACATACAACCTGTGCTTTTGTATGGATGTGAAGTGTGGACAGTGAGCAGACAAGCTGAAAAACATCTGATGGCTGTGGAAATGTGGTTTCTGAGGAAATTGCGAAGAATACCATGGACAGATAGAAACACCAATGAATAAGTCCTTTAAGAAACAAATGAAGAACGTAAACTGATTAGAGACATTAGACGTAGACAGTCAAAATTTTTTGGACATGTTATGATATGAAATGAATTGGAGAACTTGGTGACAACTGTCAAGATCGAAGGGAAGAGATCAAGGGGAAGACCGAGAAGTTAATATCTGGATGGCTTGGCCACGTGGCATGGTCGAGACAGAAACGCAGAGCTGATCCACGACTCTGGTGATCGAGTGAGATGGCAAAACATGACCGCCCATGCTTATCGGCATGGCACATGATGGATGGATGGACACTGTCTATATCTGTCTTTGTCTCTGACATTCTCTATATCTCTCTTTGTCTCTGAAACTGTCTATATCTCTCTTTGTCTCTGACACTGTCTATATCTCTGACACTGTCTGTATCTCTGTCTCTGACACTGTCTGTATCTCTGTCACTGTCTATATCTCTGTCACTGTCTATATCTCTGACACTGTCTGTATCTCTGATACTGTCTGTATCTCTGTCTCTGACACTGTCTGTATCTCTGATACTGTCTGTATCTCTGTCTCTGACACTGTCTGTATCTCTCTTTGTTTCTGACACTGTCTATATCTCTGACACTGTCTATATCTCTGACACTGTCTGTATCTCTGTCTCTGACACTGTCTGTATCTCTGATACTGTCTGTATCTCTGTCACTGTCTATATCTCTGACACTGTCTGTATCTCTGACACTGTCTATATCTCTGACACTGTCTATATCTCTGACACTGTCTATATCTGACAGTCTATATCTCTGACACTGTCTATATCTCTGACACTGTCTATATCTCTGACACTGTCTATGTCTCTGACACTGTCTATATCTCTGACACTGTCTATATCTCTGACACTGTCTATATCTCTGACACTGTCTATATCTCTGACACTGTCTATATCTGACACTGTCTATATCTCTGACACTGTCTATATCTCTGACACTGTCTATATCTCTGACACTGACTGTATCTCTGACACTGACTGTATCTCTGACACTATCTCTGTCTCCGACACTGTCTATATCTCTGACACTGTCTATATCTGACACTGACTGTATCTCTGACACTGTCTATATCTCTGACACTGTCTATATCTGACACTGACTGTATCTCTGACACTGACTGTATCTCTGACACTGACTGTATCTCTGACACTGACTGTATCTCTGACACTGTCTATATCTCTGACACTGACTGTATCTCTGACACTGTCTATATCTCTGACACTGTCTATATCTGACACTGTCTATATCTGACACTGTCTATATCTCTGACACTGTCTATATCTCTGACACTGTCTATATCTGACACTGACTGTATCTCTGACACTGACTGTATCTCTGACACTGACTGTATCTCTGACACTGTCTATATCTGACACTGACTGTATCTCTGACACTGACTGTATCTCTGACACTGACTGTATCTCTGACACTGTCTATATCTCTGACACTGACTGTATCTCTGTCACTGTCTATATCTGACACTGTCTATATCTCTGACACTGTCTATATCTCTGACACTGTCTATATCTCTGACACTGTCTATATCTCTGACACTGTCTATATCTCTGACACTGTCTATATCTCTGACACTGTCTATATCTCTGACACTGTCTATATCTCTGACACTGTCTATATCTCTGACACTGTCTATATCTCTGACACTGTCTATATCTCTGACACTGTCTATATCTGACACTGTCTATATCTCTGACACTGTCTATATCTCTGACACTGTCTATATCTGACACTGACTGTATCTCTGACACTGTCTATATATGACACTGACTTATCTCTGACACTGACTGTATCTCTGACACTGTCTATATCTCTGTCACTGTCTATATCTCTGACACTGTCTATATCTGACACTGTCTATATCTCTGACACTGTCTATATCTCTGTCACTGTCTATATCTCTGACACTGTCTATATCTCTGTCACTGTCTATATCTCTGACACTGTCTATATCTCTGACACTGTCTATATCTCTGACACTGTCTATATCTCTGACACTGTCTATATCTGACACTGTCTATATCTCTGACACTGTCTATATCTCTGACACTGTCTATATCTGACACTGACTGTATCTCTGACACTGTCTATATATGACACTGACTTATCTCTGACACTGACTGTATCTCTGACACTGTCTATATCTCTGTCACTGTCTATATCTCTGACACTGTCTATATCTGACACTGTCTATATCTCTGACACTGTCTATATCTCTGACACTGTCTATATCTCTGTCACTGTCTATATCTCTGACACTGTCTATATCTCTGTCACTGTCTATATCTCTGACACTGTCTATATCTCTGACACTGTCTATATTTGACACTGTCTATGCTTGCTTGCTTGTGTTCGTTGGCTTGAGCTCCAACGCAAAAGTCCTGTATGTCGGATGAAGACATCCTGTTGTCCAACATCATTGTGATGTCACACAGGACCCGAGGTTTGCGTGAGTATCCGTTGTCCCATGTCTGGCTTATTGGTGTGCAGACTGGTGGTTCCTCGCCATGCAGGCAGATACTCTCCGACTTCGGAAGAATCATCGATCCTATTGTTTGTTAGCCAGGTCCCCGAAGAGACCTGTTGCCCAGGACGCACGACGTGGACGTGTCAGCAGGTTTTGGCCAGTATATATCCCGGCCCTGGTGCCTTGGAAACACCTCTGCGTCCCGACACTGTCTATATCTCTGACAAATATCTCTGACACTGTCTATATCTGACACTGTCTATATCTCTCTTTGTCTCTGACACTGTCTATATCTCTTTTTGTCTCTGTCTTAACATTGCTAAGCCAGAACCAGTGAGACAGCTTATAACTCTTGTCTATGGTAGGATGAGATAGTTTTGGCTGACCACCAATGCCTGTATGTGTGTTCCTACAGCTTCAGATCTGACACCTGGACATCACTAGCCATGAAGTAGAGTGGGTTTATTGCTGATCTATCCAATACTTGTTTTATAAATGCACATTACTGCTTGCATGATGCTTCTTTGCGCTTGTTGTATAGTTATAGTTATACAAGTTGCTTGATCTGTGTGTATGTTGTGTGCTTGTTTCCTTCCCCTTGCTTCAACTTGGCTCAAATTGCTGGTCATGATTTTGATGAGTTATGTTCATTGCAATTGTTCCATTATTTCAATGTGTTGACATGTTGATGGCTATGATTCTGGGCAGTGCTAACAGCTTCCTGCCATTCACTTGTCTCCAGTAACCATTGTTGGTGCACCTAGTACAGATTATACATCACACTTGTTCATTTGACATGATAGAAAACATATTCAGGCTAGTTCATATAGTCCTAGAGACAGTCTGACCACAGGGGCAGGCAGTGAGGAGAGTGCGCCTAGAGACAGTCTGACCACAGGGGGAGGCAGTGAGGAGAGAGTGCCTAGAGACAGTTTGACCACAGGGGGAGGCAGTGAGGAGAGTGTGCCTAGACAGTCTGACCACAGGGGGAGGCAGTGAGGAGAGTGTGCCTAGAGACAGTCTGACCACAGGGGGAGGCAGTGAGGAGAGTGTGCCTAGAGACAGTCTGACCACAGGGGCAGGCAATGAAGAGAGTGTGCCTAGAGACAGTCTGACCACAGGGGCAGGCAATGAAGAGTGTGCCTAGAGACAGTCTGACCACGGGGGGAGGCAGTGAGGAGAGAGTGCCTAGAGACAGTCTGACCACAGGGGTGGGCAGTGAGGAGAGTGTGCCTAGAGACAGTCTGACCATGGGGGAGGCAGTGAGGAGAGAGTGCCTAGAGACAGTCTGACCACAGGGGGAGGCAGTGAGGAGAGAGTGCCTAGAGACAGTCTGACCACAGGGGCAGGCAGTGAGGAGAGTGTGCCTAGAGACAGTCTGACCACAGGGGGAGGCAGTGAGGAGAGTGTGCCTAGAGACAGTCTGACCATGAAGGAGGCAGTGAGGAGAGTGTGCCTAGAGACAGTCTGACCACAGGGGGAGGCAGTGAGGAGAGAGTGCCTAGAGACAGTCTGACCACAGGGGGAGGCAGTGAGGAGAGTGTGCCTAGAGACAGTCTGACCACAGGTCAGGCAGTAAGGAGAGTGTGCCTAGAGACAGTCTGACCACAGGGGGAGGCAGTGAGGAGAGTGTGCCTAGAGACAGTCTGACCACAGGGGGAGGCAGTGAGGAGAGTGTGCCTAGAGACAGTCTGACCACAGGGGGAGACAGTGAGGAGAGAGTGCCTAGAGACAGTCTGACCACAGGGGGAGGCAGTGAGGAGAGTGTGCCTAGAGACAGTCTGACCACAGGGGCAGACAACAAGGAGAGTGTGCCAGGGATGACAGTGTGCATGAACACTGGTCAGGTGTGACGTGTGACACAAGTAATGTCCGGTCACAAGAGGGCTAGACTCCAGCAAATTGATAGTACCAACTGTTTTAATCAGCGTGAAGTACTACCAGCAAAGCTATAAGGTTGTCTGTGTGCAGTGGACTAGACTAGTGTTGCAGTTGTCTTCATGTGTTCTTATGTCATCAGATCTCTCTCTCCTGTCCAGTTGGCAGTCCATCGTTGGTGGTCTCCTCTAGCACATCTGTCATTCCATTTCCAAATATGATACAGTGGGAAGTATTAATAGTAACGAAGTCATAGTTTGTGCAGATCTAACTACAAGGTGCTAGACAGTGCGTTATTAAATATTGGTGAAGGCTTCCTGACAGTAAAAACAGTATGACTGACAATGCTTTGCTTAATGTGATTGTGATGTTCATGATAACTTTCATATGATTGAACGTGCTGACGCTGGTAGTTTTGTGGTAAAAAATTGATTTTGATTACTAGGCAGTTTTTATAACTTTGGCACTATGTTATTCTTTCTGGAATATCTTATATGTATACAGCCAGACACCTCATAAACGTGACATATTTGGACAAGAAATTGTAAACAAAAACAAAACTGTTTTATTGACACTATCAAGATCTTGTGACATAAACAGTTCAACATTGGACAATATTTCAGGTGTAAAATACACGTTATAATGCTATCTACAGGCACACACACACAAAAACACCAATCTAATAGATTCATCCATATACACAACACGCAAGGATTATAACACTACTAAGTGTAATCCATGAAAATTGCACAGCTCTGTTTGCATGCCCACAGTTTCTAAGTATATTAGTTTATGTTGCTTTATTATGGCAAGGTCTCAATTTATTTCGTGAAGAAAAGCATGTACTCAAAAACCAATAAGCCTCTGTGATTGACAAATAACCAAAGAGAAATCTCTGGGCACTGTCTACGTTTAGAAAGTTTAAATTCTTTCATATAATGTGGTTTCTGTTGCCGGTGTTAGCTAAACAGCCTGATACAATCTAGATGGTTAGCTCCATGAATGCCTGGCCCATCTCTGCTGTTGCTGTCAACCATCAGATTGTGTGTAGCTCGCTGGCTTCACCCCCATCAACCAGATCATGCCCACAGTGGCGACTAACTGCACCATCTTACTCGCTACTGAGTACAATCATGGACACTTTGACCTGTCTGGAGGGCCTGTTTGCTATATGATGCTAGCCCATATTGTAGTGAGACCAGACGACACTCTCCATCAGTGTTGGGGAAAATGTCATGTTTGCTATATGATGCTAGCCCATAGTGTAGTGAGACCAGACGACACTCTCCATCAGTGTTGGGGAAAATGTCATGTTTGCTATATGATGCTAGCCCATATTGTAGTGAGACCAGACGACACTCTCCATCAGTGTTGGGGAAAATGTCATGTTTGCTATATGATGCTAGCCCATATTGTAGTGAGACCAGACGACACTCTCCATCAGTGTTGGGGGGGCAATGTCACGCCGGCCACCTCTACTTCCCAGGACATGTCCTATTGCCCATGTTACACTGGCTGGAACTGGGGGCTTGGGTCAGTTTTACAAATCTACATCAGTGGGGGTTTGAACACATGGCCAGCAGTCTAGCCACTGTGCTACCATGTCTCCCATCTCACTCATGTCACTACTAACACTGAGAACTGACACTAACTTCTTGAGTCAACTCATTATTGCTATTCTTGAGGTCCTATAATTTCATGGCAACACACTTTCCAAGGTGTGTTCATGCATTGAACATCCAACCTTTATCCTGTACAGTGTATCTAAAGTGATCGTACTGGATGTGAGGGAACTCTTCAACCTGTGGATTTTCTTCAAATGTAGAACTGAGTAGAGTTTTCTCAAAGAGACTGTCACAAGTGTGCAACAAAGGATGCTGTAAAACATAGGAATGTTTAGTACAATAGAAAGTAAAACATAAATGTTTAATACAATACAGACTAAAATATAACTGTAGAGTTTAGTACATTAAAACATGAATGTTTAGTACTATAAAACTAACACATAAATGTTTATTAAAATACAAACACACACATAAATGTTTAATACAATAGAAAGTAAAACATATAAATGTTTAATGCAATACAAACTAAAACATAAATGTTTAATACAATAGAAACTAAAACACAAATGTTTAATACAATAGAAAGTAAAACATATAAATGTTTAATACTATAGAAGTAAAACATATAAATGTTTAATACAATAGAAAGTAAAACATATAAATGTTTAATACAATAGAAAGTAAAACATAAATGTTTAATACAATAGAAAGTAAAACATAAATGTTTAATACAATAGAAAGTAAAACATAAATGTTTAATACAATAGAAAGTAAAACATATAAATGTTTAATACAATAGAAAGTAAGACACAAATGTTTAATACTATAGAAGTAAAACATATACATGTTTAATACAATAGAAAGTAAAATATATACATGTTTAATACAATAGAAAGTAAAACATATAAATGTTTAATACAATATAAGTAAAACATTTACATGTTTAATACGATAGAAAGTAAAACATATAAATGTTTAATACAATAGAAAGTAAAACATATAAATGTTTAATACAATATAAGTAAAACATTTACATGTTTAATACGATAGAAAGTAAAACATATAAATGTTTAATACAATAGAAAGTAAAACATATAAATGTTTAATACAATAGAAAGTAAAACATATAAATGTTTAATACAATAGAAAGTAAAACATATAAATGTTTAATACAATAGAAATTAAGACATAAATGTTTAATACAATAGAAAGTAAAACATATAAATGTTTAATACAATAGAAAGTAAAACATAAATGTTTAATACAATAGAAAGTAAAACATATAAATGTTTAGTAGAATAGAAACTAAAACATATAAATGTTTAATACAATAGAAACTAAGACATAAATGTTTAATACAATTGAAAGCAAAACATATAAATATTTAATGCAATAGAAAGCTTGCTTGTGTTCGTTGGCTTGAGCTCCAACGCGAAGTCCTGTATGTCTGATGAAGGCATCCTGTTGTCCAACATCAGTGTGATGTCATACAGGACCTGAGGTTTGCGTGAGTATCCGTTGTCCCATGTCTGGCTTATTGGTGTGCAGACTGGTGGTTCCTCGCCGTACAGGCAGACACACTCTGACTTCGGAGGAATCGGCGATCCTACTGACTTTAGCCAGGACCCCAAAGGGACCTGTGGCCCAGGACGCTCGACGAGGACGCGTCAATAGGTCTTCGCCAGTATATAACCCGGCCCTGGTGCCTTGGAAACACCTCTGCGTCCCTGCAATAGAAAGTAAAACAAATGTTTAAGACAACAAACTAAAACATAAGAATATTTAATACAAAGCAATGACACACATCTGTAAGTGGTGTCACACATCTGTATGTGATGTCACACATCTGTATGTAATGTGATGCATTTGTTTACGACCTCTTTTTTGACTGCACAGATGGATGATGAGGATCTGGCCAAAAAGCTGCAAGATGAGGAATCTGGTCTTCGCAGTCGACGAGCTGCAGCTGTAAGTATTGGCTCATTGTTACCTCAGCAATTGTCAGTCCCTTGAAGTCCGTTTAACCCTTTACAGGGCAGACGCTTGTCCGTTTTGTAGCCCTGAACGGGCAAGATTTTTTCAGGTTCTGTAAAAATTTCGGGTCGCGTTAGTAAAAACATCACAAATAAGGTGTTAGTCAACCGATTTTAGTTAAATAAACAACACAATGAAGGGAAAAGCATGCAGAATATGTTACTCACGTGATTGTTGCCGGTAATCCATATATGAACACAAATATTTACGAAATACGGCATGTTGTTTGTGATTTTCCGTCATCTATACGGCAATTTACAAACACATTTTCAGAATCATAATCACTTTCTTTAAAGTCCGACTCACGACTGCTAATGCAAAGTAACGCTTTGCACTGATATCTAGCTCCGATTAATAATCAACTTCGTGCCCTTTAATGTCATTTAAATTGAACAAAGCGAAATCTCGGCTATCACTTGAAGAATCGCCGAAATCCATTTTGAAAAACAGCGTAAAACTCCCAAAAACTATCAAAACAAGTCCATAAAAGTCTGTTCAAAGTCATTGTAGCGCGTTTACAAATGGCGGCCACGTTGTCAAGTTATCGGCGAAAGTGAAAGTAGCTGACGGAAGTGTCGGAAAGCCGAGAGATCGCGTTTTTACGATGCATAATAGTATCGGCCGGAATAAGACGTTACGCTCGGATTTAGAGACCTGCCGGTACCGGACGCTACGCCTTGTAAAGGGTTAAAAGAGCTGGGGTGTGGAAATATGAGTTTGTGTTGTCAAAAATCTCAGTTCAAGGGGAAGTAATTTGCACAAAGATTCTGACTTTTCCATTTTACATAGTTGTGATGACCAGTTGTCTGCCTTGTAGTGGCCCATTAGCATTTCCAGTGAGGTCTTCATATCCTCACCTGTTATGTCCTGTCTCCTGGCACCACTGCTGTTGCCCTTATCATCACTGCATGAGCATAGGCTGCCTTGCATAATTGTGTTCTATTACTGAGTCACCCATATTGAAACACACATATGTCAGCTAACCTAGGATAATAAATAGCATATTCACACCAATCCTCCGCTAACAGTGTCAAACTTGGACATTATCCAAATCACACTTACGTAACATCAACACCTGCGAGATGAGATGCTTGAGAAGAAGTGCCAGCTTAACAATCCGAGACCGAGTAATAAATGATGTTATCAGACAGACGGTGGGATCAACACCTTGTGCCACATATATTGAAAGGCAGAAGATCAAATGGTTTGGCCATCTAGTTAGAATGCAACACCAGTACTTGCGCTACAACAAAGAAGATTTGATACAAGCAAAACAAGAGGGCACCCGAGAAGTACGTGGATTGAGGACATTATTCAGTCACTCAGAATGACACTATCCAGTGCCACCCTTCGGGCGCTGGAAAGTCAACTATTCCTCCCCATGCGCCTTGCAGCTAAAGTGGGAGATGATGATGATGATGATAATGATGACTGAGTTGATAAAACTGTCATGTTGCATTTAGACATTCGACATTGGGAATCAACCTTCATATTGTTTTATTGTGTGTCTTTCAAACTTTTACTTTCAGCCTAAACCCAAGAAAGAGAGAGAGAAAAGCACAGACAAGAAGAAGAAACGTAAGTATGATGATACTTGATTCAACACTCTATAACTGCTGCATTTGTGTTGGGAACTTTGACCTAGCCATCACAATGTAATTAACACTTGCTCTTGTTTCTTTACTCATTCATGCTTGCACTTCATATTGGCGACATTGTGTCGGTTTACAGCACAGCTGTGATTTGACACCTTTTAGTTGACTTGTCTGATATTTCAGTTGACTTGTCTGACCTTTTAACCCTTTGCCGGGCAGACGTTTGTCTGTTTTGTAGCCCTGAACGGGCAAGAAGAATTTTGAGGTGCAGTAAAATTATGGGTTACGTTAGTAAAAATATCACACATAAGTTTTAGTCAACAGATTTTAGTCAAATAAACAGCAAAATGAAGGGAAAAGCATGCAGAATATTTTACTCATGTGAAGGTTGCCACTAATCCACACATGAACACAAATATTTACAAAATACAACTATTGATCGTGATTGTCAGACATCTATACGGCAATTTACAAACACATTCTCCGAATCATAATCACTTACTTTAAAGTAAGCCAGAGGTCAGGAGAGCCACTAGCCAGAGGTCAGGAGAGCCACTAGCCAGAGGTCAGGAGAGCCACAAGCCAGAGGTCAGAACATTGGGTGACATATCTGCGCAAACATTCTACTGAGGATATTTTCTTTAACTGGATTGGAACTCTGGACTAGAATTCAAGGCAGATATCCTATATCTAAGCCACTTCAACCCTCATATAAGCGATTTGTCTGTGTGGTTACTGACACCTGGTACCTGGCTGCCAAACCAGTGGTTCTCAAATAGTACAGCATGGCACTAGAGGTTGCCAACATTTATGTGTCTTTTGAAGCTTTGAGAATCATTCTGACAACCCATTTGACCTATGATAGTGACCTGTGGACATGTAGTAAATGAGCCGAATGCAATGTCAGTAAAGACAGTTGTATTGTGCACTGTCAGTGCCAGTGTCATCAGTCTGCTTCTAGGGGGTTCTCTTCAGATTCTAGTCTAGAGACATTCATGTCAGATCACAGCTGCTGGTCGCACTGTCTCGTCTCAAAGCACTCAGTTCCAAACATCCCCCAAAACCCCAAGATCTACGGTCCCAAATATGTCAGCCACCTAGAACTAGACTGCATTAGGCGCCACCCTGTGGTGGTATATCAGGAAATGAACAGACTGACAAATTGGCCTAGCAATGTTTTGGGACCCAAACAAATGTTCTCCGGTCATAACAGGATATGACGACTTAAGTGTTGCAATATCTCTGTTTATAAAGCAGCTCTACTTATCACTACACTCACACCATGGGACAGTATGGAAGTTGACAGACCACGCAACAGATTTTTTTCATATTTGAAATGATTGGTTAAAGAAATCAGTGTTTTTAAAGGCAAAGCTCATTTGGAACTGGCCAGAAAACAAAATGAACAATCAATACTCATACAGAAACGCAGAAGGAGAGGCTTAAAGCAATGGCAAAGGACTTGAAAACCACAGAAGCTCAAATACAGCTGGTCGAGGGGCGACATAAAAAGGCTTGAGTCATGTGTATGTGTATGCTTGAGTTATGTGCATGCCAGTCTTTAAATGGGAAAACGAGTTGAGCTCAGTGATTACGTGCGCAAATGCCTTTCTTGCCCTTATTTCAATCCGATAAAGGCGCATGCACTTTGCATTGCCACCACATCCCTTACACAGCTGATACTCATAATGGCAACCCAAGCCACACTGGTGACATGGGGCAAAGGGCTGCGCTTCTTTAGCAATCAGTTGGTATTTATACTGTGAGCAGTATTTGAACATATGAACGGCGTCTCTCTGGCATGTTTTAGTCTTCCCCTCTCATCAGCCACGAACACCTCACATGGGACCCTCTCCGTGCAAAACCATATTTTTGCTGTGTCGCCATAGTCAGCATGATATGAAGTAGGGCACGCCAGTCTCTAAATGGCAAAACACCCACTTAACAACTGGCTACTTCATAGCCCCAAGAGATGTTGAGTGTTCCCATGGATGCTTTGTTTGTAATCCTCGACCTGCAGCAGCCTGCGACCCAGGGTAATAGAAAGGGGTCTCATATGGTTTACAAAATGTTAGACCTGAGGCTCGGCAGCGCCCTCGAAATGCCCTCATAGGCTGGGTGGGCCCATTGAAAATAATGGCCGTATTCTGGGAGCCCATATTTGTAACCATTGGCTGCCTAGTGTAACCACCGAGGCCCTAAACCCCCATTTTGACATATCCTGCTACCACTACGGCCGCCACTATCCTACCGCTACTGCTACTGCTCCATGGCAAATATAGGCTGGGACCGTGTTTTCACTTGTTGACTAAGTCCCATCAGTATCCCTGCTGCTCCAATTACAACAGTGATTTTATTGTTATTGATCTTGTCGATTTTGTCGATCTTGATCGTGTCGATATTGTTATTGATCTTCACGCATCGAGTATGCCCTGGCCATCCTTACTGTCAGCCCTTCACAGATTGGAAGACTTGAAAAGGTACAAAACGAAGCCATGCGCATCATTTTGGGCTGCACGAGAGACACCAGCTGTGTAGCAATGAGATACCTCCTTGACTTCCCGACAATGGAACACAGGATAAAGATCTGGAGAGCTCGTGCATACTTAAAAATAAGTGCAGATGAGCAGCACCCTCTGCATGACGCTATATTCAGAGAAAAGGGTGACAGGCTAAAGAGGGGCAAATCATGGATGGGTCAGGCGGAAGATGTCGTCAGACAGGTCTGCAGTCTTACCAGTATCAACCCCGGCAAGGAATGAGTGCCGGTGCCTCCAGCTTTTAAGTGCACTTTCTCCTGCACTATCACACTCGACAGACGGTGCAGAGAGCAGAACCCTGCCGCTGTCAATGCTGAGGTTAACGCGCTCATCTATGAACACTCAGATAGCCCCAAAGTGCTCATTTATACAGATGGATCTGTTGTAAAGCAGCAGAGAAGTGCGTGGGCATTTACAGCCCGTTCAGCGGGCCGAACCGTTCAAGAATCCAGTGGTGCCCACTCTATGACCACGAGCACCATGACGATGGAGGTGATGGCAGATACACAGGCTTTCATATGGCTGGAATCACAGCATTATACCAACGTGTGTGTACTAAGTGATTCAATGAGCATGATTCAGAAGGTCGAAGCTGGATCTGTACGTAGACAGTGGACTGAGTCGCTGCGGAAGTCTGTTGTCCGTAAAGTCACCTTCTTCGTCCCGGGACATGCGGGAGTCGAGGGAAAAGAATGAGCTGATAAACTGGCTGGCTCTGCACCCCCTGTAGATGGCCAGCCTATGGTTCGTGCCGATGTTATTAACGTCCTTAAAGATATGGCGAGAACAGAGGACTTTTGACGTCAGTGATTCCACATCGCTGTCCAGGATGAAAGACTTGGGTGTAAGAATTGGCACTGCCAGACGTGAGAAGTACATCGGGAAAACGAGGTGCCTCGTCAACCAACACAGAACTGGCACTATTAGCCACCGGACGCTGATGCATATGCTGGGGGGAGTATCTGAGCACCTATGGACATGTCCGGAGTGCAATGAAGATACCCCAACTGATAACTGAACTGATAACTGATCTTGTCATCATTGGTCATACTGATCTAGGCATCAATCATCAACTGATGATGATAATATCAATGATAATGATGACATACAGTATTGATCAAGACACTATTTGTGATGATGATGTCGGTGATTTAGTTGAAGTCATGGTAGAGATCATCAGTGCTCATGAAGACACCAGGTGTCCACATGGTGGTGACGACACTGATGATAACACCAGCCATCCTGATGGTTAATGGTTTGATGTTTATGGTTTGCTTGAGAATATCGTGTTTGCTAACTTTGTTCGTGTTTATCTTTCAGCTTCCTTGTACAGTCGACCCTGCCATCTGTCGGAACAGTTAGCCGCTGTTGTTGGAGCTAATGAGGTCAGTAGATGTTAGGTGTGTCACATCAGTTGTACATGTAGCTTTCTAGTGGTTGATGACCTCTGTGGGTAAGTCGCATGCCTCATTCTCCGAAGATTGTACGTTCAATTCTGGACTTCCATCTTTTGGTTCAGGAGTACAATTTTCTTGGAGACTCCTGGGGGATTTTGTGTGATGCTTTTGGACAGGTTGCCTGGCAGACAGAGACTGAGCCATATGGGGTCAACCTGGTGCAGTGATGTCTGCCCTCTCACCTTTATTGTTTGTGTCTTGTTGATAGCATAGTTTTACATTACTGTATACATGTGTCTGCCTTATTAATACTATAGTTATGGATTTATATTGACATGTTGATATTGTAATTAAAGGTGTATATGATTGTCTTGTTAATACTGTAGGCATAGATCTCTGTGTGTGTGTGTGTATATGGTTGATATTATAGGTATAAATCTCTACATGTATATATCTGGTTGATACTGTAGGCATAGATTGAGTTGTTGTTACTGTAGTCATAGATTGATGCGTTGTTACTGTAGTCATAGATTGATGCTTTGTTACTGTAGTCATAGATTGATGTGTTGATAGTGTAGCCATAGATTGATGTGTTGATAGTGTAGCCATAGATTGATGTGTTGTTACTGTAGTAATAGATTGATGTGTTGATAGTGTAGCCATAAAATGATGTGTTTTACTGTAGCCATAGATTGATGTGTTGATACTGTAGTCATAGATTGATGTATTGATAGTGTAGCCATAGATTGATGTATTGATAGTGTAGCCATAGATTGATGTGTTGATACAGTAGTCATAGATTGATGTATTGATACTGTAGCCATAGATTGATGTGATGACTCTATGGACCGCTGAATGAACTAAAAAAGACTGTTGGATTCATACAAGAGACAACATTGCAGTTATAGGCATATTTCAGGCGAACGAAAGAAGAAGAAGAAGATTGATGTGTTGTTACTGTAGTCATAGATTGATGTGTTGATAGTGTAGCCATAGATTGATGTGTTGATAGTGTAGCCATAGATTGATGTGTTGATAGTGTAGTCATAGATTGCTGTGTTGATAGTGTAGTCATAGATTGATAGTTGTAGCGTAGCGTCAGCTACGATGATAAGGAATCTATCAACGTGCTGCGGATAGACCTTCTAAGAATAGAAAAATAAGTCACTGGAGAAGACGAGACTGAATAGCTCGTAATTCTAGACAGAGTAAAGGTCCCAGAACCAGTCTAATCTTCTGACAGTGTTCAGGCAGACAGGAATGGCGTACAACTATACTGGTTTGATACAGACAGTCTGCCAAGGTTGTCTAGCTACGTTGCCTGAAATAAAACAAAGTTCGAGCCCCCAACTCTAATCCCTCTCACCGACACGGAGAAAGACAGAGTAAAATATATAACAGAGACAAACTTTCATATCTTCTCACTCTACTATGACTAAGGTTAATTAGGTAACAACTAGAGTTTGTAAAATTAAAATCACATTAACATTTAATATATGATAACACTTTGGGTGCTCCACTGGAGGCAGCCCTGTACATAAAAAGGGATACACTTCCCTGTATCCTATTGCATATCTAATAGTATGGGTGGAATCTACTAGACTGTCTAATCATTGACGACTCTTTGGCCTATAGTATATTTTGAGTTGATTGATGGTGGTGGTGGCCAACGGTAAGTTTGGCCACTTATCTTCTGGTTCTCCGGCTTACACAGTGCGTGTAAACCCTAGTTAGTAAGCATAAGTGAGATGGTGAGTGATGCTCCACAATGAGTGAGTCACACAGGTTGGCGCATCTAAAGCTTGGCGCTGAAGGTGTCAAATCTGTGAAATATAGTGAGAGTACGTGACTCGTCTGTCGAGACATCTGTAAGCATCAGACCCTGGATTGTTCCTGATGGCCAATAACATCTCATACACAATTGCAGAAACAAAATAGCATGAGCTATCTGTCCCTGCTCCCTATTATTCCCTATCCTAGGATAAATAGAAAATCACTGACTTAAGGAAAACAGCTAAATAAAATCATTCTATGTTTCCTTACAAGTGAATATAATAATTATTCAGTAATAATTAAACATATCATCATATAATGCATATCATAATTATATTATTAAAATACAATAATTACAAAGTAATCTAGAGGTAGATACATATAGAATCTATTAAACAGATTACATATTATAGATATTTATGTTCAAATTCTGAAGCTATATTTCTAGCATATAATTAATAATGATTCTATATAACGTATATTTTAAAATACACACAATTTATGAAATTATCATAACAGAATAAGATAGGCTGACAGTTAATGGAGTGGCAGACAAGAACAGGACTGCGAATTGGTGAGAAATCACCGATAAGAATTAACGAACATGCCTAGGATCTACCACGCTAGTATTTGACATTCGTACGTGTTTAGTAAGATTTCTTATTTTCACGGCATCGAAATATTCATTATTATCTCTAAGTATTCGCAATCCTATCACATCCTTGAAATATCACCACTATAAACGGCCTCATGTTATTTCCTAAACTAACTGCTCGATTAGTATGGCCTAGTCTACTGCTATACGGACTAATCGAAAATTTGGTTCTATCCGACTTTATCAAGTTTACAACTATCTCACATCGGCTACACCTCTCTAAACCTCATGTAAAGGTAATTTTCTACACAGTTACGTTTTACCCTTTACTCTGTGTGTTTAGTAAACTACCTGTACGAAGTATAATATACGCGATCGAGTTTAGTCGGTAAAATAATTATTATGGTAATGTTGTTGCGTATCCCTTACGGGACGTTGCAGTCAACACCAGCATTTTCAGCTGCTGTTGATGTACTAGGCAAGTGTTACGTTCAGTAGTTTGCCATTGCTTTCTGAACGACCGGCCCCTATACCTTTTTCGAAAAAACCGGCATCGCCGTGTTTCGAACCCGGGTATACGAGCTCACAAACCGCGTTCGCAAGCCCTTAAATTAGGTAAAATAACCTATTATCGGCGGTTTCCAACTTTAACTACACACGGAAATCTCAGGCGCACACGGCAATATATTATATTGATACACATAACTATTCCTTACCCTTCTAATCTTCTGACCACACTGGGGTACGAACACTGCTCTAGGAATCTCTCTAATATATCTTAAATATATTTATGGCCGTAATACGTGCCAAAGATAAAACTCTAACACTTTATAAGTATTTTCTCAGAGCCTAGTGACTAGCATGTGTCTACCCCGACTTTTGGATTGCGAAAGAACGAGGTTAGCTATTTTTCTCCTGACCAGAAGTGGTCGTGCCAGGGAGTTCGTTTCCTTTAATTTATCCGACCAAATTGTAAAATAGTCGTAGCCAAATTTGTAGGTTTGGCTGGGTACGCTACTTTGTAAATTCAGCCTCTTCCCAATCCTAGTATAACGTATTATTTCCCACTAGAGTAATAACATCAATTAGCAGTAGATTTATGCTATAGCCATGGGCTGTCTATACATAGATATATAGGAATAAAAACGCAATTAATTCTTCTATAGTTACATAAGGGGTTTACAAGGATTCTTCCCCAATTTAAGCAAAAGATGATGGGGAAGCTGGAGACTTCGTCACATATGCCCACCGTTGAAAGTAAAGCTCGAGAATTCGGGCTTTACTCCAACCAGCACACACATCAGATTTTGTTGGCACTTACTCCAACAACCCTGGAACATATGGACCAGTCTCCCCCTCTTCTTCAGTAGAACAATTCCTACTGAAACCCTGCTTCTTCGTTTCTAAGACATCTTCTAAGAAACCTCCTCCCTTGATGTCGTTTCCATGGAAACCTATGACGACCTGGTCGTCCCCACCCATCTTCTCTATTCTGAATTCCCAGAGAGTGTTCTCCCCTAAAGGAATAAGGGTTACTGGTTGGCCCAGTAACAGGTAAATGATTTTGTCGGACTGGGTCAGTACGGTTTATCATCGTGTTTACTGTGTCACCTTTAATCCATCCGGGCTTCTCTGTTCGCATCACGGCATGCGACTCTGGAATTCGTCTCATCTTCCCTGACTCAGACGTCTCCGAATCAAGGTTGATAGAGACACCATTCACTGTCTCCTGAGGTGTCAGGGGACACTCCATCTCTGAGTTATCTCTCCCTTCGACCACAGTTGCCACCGATAATGCCATCAGATGCACCGGTGGATCAGTTAATCTGTCTACCGGTTTCCTAATCAAATACATGGGAAAGACTTCCGGATTACCCTGAATGTCTAGTTTGTAATGAGTGCGAGACACCTTATCTGTAATAAGGAACGGCCCTTGCCAACCCATATCTAAAGGATTATCCCCCTTTGGTGATAATACTAACACTTGATCACCTATCTTAAGTGGAGTTCTACCAAGAGTCGGTGGAACCAGATGGCACTCTTTACATGACCTAACATATCGTTTGATATCCCGGGTCATCCCCGGCCAGAAATAGGAGAAAGAAAGCCTTTGGATGGTTGCTTTCATCCCCATATGCCCACCGTCCGAGATGGAGTGTACCATTTGTAAGACATGGTTACGATACCTTTTGGGTACCACAAACTGTTCGTGGAGTAGTCATAGATTGATGTGTTGATAGTGTAGCCATAGATTGATGTGTTGATAGTGTAGTCATAGATTGATGTGTTGATAGTGTAGTCATAGATTGATGTGTTGATACTGTAGCCATAGATTGATGTGTTGTTACTGTAGCCATAGATTGATGTCTTGTTACTGTAGTCGTAGATTGATGTGTTGATAGTGTAGTCATCATAGATTGATGTGTTGTTACTGTAGCCATAGATTGATGTGTTGTTACTGTAGTCGTAGATTGATGTGTTGTTACTGTAGCCATAGATTGATGTGTTGTTACTGTAGTCATAGATTGATGTGTTGATAGTGTAGCCATAGATTGATGTGTTGATAGTGTAGTCATAGATTGATGTGTTGTTACTGTAGTCATAGATGGATGTGTTGATAGTTTAGTCATAGATTGATGTGTTGATATAGATTGATGTGTTGATAGTGTAGCCATAGATTGATGTGTTGATAGTGTAGTCATAGATTGATGTGTTGTTACTGTAGCCATAGATTGATGTGTTGTTACTGTAGTCATAGATTGATGTGTTGATAGTGTAGCCATAGATTGATGTGTTGATAGTGTAGTCATAGATTGATGTGTTGATAGTGTAGTCATAGATTGATGTGTTGTTACTGTAGCCATAGATTGATGTGTTGTTACTGTAGTCATAGATTGATGTGTTGATAGTGTAGTCATAGATTGATGTGTTGATAGTGTAGTCATAGATTGATGTGTTGATAGTGTAGTCATAGATTGATGTGTTGATAGTGTAACCATAGATTGATGTGTTGATAGTGTAGCCATAGATTGATGTGTTGTTACTGTAGTCATAGATTGATGTGTTGATAGTGTAGTCATAGATTGATGTGTTGATAGTGTAGTCATAGATTGATGTGTTGTTACTGTAGTCATAGATTGATGTGTTGATAGTGTAGTCATAGATTGATGTGTTGATAGTGTAGCCATAGATTGATGTGTTGTTAATGTAGTCATAGATTGATGTGTTGATAGTGTAGTCATAGATTGATGTGTTGATAGTGTAGCCATAGATTGATGTGTTGATAGTGTAGTCATAGATTGATGTGTTGATAGTGTAGCCATAGATTGATGTGTTGTTAATGTAGTCATAGATTGATGTGTTGTTACTGTAGTCATAGATGGATGTGTTGTTACTGTAGCCATAGATTGATGTCTTGTTACTGTAGTCGTAGATTGATGTGTTGATAGTGTAGTCATAGATTGATCTGTAGCCATAGATTGATGTGTTGTTACTGTAGTCGTAGATTGATGTGTTGTTACTGTAGCCATAGATTGATGTGTTGTTACTGTAGTCATAGATTGATGTGTTGATAGTGTAGCCATAGATTGATGTGTTTATAGTGTAGTCATAGATTGATGTGTTGTTAATGTAGTCATAGAGGATGTGTTGATAGTTTAGTTATAGATTGATGTGTTGATATAGATTGATGTGTTGATTAGTGTAGCCATAGATTGATGTGTTGATAGTGTAGTCATAGATTGATGGGTTGTTACTGTAGCATAGATTGATGTGTTGTTACTGTAGTCATAGATTGATGTGTTGTGTAGCCATAGATTGATGTGTTGATAGTGTAGTCATAGATTGATGTGTTGATAGTGTAGTCATAGATTGATTTTTTGTTACTGTAGCCATAGATTGATGTGTTGTTACTGTAGTCATAGATTGATGTGTTGATAGTGTAGTCATAGATTGATGTGTTGATAGTGTAGTCATAGATTGATGTGTTGATAGTGTAGTCATAGATTGATGTGTTGATAGTGTAACCATAGATTGATGTGTTGATAGTGTAGCATAGATTGATGTGTTGTTACTGTAGTCATAGATTGATGTGTTGATAGTGTAGTCATAGATTGATGTGTTGATAGTGTAGTCATAGATTGATGTGTTGATACTGTAGTCATAGATTGATGTGTTGATAGTGTAGTCATAGATTGATGTGTTGATACTGTAGTCATAGATTGATGTGTTG
The DNA here is from genome assembly GCA_014155875.1 of Cepaea nemoralis. Taxonomy (NCBI): domain Eukaryota; kingdom Metazoa; phylum Mollusca; class Gastropoda; order Stylommatophora; family Helicidae; genus Cepaea; species Cepaea nemoralis. The sequence goes on from JACEFZ010025060.1 coordinate 398,653, forward strand.
ATAGTGTAGTCATAGATTGATGTGTTGATAGTGTAGCCATAGATTGATGTGTTGTTAATGTAGTCATAGATTGATGTGTTGATAGTGTAGTCATAGATTGATGTGTTGATAGTGTAGCCATAGATTGATGTGTTGATAGTGTAGTCATAGATTGATGTGTTGATAGTGTAGCCATAGATTGATGTGTTGATAGTGTAGTCATAGATTGATGTGTTGATAGTGTAGTCATAGATTGATGTGTTGATAGTGTAGCCATAGATTGATGTGTTGATAGTGTAGTCATAGATTGATGTGTTGATAGTGTAGTCATAGATTGATGTGTTGATACTGTAGTCATAGATTGATGTGTTATTACTGTAGTCATAGATGGATGTGTTGATAGTTTAGTCATAGATTGATGTGTTGATATAGATTGATGTGTTGATAGTGTAGCCATAGATTTATGTGCCTGTCTTGTTGATGCTATAGTAACAATTGTTTGTTTGTAGCATGTTGATATTGTTGCAATCAATGAATGTGTACACATGTCTGTTGTCTTGTTGCTTCTCAGATGCCCAGACCAGAAGTTGTGAAGACTTTGTGGTCAATAGTCAAGGAGAGGAAGCTGCAGGTTTGTAGTTCTTCTTTTGTTCGCTTGAAATGTGCTTGTAATTGTAATGTTGTCTCTTGTGTGAATTTAACTGTAGTGACTGTGTCGTGTAGCACTGATTTTGTTGGATATGATTGTTGTATATAGTAATAGAGTACTTTCCAAATGTTGAATGTTTAAAATCCAGTAATTGTTTTCTAATATTTGCAACATTCAGTGTCAGGTTAATGTTTATGCAATATTTGCAACATTCACTGTGTGATTAATGTTTATGTAATATTTGCAATATTCACTGTCTGATTAATGTTTATGTAATATTTACAACATTCACCATCCAGCTACCTGTACTCTTGTGTTATTTACTGTCCAGGATCCTGGCAACAAACAGTTCATGCTCTGTGACTCACAAATGGAAGGCCTTTTTGGTATGTTTGCTCACTCATATTCTTATACTGTTAGATTAATGTTGGCACAGTCAGTACAGTTTGAATGTCGGCACATTTAGTACAGTTTGAATGTTGAAGGAAAAAAGAGAACTTTTTAAGTAGTCAAAATGTGACGACTCATATCTTGGTCACACCCTAGAACATGAACAAACCCAAAGAGCACAGGAAGACACTAACTGGGGACAGGAAGAGAGGGTAGACCAAGGACCACATGTATAAAACAGACATGCATAGATCTAGCAGTGCTTGCATACATGGAGTTACAGAGAGTGACACAAGGCAGACTAGCTATAGATGGGAATATGACCAGACAAGGCAGTGAATGGCCTGACGGTAGACCCAGTGTCTGTGTCACTGTGGTATAGTGAAGCTGTGACCAGACCCAACAGTGAATGGCCTGATGTCAGACCCAACAGTGAATGGCCTGATGTCAGACCCAGCAGTGAATGGTCTGAATGGTCTGATGTCAGACCCAACAGTGAATGGCCTGATGTCAGACCCAACAGTGAATGGCCTGATGTCAGACCCAACAGTGAATGGCCTGATGTCAGACCCAACAGTGAATGGCCTGATGTCAGACCCAACAGTGAATGGCCTGATGTCAGACCCAACAGTGAATGGTCTGATGTCAGACCCAACAGTGAATGGCCTGATGTCAGACCCAACAGTGAATGGCCTGATGTCAGACCCAACAGTGAATGGTCTGATGTCAGACCCAACAGTGAATGGCCTGATGTCAGACCCAACAGTGAATGGCCTGATGTCAGACCCAACAGTGAATGGCCTGATGTCAGACCCAACAGTGAATGGCCTGATGTCAGACCCAACAGTGAATGGTCTGATGTCAGACCCAGTGTCTGTGTCACCATGGTAAAGTGAAGCTGTGACCAGACCCAACAGTGAATGGCCTGATGTCAGACCCAACAGTGAATGGCCTGATGTCAGACCCAACAGTGAATGGCCTGATGTCAGACCCAGCAGTGAATGGTCTGATGTCAGACCCAGCAGTGAATGGTCTGATGTCAGACCCAGTGTCTGTGTCACCATGGTAAAGTGAAGCTGTGACCAAGCCCAGCAGTGAATGGCTTGATGTCAGACCCAGTGTCTGTGTCACCATGGTAAAGTGAAGCTGTGATGTTAGCCCCTTATTTTGTTCATGACCTGCCACTCACCAGGTGATGGGTTAGTGTCCCACCAACCTCTTGACCTTGTAGAACAAGAACAGACAATGTTGCCAGAAGTTGTAGACTTGTGGCTGTGTGTTAACACATGAGGTATGATTTGTAGAACAATGTTGCCAGAAGTTGTAGACTTGTGGCTCTGTGTTGACACTTGAGGGGTGATTTGTAGAACAATGTTGCCAGAAGTTGTAGACTTGTGACTGTGTGTTGACACCTGACAATTGTGTCATTATGGACCAATGGTTTCCTTGCAGGTGTGAAAAGGGTGAAGCTGTTTGGCATGATGAAATACCTGAAGAAGCACATCACAGACCTGCCCCGCTAGCTGGACCAGCAATGGAGTTTTAGAGTTATCCCCTGGTCTGTGGCGGACAACTGTAATTGATAGATCATTACTGACATTTTTGTACGTGACCATGCTGTTGTCAGATTGTGGAAGCTGTTACAGTAAGTAGTGTACAGTTCTGCTCCATGGTCTGTGTGAATAAAGTCCATCTGACAGCAAACGTGTTGGCCTTGTTGTCTGTTGTTTTGAAACTGTGTGAGAGAAGACATCATGCCAGCTGTTCTTTTTTCTTGATAATGAATTTGTGGACCTCATTTCTTAGTTGTCATTTGAGCTTGGTTCAATGTCATCTCATTTTGAACTTCAGTTGAATGTTCTCATCCTCATTTCACCTCTTTTCACAATGTCATATTATTTGAGGGGGCTTCAAATGAAAACCTTAAAAGTGTGATTGAAATTACAATAACCATGCCATTGTCTTGTAACTTGTCAATCATGTTGTTAAGGATGTCAAGAGTGTTACACATGTGACATCATAAGGATAGTTTAAAGATGGCCACTCCACTTTTGACATGCACCAAAGAGGAACAGCGCTCTGTTATCTGTTTTTGATCAATGAAGGGGTGAAACCTATAGACATTCATCGGCGAATGAAGGTCCATTATGGTGATGCATGCCTGTCAGTCCAGCAAGTGTATGAGTGGAGTCTAAAGTTTCAAAATGGCGTGACTTCTGTGACAGACTGTTCACGACCAGGTTAGGAACACCAAATAGCGACCCCAGAGCCGATGTTTCTTCGGGAATCTAAGCACTTTATCGGCGCTGGAGGACTTTCATTGAACGCAGCAGTGACTACATTGAAAAATGATACATTTGTTCTTTACTTTTTCAGAATATATTTACCCCCCCTCCCCCCATAAAAAAAAAATTGTCAGGGTTTCATTTGAAGCCCCCTCGTACTATCCCTCTGGTTTCTTTGTTGTATGTTTGGCTTGCTATCTTAGTTTCATGTGAGGACATGGACCAGCTGAGTTAAGACTGCTGCTGCTTCTTCTTTCGTTTGCTAGTTAAGACTACTGAATTCCATGGCATCTGAGCTTGAACCTCTCTTCATGGCATCACCTGAGCTTGAACCTCTCTTCATGGCATCATCATCATCATGAACCTCTCTTCATGGCTTGATGGGAAGTTACAACAGTTAGGTGTAAAAATAGATAGTGAAGAGATAATGAACATTAAAAAAAAAATTGTCAACCAGGTCTCTGTAGATGAAAGATCACTATAAAAGATGAAATCAGACATATATTAAATAGAAATGTAGACAAAGATGGGGGGGGGGCAGTTTTCATCATTGTTGGCTTTCACGTCTCTCCAGAGATTCGGGGTTATGCACAGAAAAGTAAACTATAATAGTATACACGAATAACTAGTGCGGATTTCATGGACAGAACTAAATCAATCACAGGGAATCAACAGTTGGGGAAATGGCGCTGGCTGGACACATGGGGGAAACCTCTTTGTAAAGAAAGTCTCACTACACTTTATATGTAGAACAAATTTGAAAAATTAAGTACATGATGTCATAAATCGTAAGAAATGGATAACTGGAGAAATTTTACACCTAATGGAAACAAGAAGACTCAACAAATATAATTCTGCCAAACATGAAGAAATTCACAGACAAGTCAGAATATTATGTAAGGAGGCAAAAGAAACATGGCTTTAGGAAAAGTGCTTAGAAATTGAAAAACAACACAACAGTCAAAATACCAAATTAGTGCACAAAAGAATTCAGGAACTTACTAATAAAAGAACAAGTACATCAGCAGGCTGTCTAAAAACTAAAGATGGCAAAATCATAATAGAAAAAGACCAGATTCTACATGTATGGACAGATTATGTGAAAATCCTTTATGATGATAACAGAGAGGAACAGTATGATATTAGATATAATAATGAAGGACCGCCAATTTTGAAGATGGAGGTTCAAAATGTTCTTAAGCATATGAAAGCTGGCAAGGCCCCCGGTGCAGATAACATCACAACAGAAATGATTAAAGCTTTAGAAGAATATGGAATAGATCAAGTCACCAGACTGCTGAACACACCAAATGATACTGGAGATATACCTTCTGAATTATTTAACTCTGTATTTATTGCAATCCCAAAAAAATCAGGAGCCTTGGAATGTGATCAACATAGAACAATTAGTATAATGAGTCACGTCACAGAGATTTTGCTACGAATTATCATGCAAAGAGTGAGGAAGAAAATACAACCTGAAATAGGGGAAGAACAATGTGGGTTTGTAGAAGGAAAGGGTACAGTAAATGCTGTGTATATGCTGCGAACAGTTATTGAACGTGCTATAGAAGTAAACAAGGATATACATCTTTGCTTTATTGACTACACAAAGGCTTTCGATAGAGTTAGACATGTCAACATGGTGGATATACTTGCAGATCTACAAATTGATGGGAAAGACATTAGACTTATAAAAAACATATATTGGAAACAACAAGCTGCCATAAGGATTGATAATGAAGAGGGACAATATCAACCTATTAAGAGAGGTATTAGGCAGGGATGTGTAATGTCTCCAGATCTTTTTTCCCTATACAGTGACAATATTTTCAGAAATGTAGAAGATATAAATGGAATCAGCATTGGAGGACGAAACATCAATAACATTAGATATGCAGATGATACAGTCTTGATTGCAGACAATGAGCAGAATCTGCAACAATTAGTAGATGCGGTTGTTGTACACAGTGAACAACTGGGGTTAGAATTAAATTGTAAAAGGACACAGATTATGGTTGTCACTAGGAAGAACGAAATACAGCAATGTAATATACAAGTAAATGGGAATATTCTTCAACAAGTGAATCGGTACAATTATCTCGGAACAGTCATATCATCTGATGGGAGATGCCTTGAAGAGATTAGAACAAGAATTGCCATGGCGAAAGTAGCCTTTAGCAATATGAAAAACATTCTGACCAATAAAAAGATGTCAATTGAAACGAGAAAAAGAGTGTTGAGGGGATACACAGAACCTGTTCTTATGTATGGATGTGAAACTTGGACAATGAGCAGTCAAGCTGAAAAACATCTAATGACTGCAGAAGTGTGGTTTCTGAGGAAAATGCAAAGAATACCACGGACAAATAGAAAAACCAATGACCAAAGTACTACAGGAGACAAATGAAAATCATAGATTGATTAGAGAAACAAGCGTAGACTCAAAATTGTTTGGACATGTTATGAGAAGAAATGGATTTGAGAACTTGGTGACAGATGGCAAGATTGAAGGGAACAGACCAAGAGGGAGACCAAGAGGAAAATACCTGGATGGCTTAGCCACATGGCATGAACGAGACAGGAACACTGAGGTGATCCACGACTCTGGTGATCGAGTGAAATGGCGAGTCATGACCGCCCACGCTTTCTGCACATGATTGATTGATTGTCATAAAACAGTGTGCTTCAGTCCATCGTGAAGCTATATACAGTGAATGGCTGTCGTCTTTTTTTTTTTTTTTGGCATATCCTTTACAGGACATCGCTGTCAACATCAGCATCTTTCATCTGTATGTTGATTTCTTGGCAAGATAATGCTCAGTAGTTTGCCATTGCTTTCTGAGCGGCCGGCTCACATACCCCGTAAGTTACCGATGCGATTCGAACCACTGCTGATTCTCACCGTCATCACGTTACCAACGAGAATATACGAGATTACGGAGAAAAGTCATAATCTCTAAGCACGAAGCCGGCGGCTGTCGTCTGCTGGAGTAATTCTTTGCACTACAAACAGAATGGTGTTATCAACGGAAGAAAGATTTCAGATTTGTTCTACACAGAGAGTGTAGTGAGACTTTACAAATACCCTGCAGTTTACTACAGGGCAACAAAATGGAGAAAACCCCAAGATACATGGAGAACAGAATTAGAGAAGTGTGGGGCGAGATGTGGGTGTCCACAGATATGGGGGCTTGGCTTGGCCTGAGTTGGTTGGTTGGCGACCTGTGCTCCACTCGGAGAGGGAAGACACGAGGGCTTGGCCTGGGTTGGTTGGTTGATGACCTGTGCTCCACTGGGGGAGGGAAGACACGAGGGCTTGGCCTGGGTTGATTGGTTGATGACCTGTGCTCCACTGGGGGAGGGAAGACACGAGGGCTTGGCCTGGGTTGATTGGTTGATGACCTGTGCTCCACAGGGGGAGGGAAGACACGAGGGCTTGGCCTGGGTTGATTGGTTGACCTGTGCTCCACTGGGGGGGGGAAGACACGAGGGCTTGGCCTGGGTTGGTTGACGACCTGTGTTCCACTGGGGGAGGGAAGACACGAGGGCTTGGCCTGAGTTGGTTTTCGATCTGTGCTCCACTGTGGGAGGGAAGACACGAGGGCTTGGCCTGGGTTGGTTGATGACCTGTGCTCCACTGGGGGAGGGAAGACATGAGGGCTTGGCCTGGGTTGGTTGGTTGACGATCTGTGCTCCACTGGGGGAGGGAAGACACGAGGGCTTGGCCTGAGTTGGTTGATGACCTGTGCTCCACTGCTGGAGGGAAGACATGAGGGCTTGGCCTGAGTTGGTTGACGACCTGTGCTTCACTGGGGGAGGGAAGACACGAAGGCTTGGCCTGGGTTGGTTGGTTGACAATCTGTGCTCCACTGGGGGAGGGAAGACATGAGGGCTTGGCCTGGGTTGGTTGGTTGATGACCTGTGCTCCACTGGGGGAGGGAAGACACGAGGGCTTGGCCTGGGTTGATTGGTTGATGACCTGTGCTCAGGGAAGACACGAGGGCTTGGCCTGAGTCGGTTGATGACCTGTGCTCCACTGGGGGAGGGAAGACACGAGGGCTTGGCCTGAGTTGGTTGACGACCTGTGCTCCACTGGGGGAGGGAAGATACGAGGGCTTGGCCTGAGTTGGATGACGACCTGTGCTCCACTGGGGGAGGGAAGATACTAGGGCTTGGCCTGAGTTGGTTGACGACCTGTGCTCCACTGGGGGAGGGAAGACACGAGGGCCTGGCCTGGGTTGGTTGGTTGACGCCCTGTGCTCCACATGAATACGGGGGTGTGGCCTTGGTTGGTTGACGCCCTGTGCTCCACTCGGGGGGGGGGGAATACGGGGGTGTGGCCTTGGTTGGTTGACGCCCTGTGCTCCACTCGGGGGGGGGGGGGAATACGGGGGTGTGGCCTTGGTTGGTTGACGCCCTGTGCTCCACTGGGGGGGGGGGGGGGGATACGGATGTGTAGCCTGGGTTGGTTGGTTGACGACCTCTCCTCCACTGGGAGATAAAAGGCAGCAGACGGAAAGAACCCGGTCAACCTTGTCATTGAAACTAAGCCAGATTTGGCGGTCATGTTCTGAACTAACCCGACTGTGTTTATGCTACCAGCGGTCTGGCTTTAATCCTGAGTTTAGTAGAGAAGAGGTTCCTGTCAACTCCCCTTGGTACTTCGGACATTACTATTTGAACTTGGCAGCCAGCGTAAGGTAAATATATGGTGAATGTCATCTGGCTGTAGACAGCCCGGAAACCAGACAAGGAGCTGTAGAAGGACAACCCTATGGACCTGTCACATACCACCACAAGGCTGTCACATAACCACCACAAGACTGTCACATACCACCACAAGACTGTCACATACCACAAGACTGTCACATACCACCAAAAGAAAAGTGTAATCACATCCATCAGAATCCGAAATCCACCAGCACAAGTTACAGTTAGTTGCATATCCTTTACAGTACGTTGCATTCAACACCAGCATGTTTTGCTGTTGTGATCTCTTATCAAGTTTACGTTCAGTAGTTTGCCATTGCTTTCTGAACGATCGGCTCCCATACCATTTCGTAAAACACCAGCGCACCGCGATCTGCTGCCAAATCGCTCGCAGCTGTGTTTCGAACGCGGGTACGTGGGATTACGAAGTGCGTCCGTAAACATCTTGGCCACGGAGCAGGCACCAGCACAAGACGATTACTATTTGATGGATAGACCAGAACTATTCGTTATTCCACAAGACGATTACTATTTGATGGATAGACCAGAACTATTCGTTATTCCACAAGACGATTACTATTTGATGGATCGACCATAACTATTCGTTATTCCACAAGACGATTACTATTTGATGGATAGACCAGAACTGTTCGTTATTCCACAAGACGATTACTATTTGATGGATAGACCAGAACTGTTCGTTATTCCACAAGACGATTACTATTTGATGGATAGACCAGAACTGTTCGTTATTCCACAAGACGATTACTATTTGATGGATAGACCAGAACTATTCGTTATTCCACAAGACGATTACTATTTGATGGATAGACCAGAACTGTTCGTTATTCCACAAGACCATTACTATTTGATGGATAGACCAGAACTGTTCGTTATTCCACAAGACGATTACTATTTGATGGATAGACCAGAACTATTCGTTATTCCACAAGACGATTACTATTTGATGGATAGACCAGAACTATTCGTTATTCCACAAGACGATTACTATTTGATGGATAGACCAGAACTATTCGTTATTCCACAAGACGATTACTATTTGATGGATAGACCAGAACTATTCTTTATTCCACAAGACGATTACTATTTGATGGATAGACCAGAACTATTCGTTATTCCGTGCCCCTGAATATGGTTCAATCGATTCACACAAATATATGTATACCCTATTCAAGACTGTCGAATCAGCCATGTGCACACACGGATTAGCATCGCAGACAACATATCACATGCTCCAAGACTGTCCCCAATACGACATACTTAGACAAACATTCTGGCCTTGAAAAACAACAGAAGAAGATCCATATGGACCACTGATGAACTAAAAAAAAAAGGTTTATAAAAGAGATACCATTGAGGGTATAGATATTGCATTTCATGCGAACGAAAGAAGAAGAAGAAATGTATCTGGGAGGTGAAACAGTTAAAATGGAAGAGAGCAGGTCAGGCAATCTTATACTATTGTGACCTGAAGTATTTGAAATTATATCATTTGCAGCACACACCATTATCAATCACAAGATTGTATTTATAAATAACCTTGCTATAATAGCTAGTTGTTTGCATTTACTGAATCGGATGCAGCTCTCCATTTCCTTTCTGCGTGTCGATGATGAAATCGTAGAAATGTCGCAAATACTTCAAACTGTTTTTATGCCTCATCAATTTCAGAACATTAAAAAACCCCGTGACCTAGATATTCAAAGAGATGCTAAAAATAAACTGTCCTGGATGTTTTCGCGACCTCGTTCTGATTGATGTTGCATAAATTATTGACCCAATTGTTACAAAGCTCGCGATTGGCCAGAAATAAGGGTACATCACCTCACCGTGACCTTCGTCCTCGAGTGAGGTCACAGTTGGAAATGTAAACAAGCGTTATTGTTTGTGGTTTTACAACCGCGCCCAGGCTGCTCTAGTGTTCAGCTGTTCCAGTCACGCAGCCCGCTGTCTCTACTGCAAGCAATGACGTCTTTTGTAGTAGCGGTTCAAATCTAGCGTGTCTGCATGTAATCCCCAGATAAATAATGTCGACGGGATTATGTGAAGTTATACATCTTGACACATTCTGCATAAAGCCCTGATCCTAAAGCAGAAAATATGGAGACGGAGTGTGTTCGTTATCCATATTTAACCACTTTGCTGATCGTTTGCCAGCAGTTAAGCGTTGTATTTACACACTAGTCTATACTACCAATTGCACACCTGCACAGTAGAGGGTGGGAAACACACCACGGTGTGACAAACGCAGCTCTGGGGACAGAATATCAACCGAGTTAAGTGGATATCTCTGGGGTGCACTTTGCTGTTAGCGAGAGTACCACAGAGTAGATGTCTACCTAACCCTGACTACTTAAAAGGTTGCTAGAGGCTGTGGACGTTGTCTATAACAATGTGAATGTGGAAATCAAGGGAAAACCCAAATTTCGTTCGTTCGTTCCCAAGACACTCACCGTGGCGGCTGATCAGGCAGGGGCATTGACCAGGGATCCACAATCGTTTTGGAGGGTTGTGGTGAGGGCGACATTCTGCAAACGAACTGCTGTATGATGATGAGCATGAGAAAGTGCAAAGGGAGTAGCCAGATAGGAGAAGGGGGGAGAGTGGGAAAAGAAGTCTAGTCAGCCAGCACAGAACTGATGTCGTCGACCGCTGCACGCCCAGGGAGATACCGAGGATGGGAGAGGAGCACTTATGGACTGAATGGTCCAGAGTGTCGTGAGGATGGGAGAGGAGAGGAGCACTTATGGACTGAATGGTCCAGTGTGTCGTGAGGATGGGAGAGGAGAGGAGCACTTATGGACTGAATGGTCCAGTGTGTCGTGAGGATGGGAGAGGAGCACTTGTGGACTGAATGGTCCAGTGTGTCGTGAGGATGGGAGAGGAGCACTTATGGACTGAATGGTCCAGTGTGTCGTGAGGATGGGAGAGGAGCACTTATGGACTGAATGGTCCAGTGTGTCGTGAGGATGGGAGAGGAGCACTTATGGACTGAATGGTCCAGTGTGTCGTGAGGATGGGAGAGGAGCACTTATGGACTGAATGGTCCAGTGTGTCGTGAGGATGGGAGAGGAGCACTTATGGACTGAATGGTCCAGTGTGTCGTGAGGATGGGAGAGGAGCACTTATGGACTGAATGGTCCAGTGTGTCGTGAGGATGGGAGAGGAGCACTTATGGACTGAATGGTCCAGTGTGTCGTGAGGATGGGAGAGGAGCACTTATGGACTGAATGGTCCAGTGTGTCGTGAGGATGGGAGAGGAGCACTTATGGACTGAATGGTCCAGTGTGTCGTGAGGATAATGCGACAACTAAATAATATGACGACTAACTAACCCGACGAACAAATAGTATGGCAACTAACTAATCTGACTACCTTCTAAGAAGATCTACCGTGATTCTATAAGATATGTGTCTTGTTTTTTGCGCGCGGCAAACACTAGTAGCTGGCACTTCACTACAAGTTCAGTCTGGGAACTGCGGAACGGCATTTATCAGTGCAGACCAGTGGCGGACTGTGCTTACAAATATTGGTTGTCGGGGACCCAGACTGCTGAAAGCTCATCAGCATTTGTAGCATACTGTCTCGGGCTAGTTGACCCCTGTCCAGTCCGCGACTGATGCAGACACATGAAATTAAAGAGAGCGACATAAGACAGATGATGATGATGAATGTTAAATCCTATGAAAACAATTCAGAATACTGAATCAACTCGGTCGCAGAATTATCGGACCTCAGCCTGTTCCATTCCTCGCTTTTCTCACGCCCTGTACGTTTCGTTATTTAAATTTAAAAAATATTCAGCGGTGTCACTTCTGCTCAGGCCAGCTACGATTGTATTTGCTAATCTGCCCCTCTCCCTCTTAATCTTGTTTTCCTGCTACCTTATTTCATTCAATGCCACCCACACTGGCTTTGAACAGAGCATTTAGTTTTAGTATGCAGTCGCTACACGCTCCGGTAGATAAGAAGCACTTTTGAACTAACAGTTCGATGTGCATTGAGGATGATCTGCTGACTAACTAATTAATGTACTCTACAAATATGAACCCTTAGAGGAACATATACTACACACATATATCTAATGAACACATGTCATATTTAGAATAAGCTTTCATAACTAAATATAATTTTTTTTCCCCTCATATCCTTAACATGACATTGCAGTAAACACCAGTATTTTTTTCAGCTGCATTTGATGTTTGGCGAGTTTTTACGTTCAGTAGTTTGCCATTGATTTCTGAACGACCGGCTCACATGCCTCCGTAAGCAACCAGCGTGACGCGATCCGCTGCCGAATCTCGTGCAGCTGTGTTTTCGTACGTGGGTATACGGAATTACGAACAACGAGACCGGCAAAATATAAATATACATGTAAACATACTCCGGCGCTGTGGCGAACGGGTTGCGAATGCAATTCCTAGTCCTGCATATTGCGTTTGAAACAGCTGCGGACGATTTGGATGCAGACCGCCTTGCGTTGGTTCCCATACAATGATATGCGTGCTGTTGGATCAGGGAGAAATGGCAGGAAGCAGTGGCAAACTACTGAACGTAAACTTGCCCAGGAAACACAAACAGCCAAACAATTATGTAGTTGACAGCTACACCCTGTAAAGGATACACAACTAGCTATGTGATAGCCAGAGAGCCTCTTTGTACATGTATTTATATTAATGTTATATAAGTTACAAGCGATTTCTATGTGTAATATTATCTTAACTATATATCACATGTGACAACCAGTAGAACATTTAACAACTGTATTATAGACAAAATTTAATTCAACATACTTTAAAGAGTAATATCACATATTATGAGAAATTATATCTATGTTAAATTATATGGAAAATGAATGTTTAACTGTAAATAAAATATGATCATCAATTTACACATTCTCACTATCTGGTAGACTGAATGTCACTATACATACATTATAAATTCATATCACATATATTCAGAAACGATATCTGTGGGGACAAAATATACACAAAGACAATGATAAACTATGTACAACTTATAATACGAGGGGACTTCAAATGAAAACATTAAGTAAGAGAGAGAGAGAGAGAGAGAGTTCGTCTGTATCGTGATATCACGTGCTTAACACTCGACATCCCTAACAACAATATTGGCAGGTTACAAGACAATGGCATGGTTATTGTAGTTTCTATCACACTTTTATTGCATTCATTGAAGCTACCTCGTATATATCACAATTATAACCCAGGAGGGGTGAACAGGATATTGACAATAAATAAATATACAGTATAACACGCGTCCACAGTCGCATCCACACACACACGGCACTACAACAACCAATAGACAGAGTATCAATCATGAACATTACCATCAACGTCGTCATCATCTTCAGTCACTAAGGCCATGTAACACATCACATGCCTTGTGAATATATCCCAGTCATAAAGCCCAACATCATTATCATCGACTTTTATAATTTTATTACGTTGTGGCCCGAAAATAGTAAATATGGCTCTCTGCTTGAAAATCTTGGGAATCACTGGACAAGAACATCGGTGCTCTGATTCCAGAGATCAACAGACCTTTGCAGCCATTCATTCTACTGTCTGCGTATAGAACTCGCTTCAACATTTTCAGACCAAGCTCATTGCATCACTTAGTACACACACGTTGGTATTGTTTTATAATTCCAGCCATAGCAAAGCCCGTGTTAATCGTCACTTCCATCGTCATCGGAATTAGTAAAGGGAAATAATACTGCTTAAGTTAATGTTTTTTTATTCAAGGGACATAACCTTATATTTCAATAAAGTTAAATATGTTTTGCTTTTTTCTTAAATTAATGTATAACATTTTAATTAAACAGCAAGGTTAATAATTCAAAATATAATTTTCTAATAAAATTTAGGAGTAATTTGAAATATTATTTCTAAAATTGTTAATAAAAGAAAGCTATTTGACAATAATATAATTTTAATAGTAAATGAATATTTCTAAATATTTTGCATCCAGGTTGATATTACATAATGTGTATGAACCTCGCACACTTCGGTGTGCCCCGTAGAAAACTTTAGCTGGTTTTTTGAAGGGCACGACAGTGCTCACGCTCGTTAACAATGACAATTATACTTCGTACCATACATAGTTTGTTTGTACAATATCACTTGAAACGTCATGAAAGTCTGGAGAGAACAATAATGGAGGGATATATGCCTGGGAAGAGAGGAAGAGGAAGGCCAAAGAGAAGATGGGTGCAGAATGTGGCGGATGATTTCCAGATGGGTGTATCAGACGCGGGACATCTTGCTTATGATCGAGAGGTTGTCCGGAAGGTTGTTATGGGAGCAAGGTTCTGCAAAGGACGTGCTACTGAATGAATGAATGGTTTCTCTTGTTTGTAAAGATCACAGAACGTTGCCGTTTACTAGTTGCGAGAACACAAGTACGCACTAAATGTTAGTCTTGCATCTCGTTTTGTTCCGACTATTAGTCGCGGTTCCAGCTTCACGGCAAAGGGTCGCCCCATTACGCCTCGTTCCTGTACCAGTGAATATCCCACACAATGCTCCTCACTATTTTTTTTTTTTTTGCGTATCGTTTACAGACGTAGTAGTCAACCCCAGCAATATTTAGCTGTTCGTGATTCCTGGGCAAGTTTTACGTTCAGTAGTTTGCCATTGCTTTCTGAACGACCGCCTCCCATCCAACACATTATAACACAACGGGACACGGTCCTCTGCCGAATCGGTCACCGCTGCGTTTCGAACGCCTGATATGTGGCTCACGAACCGCCTTCTCAAGCCTGCGGCCACGGAGACCGGCGCTTCTTCACTGCCCCATGTGAAAAGTGTAACAGACAGGAGTCTCGACTAACCAACAGCCCGCACAGGTATAATATGCATAATGCCGCTGTCAGAAGCCAACACAAAAGTCCGCAACGAAAAATACAGTTCATGGTCGATGGAAGCGGCAGTCACTAGACAATCAGCAGCCACACACTACTGCAAAGGGCAACCCAGTCAGTTCAGTGATTGGCCGCCGCCATTTACCTGAATATGCCGCTTAGGCTACAAATAACCGCTGACAGATGTAATAGCACTCCACAGGAAATTCACAGCTCACAGTGTCGCTCCACGCACTCAACTCAGTAGCAGGGCGACGGAACCATGCACTTCCAGCCCAACATGAGGAAAATACGTAAACAAACCGTAGCCATAAGCTTAAACACTCCAGAAGCCAGTTCAACCACCTATCCTCCATGTTGGGGACCGGAAGCTGTTGCGACTGTGCCACTCCGTACTATTGTTTGCTGCTGACACAAGTCCGAACTATCTGACCTCACACAGGACCAGGCTAGAGACAAGCTCCTGACACAAGTCCGAACTATCTGACCTCACACAGGAACAGGCTAGAGACAAGCTCCTGACACAAGTCCGAACTATCTGACCTCACACAGGACCAGGCTAGAGACAAGCTCCTGACACAAGTCCGAACTATCTGACCTCACACAGGACCAGGCTAGAGACAAGCTTCTGACACAAGTCCGAACTATCTGAACTCACACATGACCAGGCTAGAGACAAGCTCCTGACACAAGTCCGAACTATCTGACCTCACACAGGACCAGGCTAGAGACAAGCTCCTGATACAAGTCCGAACTATCTGACCTCACACAGGACCAGGCTAGAGACAAGCTCCTGACACAAGTCCGAACTATCTGACCTCACACATGACCAGGCTAGAGACAAGCTCCTGACACCAGTCCGAACTATCTGACCTCACACATGACCAGGCTAGAGACAAGCTCCTGACACAAGTCCGAACTATCTGACCTCACACAGGACCAGGCTAGAGACAAGCTCCTGACACCAGTCCGAACTATCTGACCTCACACATGACCAGGCTAGAGACAAGCTCCTGACACAAGTCCGAACTATCTGACCTCACACAGGACCAGGCTAGAGACAAGCTCCTGACACAAGTCCGAACTATCTGACCTCACACAGGACCAGGCTAGAGACAAGCTCCTGACACCAGTCCGAACTATCTGACCTCACACATGACCAGGCTAGAGACAAGCTCCTGACACAAGTCCCGAACTATCTGACCTCACACAGGACCAGGCTAGAGACAAGCTCCTGACACCAGTCCGAACTATCTGACCTCACACATGACCAGGCTAGAGACAAGCTCCTGACACAAGTCCGAACTATCTGACCTCACACAGGACCAGGCTAGAGACAAGCTCCTGACACAAGTCCGAACTATCTGACCTCACACAGGACCAGGCTAGAGACAAGCTCCTGACACAAGTCCGAACTATCTGACCTCACACAGGACCAGGCTAGAGACAAGCTCCTGACACAAGTCCGAACTATCTGACCTCACACAGGACCAGGCTAGAGACAAGCTTCTGAAAACGGTCGCATGCCAGCTACGATTTTATTGTGAGATGACAGTTCTGCACACGTAGTTGAAGAAGGACAGGAGAGCTATGAGCATCCACACTTATTTGTATTACGAATTGTGGATGATGAATTAACAAAGGTTAGTTGCACACTCTCTACAGGACGTCGCAGTCAACCCCGGCATTTTTGTGTGTGGCTCTTTTTGATTTTTTGACAAGTTTACGTTCAGTATTTTGCCATTGCTTTCTTGTAGTCGATGGTAAAAGAGAAAGGGAGACAATCATAAAGACTGATGCTTCCTTCACTACGGTACTAAGAGGTAAAGAGTAGTTCTGACTTCGTTACAGCCAAAGAAGAAAAATAGTGAAAAGAGAGAGAGAACCTCACACCGCCTAAACTGACAAAAAAAAAAAGAGGATAGTAATTAGATAAGAACATATACGAGATCTCAGACAGAGGCAGAAACTATTTTATAGATGTTCACACAGGAAACACCATGTTTGAGCCCAAGCGATGAATTAAGGTGTTAGATTGTGGTAGAAATAGTGGTTGTAAAAACTAAAAGAGACTAAACAAACAAATTAAAGACAGTACAAAAATAGCTCTTTATTTATCAACAACTACAAATTTTGGTGACAATTTGTGTTCAAACACATTGAATAAAGCATTCAATAAGGGATGTTCAATTACAGATACAACAGACAACTGCATATATCAAACATCAACCAAGGGTGGCCCCTAACCAATCAGGACACTTAAGACAACAGGGTACACCAAGTACCACAACACAGGTGTTCCAAACAATGGCTGGTTAGACTGACACAATAAAGAACTTTGACACAAGCCACACTGCACAGACAACAATAAGACACTACAAAAACATAGGTTACACAACATAAACCCCAAGACGCGACATAAACAAAAGTTGTGACACAATTTACTATCCCACCAAGAACCCAGGCCTGCTGACACTAACTAGTCAGCCGCTCCTGTAACAATGGAAAACACAATCTATGATTATCATTATAAAGAAGACATATTAAACACATGAAGCAATGAGCACATACAATATAACACATGAATTAACCCATAGGTCATAAATGTCTTCCATCAAATTATCCACCTTGCCCCTCTAGTTGTACTACTGCTATTCTGAGGTAACCCTTGGTGACTGGCATGATCATTCTTGTGTTGCCTCATTCTTCTTAAAGGTGACTACATATCTAATTGTTAAATACAACAATCAATGTTGCATCATCAGATCACCCACTTTATTATCTTCTCCAGTTGTGCCACTGCTATCATGAGATTACACTTGATATTGCTAGAATGGACCACCTAATGCAACAATGTCAATCTGCTCCACCTTCTCAGTTCAATGTAACTACACCACACAGCTCCTACACACACAAGCAGTGGAAGATTGATCTCATTTGTCCAGCTGTAAACACATAGCTACAAATAACAGAGTACATACATCAGCCACTGCAAACTGCCACAACATCACAACACATTTGGTTAACACACATCAGACACTGCAAACAAACACAACATCTCAACACTGATTCAGTTAACACACACCAGAATGACATCTGTGTGCTGACAAATTGGGTTACCTTCCCTGCCTACCAAAATAGCTACATTTACCAAGGAACCCATAATCAGTTCCCTGTCCACACCTTCCATAATATTTTATGCATTAATTTGTACCAAGTCACCGGTAACACAGGACAACACAGTATTCCCTACAAACCACATGTTCATAGAACACTATCAATATTCAGTCCATGATAGAGCCACAATCAAACACCACCTATTATATCTTCAGTCTAATGCTCTACAACTCTCTGCCTACTGTTATGCACACCGGCAACGGTTTTTCTAACACACCGTACTCTTTTCTCTAATATGAAACATATATCGACAGGTTGTACTCCTGTGCCCCACATCGGATAGTACGCTTTACTCCTATACAACAATACACACAACATTATGGACTCCACCACCATCAGACATAGAGTTGCCTCAACATAGGAGCTTCACTGGACAACTACCCCAACAATGCCCAAGTTTGCATGAAGAATACCAGCACTCATATGATATCATGCAAGTTACAGCATTTGATTAGCATCACAAACTAACAACCAACAAGCAAAACATGTCTAACTATGAAAAGCAACAGACACATATACAGTGTGGAAACACTGTATTTGTACAATGTGACAATGTTACCTTACACATAGAAGAATCACAACATTCACAGGAAGGTAAAGATAAAGATAAACATGTATTACACAGGAACTCAATTGAGGAACTCTCTGATACCCTTAAGACAGTTCATAAAATAAATACACCATAGTATCAAGTAAGAGTGCATCATCCATATGAGACAGGATCAAAGCATAACCATGTTCATGGGCAGAAACAGAATATCAGCACTAATATAACAACCAGTGTACTATATATATTATGTCATAACCATGTTCATGGGCAGAAACAAAATAGCACTAGTATAACAACCAGTGTACTATATATATTATGTCATTATTATTACACACTAATGCCAACTACACCAGTGTACTTTTATCTTGAGTGGACAGCAAATGTGCAGTTATGCCCTCTATTTCCCATCATTCTTCCTACGATACACCGGTTATAAATTTTCTTCTCTTACGCTTCGTGTCGCATAGCAAGTGCATATATCTTTGCGAAAGGTGGTACGTAGCAATAAATCACACCCTTCCCCTGGTACAACAAACACCCTGTTTTACTACACATAAAACTCCCAGTTTGATACACTAGCACAAACACTACTGCATTCTGGTAACAGATGTGACACCAGACTTCAATGCTAAATGAGAAACCCCTTTACCAATATCAGTTCCAGATGCACCTGCCTGTTCTCCCTCAGTAAAGCCACACATCATTCGCAGTTGTCATGATTACACTAATGATTGCTGCATACGCACCCCGCGTATTAAGATGCATTATTTCCTACGCCTAGTGGCTATCAATCTGCATGGCGTCCCTACAATTCAACACATTATTTCCTTCACTTCTATTTATTACCTACATGTTCTAACTGCTTAGCTTAACCATTAACCCATCATTGCCACATATAACATGTAAGTACTCTTCTCTGCTTTACGCATGTTATAAATATTACACCTATATTATGGTTATTTTCCCCTACTCATAAGCATTCAATCTTATGCATGGCTCCAGTCTCCTCATCAACTATAATTTATGACCTCATATATCTCAATTTACACCTCATACATATATCTTGGTGAATCTCCCACTTTTTTTTGCTAGCTTTGGACATTTACAGAGGGATAGCACAAAATCAATCACTACCTATTTGGCCAGTAACACAATGTCCTAGGATAATCATGTAAAATACATTCTCAACAAAATAATTTTGTGCCATCATGGCTGGCATAACATGACTTCAATCTTTACCATATTTAACCACCACTAATGACCTATCTTCGTATTTCACACCACCATGCTTGATTGCTTACATCTCTATTTTCTAGCCTGTTAATATCCAGTTTTCATAAAGCTTTAGGGATACTAAATCCTTCTGTAGAACAGCTCATTTCAATAGCACTTATTCATATTATCTATTTATATTTCTTTGTTCCTACAAGCTCACCTAACTAGCAATTATTTTCACCCACGCCTGTTCCATCATGTAAACACTTTCAAGTTGGTAAACTGGCGTGTGCTGCGATTATACAAATATTTATTAAATTAAACATTTTAAACTTAATCAGTTAAAACTTAGTTTTGTCACAACATTAGTTGACACAGATCAACTCAGGGAATTGTTCCCACACCTGACAACAACAGAATTTCCGATTCCGATTCCGATTTGTAGAAAAAAAAAAGAAACTTTCCACCTCGTTCAACCCGTCTTAATGACGTTGGTTATAGTTGTGGTGGTTCATAGTGCGGTATAGGTTTTCTGGTCTTTTGTGTGTTGGACAGCTTCTATTTCTGCATGTCTGTCCGAGTTCCTCTTTTTGCCATCCTTTTTTGCTTCTGTCGTTTTGCTGGTGTGTCTGCTGTCATTGTCGGTTTGCCCATCCCTCTCGTTTGGTGTTTTCTTGTCCGGGACTGACGCTGGGGGGTGGGGAGGGACTGTCTTTTATCATCTGCCTTCTTGTGCTTGCCCTGGGGGTGGGCGCCTGTTATCGTCTGGGCTTATTTTCTTGGGTCTTTGTTCAGCGGTTTTTTGTCAAGCGTAGGGTTCGGATTGTATCATCTCTCTTGTCCATCGTTGGGGAGGTTTCCTTCCGTCTCCTCTTGTCCCACTCCGGAGGGGTTTCCTGCACGTCCCTCTTATCCATCTTCAGGGAAGTTTTCCCATCGTCTTCTCCATCGTTGGGGCAATTTCCACACTTCTCCTTGTCTCCCCCGTCGAAGAGGGTCGTTTCGTCTCTCTATTGTCCACCATTTGAGCGTTTTAACGCACCCCTATATATTTCCTATTGTCTGGTTTTCGTGTGTTCGAGTTTTTCCTCACTGTATTTTTATTTTGCTGTTGGCTTTATTTTATGTTGGTTATATTTCTTTCCCTGTTCTTGCAATGAATTGTTTTGTAAGCTTTTGTATTTCTTTGTCGCCTTCAACCTGTAGGCATTCCTTCATCGTCATCGTAGTGTTTCTTGTTTGGAAGTATTCTACTAGGTCCCTGCGTTCCTGGGCATACATAGGCTGTGCACGATAGTAGGTAGTGTTCTATGGTGTTTTCCTCCCGGCAATCAATGCAATGTGGTCGGGTGTATTTTATCTTTCCATTTCCCGATTCTCAATCTCCATAGTTTTCTTGTACGTTGGTATTTTTGTGTTGTCTTTCACTTGACTTTTCATACTTGGCTCTCTGAGCATGTGGTAAGCGTGTCGTCCTTTATTGCTGTCTCTCCATTGTTGTTTCCATTTGTCGATTACTTGTTGTTTGATAATGCTTTTTGCCTCCAGAATGCCGAGTCCTGTGATTACTATATTCTGGCTGCTTGTCCCGCGTTTTGCGGCCCTGTCTGCCCCTCTCGTTGCCAGTTATCCCTCTGTGTGCTGGTATCCATGTAATTGTGACCTGGCCATCCCATACTTTTTAGTTTTGTTGTTAGTGTTAGTATTTTCTCTTTCAGGTCTTGTCTGTTCACTTTAGAATGGTTGCCTAGCGCTTGTACTGCAGATAGTGAGTCCGTCAGTATGGTTAGTTTTATAGGGGGGGGGGGGTTCCTCTGTTGCTATTTCTAGTCCTTTCATAATACCTACTAGTTCTGCCGTGTTATACCGATGTATTGTCTGTTATTTGTACTCCTTTTGGATGTTCCGGTATGGTACTACTACTCCTGCCCCTACCTCCCCATTCTCGTTCTTTGACCCGTCTGTGTATATAGTGAGGTTGTCAGTGCTTATTTGTCTTATGTATTCCTCCGCTATGTCTTTGGCTTCCCTGTCCTCTGTTGATTTATTAATTATGCTCGCGAGTGTCGTATCCGTAAATGGTAGTTCTAGCTCCCATTGGGGTGTTGTTTGTCTGTGAACTTTTGTTCGTGCCAGTGCCCTAGCTAGTTTCTCGTTCGCGTTCATCTCTTGTGCAGCTGTCCATCCTGCTGGTGTTTGCGTCTTTTGTATGGGTATTCCTCCCCATTTGCTTCTGTTTTCTTCGAATGCACTGAACGCGGGGTGTCTTGAATCCTTCGCAGCCTTTATCCAGTAGTTGTACACTAATTGCTTTCTTCTCAGTTGTAGTGGAAGTACTCCTAGTGCTACCTCTAGGGCTTCCCTTGGTGTTTGCTTGCCTGTTCCTAGGATAATACCCAGCGCTTGGTTCTGTATTGAGTCCAGTCTTCGTTTTTTGTGTTCCGGTGCAGCGTCGTATACTATGCTTCCGTATTCTATTCTTCCTCTGATCAGAGATTTGTATAGCATTAGCATCGTTTTTGTATGCCTTTAATTACTCTTAGAATATTTATTGTCTTTTTGCCTTTTTCGACTGTCTGGTCTATATGTTTTCTCCAGCTTAGTTGTTCGTCTAGTGTCATCCCGAGGAATCTTGTGTTTTTTGTTCTCTTTATATTCTTCCCTTGGATCTTGATGTCCCCGTCCGTGTAGTTTCGTTTTCTTTTCGCGTTGAATATCATACTGACCGTTTTGTCTGTGTTGATCTGGAAGCCCCATTTTTCCATCCATTTGGCAATTCTGTTTATTTGCCGTTGTAGTCGGTCTCTTGTAGTTTTTATGTGTCTTCCGCTTCTCCATATTGCACAGTCATCGGCGAATTGCGATACCCCTATCCTGTCTTCCAGTTTTTCTTCATCTAGGTCATTTACTAATATTGCGAATATGATATTATGGTGATATTACCGATCCCTGTGGTATTCCGTTTTCTTGCTCATAGGTTCTGGATTCCTCGTTTTATATTCGTACGGTGAAGCTTCTGTTCTGTGGGAAGTTTTCGATATATCGATACTAGCTGACCCGGCCCGGCTTCGCCCAGACTCTGGTGGGGAGCATCTCATTTAATTCATATAAGTAGTCATATAAGTTCTCGTTCCCGTTACCGACTATCTGTCTGTCTGTCTGTCTGTCTGTCTGTCTGTCTGTCTGTCTGTCTGTCTGTCTGTCTGTCTGTCTGTCTGTCTGTCTGACCCGGCCCGTCTTCGCCCAGACTCTGATGGGGAGCATCTCATTTAATTCATATAAGTAGTCATATAAGTTCCCGTTCCGACTATCTATCTGTCTGTCTGTCTGACCCGGCCCGGCATCGCCCAACTCCTGGTGGGGAGCATCTCATTTAATTCATATAAGTAGTCATATAAGTTCCCGTTCCCGACTGTCTGTCTGTCTGTCTGTCTGTCTGTCTGTCTGTCTGTCTGTCTGTCTGTCTGTCTGTCTGTCTGTCTGTCTGTCTGTCTGACCCGGCCCAGCCCATGGTGGAGAGCATCTCATTTAAATTATATAAGTAGTCATATAAGATCCCGTTCCCGACTATCTGTCTGACTGTCTGTCTGTCTTGGGTAAATGTAGGAGGGAGGAGGAAGAGGGAGGTGGAGGAGGGAAGAGGAGGGAGGAGGAGGGAGGAGACAGGAGGAGTAGGGAGGAATAGGAGGGAGGAGGAGGGATTAGGAGGAGGAGGGAGGAGTAGGGTGGAGGAGGAGGCGAGGAGGAGGGAGGAGGAAGAGGGAGGAGGAGGGAGAAGGAGGAGGAGGAGAACGCAGGAGGAGAAGGAGCAGGAGGAGGAGAGGGAGGAGGAGGGAGAGGGAGGAGGAGGAGAGAGTAGGAGGAGGGAGGAGGCGGAGGGAGGAGGAAGAGGGAGACGGAGGAGGGAGGAGGGGAGGAGGAGGAGGAAGAGGAGGAGGGGAGGAGGAGGAGGGAGGACGAATGTGAAGGGAGGAGGAGGGAGGAGGTAGAGGGAGGAGGAGGAGGAGGGAGGCGGAGAGAGGAGGAGGAGGGAGGAGGAGGAAGAGGAAGGAGGAGGAATGTGAAGGGAGGAGGGGGAGGAGGTAGAGGAGGAGGAGGAGGAGGAGGAGGAGGAGGGAGGAGGAGGAGGAGGAGGCGGAGAGGGAGGAGGAGGAAGGAGGAGGGGGAGGAGTGAGGAGGAGGGAGGAAGAAGGAGGAGGAGGGAGGAGGAGTGGTGAGGAGGAGGGAGGAGGAGGAGGGAGGAGGAGAGAGGAGGAGGAGGGAGGAGGAGGATGAGGAGGAGGAGGAGGAATGTGAAGGGAGGAGGAGGGAGGAGGTAGAGGGAGGAGGAGGAGGTGAGGAGGAGGAGAGGGAGGAGGAGGAAGGAGGAGGGGGAGGAGGGAGGAGGAGGAGGAGGGAGGAAGAAGGAGGAGGAGGGAGAAGGAGGGATGAGGAGGAGGAGGGAGGAAGAGGAAGAGGGAGGAGGAGGAATGTGAAGGGAGGAGGAGGTAGTAGAGGGAGGAGGAGAAGGGAGGAGGAGGAGGATGAGGAGGAGGGAGGAGGAGGAAGAGGGAGGAGGAGGAATGGAAGGGAGGAGGAGGGAGGAGGAAGGAATGTGAAGGGAGGAGGAGGGAGGAGGTTAGAGGGAGGAGGAGGAGGGAGGAGGAGGAGGAGAGGGAGGAGGAGGAAGGAGCAGGGGGAGGAGGGAGGAGGAGGAGGAGGAGGAAGAAGGAGGAGGAGGGAAAGGAGGAGGAGGAGGAAT
Source organism: Cepaea nemoralis (assembly GCA_014155875.1). Taxonomy (NCBI): domain Eukaryota; kingdom Metazoa; phylum Mollusca; class Gastropoda; order Stylommatophora; family Helicidae; genus Cepaea; species Cepaea nemoralis. The sequence goes on from JACEFZ010025060.1 coordinate 423,259, forward strand.
GTGAAGGGAGGAGGAGGGATAGGGAGGAGAGGAAGAGGGTAGGAGGAAGAGTGGAGAGGAGAGGGAGGAGGTAGAGGGAGGAGGAGGAGGGAGGAAAAGGGAGGAGGGGAGGAGGAGCGAGGAGGTAGGAGGAGGAGGAAGAGGGAGGAGGAGGGAGGAGGAGGAAGAAGGAGGAGGAAGAGGGAGGAGGATGGAGGAGGGAGAGGGAGGAAGAGGGAGGAGGAGGAAGGAGAAGGAAGAGGAAGGAGGAGGAAGAGGGAGGAGGAGGAAGAGGGAGGAGGAGGATCGAGGATGGAGAGGGAGGAGGGGAAGAGGAAGAAGGTAGGAGGAGGAGGGGAGAGGAGGAGAAGAAGGGAGAAGGAGGGAGAAGGAGGAGGAGGGGAGAGGAGGAGGGAGGAGGCAGAGGGAGAAGAAGGAAGGAGGAGGAGGAAGGAGGGAGAGGAAGGAGGGAGAATGAGGAGGGGAGGAAGGAAAGGGAGGTGGAAGAGGAGGAGGAGGGAGGAGGAAAGAGGTAGGGGGAGGAGGAGGTAGAGGGAGGAGGAGGAGGAAGGAAAGGGAGGAGGAAGAGGAGGAGAAGGGAGGAGGAGGGTGGAGGGAGGAGGAGATAGAGGGAGGAGGAGGGAGGAGGTAGGAGGAGGAAGAGGGAAGAGGGAGAAGAAGGGAGAAGAGGAGGGAGGATGATGAGGGAGAAGGAGGCAGGAGGAGGAGGAGGGATGCAGGAGGAGGAGGAGGGATGAGGAGGGAGAGGGAGGAGGAGGGAAGATGAGGGAGGAGGCGGAGGGAGTAGGAGGGAGGAGGATGGAGGAGGAGGGGAGAGGAAGAGGGAGAAGGAAGAGGGAGAAAGAGGAGGGAGGAGGGAGAGGGATGAGAGGGAGGAGGAAGAGGAGAAGGGTGGAGGGAGGAGGTAGAGGGAGGAGAAGAGAGGAGGAGAGAGTTCGCCATTCCGAATTCATACTCGTCTAGTTCTTCCCTTCTACACGACTGTAGATAACTTCCTTACACATAAAAAGATGAATTGTTATTGATATTGCCGTGGCATGGAGGAATATCAGCAGCAGAGTTGATCCAAAAAACCAAAGACTGAGATCTACAGAGAGCCATGAACGCCTACGCCAGCCGGCACGGCACTTGATGATGATGATTGCCGTGTGACGATTCTGTGTAGTCACGTCATTTTCTTCCCTTTCCCTAGCGTTTTGGTTCGGGGATTCTTTCATCATCATCATCATATATTTACGTACGTATTTTGGGAGGGGGAGGAGGGAGGAGGAGGAAGAAGAAAAAAAAACTATGACAGTTGACAGCTCTGGAATGAAAGGAAGGTGTGTAGAAAATTTCATCTCAATCGGATGGGCCGTTCGCGAACAAATAAAGGACATACATATTTACATATTTACATACATACACTTTGTTTTATAGATATAGATGTCCTGCCTACTATCCCTATTTTGTTGATTTTGATCAGAGCTGCTTGTCTCCAGCATTGGTCATATGCTTTTGCCAGATCTAAAAATACTGCTATCGTTTTCTCTCCTTTTTTGAATGCCCTCTTTACGTGGTTTTCTAGTTTAATTATTTGGTCAATTGCGCTTCGGTTGGCTCTAAACCCCGACTGTGTGTCACTAATTAGTCCTTTTTCTCTCAGGTGGTGTGTGATTCTTTATTGATGACTGTTTCCATAATTTTTCCGAGGTGTGATGTCAGGGATATTGGTCTGTATGAGTCGATTCTTTGTGGGTTCTTGAACTGCTTTTTGACTGGTATAACTGTCGCCTTCTTCCACTGTGCTGGTATTTGTCCCGTGTGCCACACTTTGTTGTAGAGAGCTGTTATTGTCTCTATTGTTTTTCTTGGTATCCTTTTCAGTATTGTATAGTTTAGGATGTCTGACCCTGCTTGCTGTGTCGTCCTTTTCCTTGATTGCTGATGTTACTTCGTCAGTCGTTATGTCCGCGTCCATGTAGAAGTCCTCTATTTCTTGTTGCAGTTCTTCCAACTCTTCAGTGTATTTTTCTCGTCTTTGTTTTTCCTGCTCTCCTAGTGACATGTTGGAGCATACCTCGTTAGAAGTATTTGCCGAATGCGTCTGCTTTTTCTTTGTCTGTACCGCTAATGTGTTGGGATTTTTATTGTTGAGATGTTGCTGTTTGTTTGGTTTCTTTGTATAGCTTGTATTTGCTCCCATACTTCTTTTGTGGTGTGTCTGGTGACAATTTCTGGCAGTATGTTTTCCATGCTGTTTCTTTGGCTTTGGTTATCAGTCTGTTGCTTCGTTCCCCTGAATTTTGTATTCGTTGTAGTTTTCGTCTGTCCTCCTTCTTCTGTATTGTTGAGCGCCTTCTTCTTTTTTCAGCGCCTCTTGTGCAGCTCTGGTTCCACCAGCCAGCTGGTTGTTTGTTCCATTGTTTTCCTGTTGTTCGCGTTCTCTGTGTGTCCGCTGTCAGGTATGCAGGCATATTTCTATTGGGGATGTATTTTACCGCGGCCTGTAGGATGTTGTTAGTGATTCTTTCTGTGTGATTTGTCTATATCTTCACCTTCTGTCTGTTCTAGCTCCATCCCGTCCAGTTCTTCTCTAAACTGCTCCCATTTCGCGTTCTTGAAGTGGAAGGTCGGTTTATTACTTTCCTTACTCTTCTGTGCTCTCGTGTTTGTGTCGATGATTATCGGTAGGTGATCGCTGTTTGGTGTCTTCTTCTTTACTTCCCAATGGCTCCTTGTTAGGCCCGTTGTTACTATTGTTAAGTCGAGTGCTGTGTCGTAACTTTCCGGGTTGGGGTCTATTCGTGTCACTCGACCCGTCATTTAGTACTGTAGCTGGTTACTCTCTCTATAAATTCGGATCAATTTTGTTCCCGCTACGCTGCTCTTGTTCCACCCCACACTGGGTGGCAACAGTTGAAGTCGCCGACTATTATTGTTGGTGTTTTGATTCTGTTTCTTTATCTCTATTAGGTCTTCTTCCTATTTTTCCTAGGGCAGTATACGTTAATTATGGTTTAGGTGTTGGGTTTACTCGCAATCTCCGCTGTGATTCCCTCGAAGTTGGTTGTCCCTGAATGTTCCGTTTTCCAATATCTGTAGATTGTCTTGTATGCGTAGGGCGACTCCTCCTCCTGTTGTTCCGTCTGTCGTTCCTGGTATCTTAAAACCTTTGGATTTGTAGCTGTCCTTTGGTTTCAGGAATGTTTTCCTGCAGGGCATAGATACTATTTTCCCTCCCTAATTTTCCATGGTGGCTGGGAGGTTTTTTTTCATGCCTCTGCATTTCCATTTGTACTATATTCTAATCTTGTTTTTCCATGGTCGTGTTGTATTTCTGTTTGTGATTGTGTTAGTTCTCTTCAGTTCTCCGATGTTTTCGCTGTCCTTCCTCGCTTGTCTCCTGTAACATCTTGTTTGCTAGTTCGGTGTATTCCTGAAGTATGACCGGGCCCTTCTTTCGCTTTCTCCTATTAATGCTGGGAGTATTCGTGTGAACTCCTCTTTGTTTATCATATTTTCCACGTGCTTGTTTAATCATTTTGATTTCTCTGTCAGTCTGTTGCTTCAATTTTTTAAGGTCATGCCTAGTGGTTGCGTCCTTTTTTCTACCTCTGTGTTTGATAGTTCTGAGTGTCTCGTAGTTTTACCTTTATCTGTTCTGTGGGCGTGTGGTTTTCATTCGGCCTGGTTTACTCAAATCTCGTCTGGTTGCCCTCCATCTTTTTGGCTAATTCCTTTTATCTTTTCATTGGCTGTTTGGTTCTCTTTAATTGGTTTTTCAGCTCTGTTTTGGCTGCCTCCAGCTCTTGGGTTATTTTTCGCGTGTGGGTGTACTGCATCTTCAAGTTGTTTTTTCATGGTTATCATGCTTTTTTTCAGCTTCTTCCATTCGTCTGACAACACAGAACAGCACTGAACTGAAGGCCATGCTGCCCCGCATCTCTCATCAGCACAAAGGATTGCTAAAACAAAACTGGCTTCCGATTCCTTTGTTAAGAATAGTTCCAGTGGTGGCCAGGACAAATACGGCTTTGATAGACCAAACTCGTGCATCGGTTTGTTGTAGACACCAAGGTGCATCGGTTTGGCGCTATCACATTCTGAATGTCAGGTACTTATACTATTGTTTGAAAATAAGCGCAAGGCGGTCTGATTGAAAATCGCCCGCAGCTGTGTTTTAAACGTGGGATTGCCAATTGCATGAGTAACCCCTTTGCCATTGAGCGAAGATAATGGCTTCAAGAACAAGCGTGTACCGATGGGATCCACCCACAAGAGAGTTGAAATGCGCCCAGAACCGACATAACAACACTCGTGATATTCTCACACGTGCTCCATCCTCAACTTCAAGAGCCAGCGAAGAGTTCCAACACTAATGTTACCAGTTGTAGTTTGCTTATGTGTCCGTCTGGTCTGTCCTGAGACCACTAACCGTCGGCGAGATCTCCAGGCCACGCCCCGCCGAACGTTCTCTCCTGGCCATGGTGACTTAATCTGTTCCTGGACGCATGGATATGTTTCCACAGGGCCTCGACCACATCTGCCTAATCATGCACCAATACTCCAGCCAACGGTACAGATCCGGCCAGTCTGTCCGACTGTACATTTCCCACCACACCAGCACGTCCTGGGGAAAATTCTAACAGATGCTCCCCATCTTTGATTGTTTATTGAAGTCTGCCACTCTACACGAAGCTATGAATCCCCAGGCACACCCTTTGCCTTTTAGCACCGAGACATCCGTGTAGACAATCACATCACCTGGGCGCAAATTATCGTGAATCTATTGGTGCAACTGCCATTCAACGCTGTCTGCCGGCCAATCCTTGCATTCCCGATCCAGTCGGATTATGACCTCACACATGTCCGACTGATCCTTTGACATCAAGATCCACGCCTCTCCTCACCCAATGTTGTAGAGCATGCACACTTCTCTTATCGTGTCCTCTGCCTGAGCCATCCAGGGTTTTTATCTGACCAGCCTATGGCCCTTATCTGTGTTCACGGCTTCATGCAGCACGAGTTCCTAGTTCGCGGCCACTCGGAGATATATGAATATGACACAATCTACAGCACCAATATGGCGGATGGGCTGTCGAGCTGTTAAGACTGTTAAGGTCTCTGGAGTGCTACTTATGGCTACGCTTTCCTTACATATTTTTCTCATGTTGGACTGGTAACACATGGTTCCGTCGCCTAGCTATTGAGTTAAGTGTTCGGAGCTACACTGCCAGCTGTTGATTTCATGTGTAATATGTTTACATTTGTATTGTGAACTTCATGCTCAGAAAAATGGCAGCCGGCCGGCGCTGAACTGCTGGTTATTTGCCTTATGTGTGTGCAACTGCTGATTGTTTGCCTTATGTGTGTGCAACTGCTGGTTATTTGCCTTATGTATGTGCAACTGCTGGTTGTTTGCCTTATGTGTGTACAACTGCTGGTTGTTTGCCTTATGTGTGTGCAACTGCTGGTTATTTGCCTTATGTGTGTACAACTGCTGGTTGTTTGCCTTATGTGTGTGCAACTGCTGGTTATTTGCCTTATGTGTGTGCAACTGCTGGTTGTTTGCCTTATGTGTGTGCAACTGCTGGTTATTTGCCTTACGTGTGTGCAACTGCTGGTTATTTGCCTTACGTGTGTGCAACTGCTGGTTATTTGCCTTTGTGACGAGTTCACCTTGGGTAGTGAGAGTGAACCACACCCTAGGTGTCTCTGGCACTCCCGTGTATTCTAGCCCCAGGGGTTGGATGAGCAGATACACCTTGTTACTCTGTGGTTGATCTCATATTAGTTAATTACGTCTACAAGCCCCTCCAGATTCTAGACCCCCACTAACTACCTACACCTGTGGAACAATGAACACTGAGGCATCGTCCGAGACCACACTCAATCATTATACAAAGAGCAAGTCAACTTACATAAAGTTTATTCTACCCTTGAGAATATAGAACTGAAATGAACATCCTGATAGAAGAATCTATTTACACAAATAGAAGATAGAGTAGAGATAGAATCAGAGATGTAGGTGTCTTCATCGAGTTGAGAAGTAGATTGGATGCAGATGTCCCGTCCAGTCGGTCCGCCACTCACCCGGCTTCCTTCCAGTGAGATGACTAGAACCTTGGAGACCACTCTGTCTCCAGAGCGTGGATCCACAACACTAGAGTCACTGCTGAACCACACTTCACTGGACAACTGCATCTCTATCACTCCCACGGAGTCACTGTTAATACACTTCTCGAACAATACCAGTTGGGAGACAATCCGCCTGGACTTGACTCCAAGTATTAGTCACTTCGATGAACTTAAACCATCACTGACCAATCTAATGGTCTGTCCCTCATAACACAGTCCCACTGCAGAACAGCTATGGTATTGACCAATTCAATGGTCCTTTCATCGCATCACCGGAACATGAATGGAAAAGTGTCACAGAACCAATTCAATGTGTCTCCTACGTCACAACTGCTTGTAGAATCAAGATATGGCTACTGAAATATTACTGAGTTCTCCTAGAACACAGTTGATAATCTTGATACTGCAACAGTACATTAATAGAATCAGACATCTATTTCACGGCAACAATTCAGGTTGGGACTATAATCCCATAGTCCCTTCCACCGGGTTACCTTGACACAAGTCCCTAACTGGGGTAGTTTCTTCTCAAGACCTGCCACAAGAGCTGTCCAAAGAACCATTCAAGTGTCTGAAGATCAGTTTACTTCTGCGTTTAGGCAGAACCCCCGTCAAACTAGACGGACCGTGTTCCCTGTCGTTGAGCATGATTACTCAACATGCTGAACTGTTCATAGCAAAACAGAATGTCGTCTATTTATCAAACCAATCACAAACCATCACTTCCCACCCGTGCACCTTCAGGGTGGTTGTATGGCTTGGGGCAACCTTCACTCATGGTGAATCACCTTGGGTACCTGATGTGGTTGAGTCTGGCGTGATAAGTAAAGAACTGAACCCTTCGCTCTGTCACACGAAGTGGTTTCCTGCCAACAACATTATAGTTGACTGGTTCCTCAACAGGCAAACTCCTGAAAAAGGAAGAGCGAACCGGTGAGAGTATACTGGCCCAAACATAAGTCCACATGCATCCTACCAATACCTACTCAACCCTCAGTCATGCTACTTAGTTATGCATATAACTAAAGCATTATCTCTATATGGAGAGTAGTATAGCATGGGTTTGCAAATGTCAGCTGGCCTCACAGAACAGCCCGTCAAACAGAGCAAGAAATCAGAATGACGAGTCTGATCTTTGGTCTCACCTATCCCTAATCATCTAACAGTCGTGGCTAACGTCAGTAGTGATACAAGGCTGTTATTATAGTTCTAATTTAATCGAACTAAACATAGGTAAAGAGTCCCTGGACTCGTTCCTAACATCATCAATGTACATTAAGAAACATAAGCTGGATCAATATCCCATCCCTCGGGATATAGGAATAGGACATGATCACATCCACTATGTACACAAGCCTGTTTGCTGGTGGGACCACCTGCCCCTGCCCTAGCAAACTCTTCTTATCAGACTCTGCCTTAGAATCAAGAAGCCTTCTTGAGAATACATGTTCCCCACATGTTCCAAGGTAATCTTCCAGTTCTGTCCTCCCCAAGTGGGTTAGCCTTGGCATGGACTGAACTTCATCGTTGGCTTGGCCCTACCAACACATACTTTCATAACTTGCTTTTACATCCCCCATATTCTATATTTCCCCAGTCTCATACAGCCTCCTTGCATCCTTCCATACTTCCAGCACCTGAGCATTCACTCGCACTAGCGCCAGTACGAAAGAAACAGGATAGCTCAGACAAGATTTCAGAACGCACATTTATCGCGACGGCACGCAGTGTTATCTCACGACGACCTATTCGGCGTTCGGACTTACTCCAGGAAGTATCACATGCCATGGCCTAATATATATATACACCCAATGTCCCATCATATATATATATATATAAATATAGCACCAAAGCAACTTACCTGTCCACAGAAATCCGCTGTTCCACACAATGAATTCACTATTAAGTTATTACACAATAGTTACATCATTCCTGGTGGCACAGAACTAAGTTCTTCCTTTACTTAGTAACTAAGCACAATTTTGTCTGAAACTCCACCTACCAACTTACCTGGTTTTCTAACCGTTCTTCTGGCTTCAGTAACTGACTGAACTAATCTAGGTTTCCCTCCGGCACAAGTAACTAGGTTGTATTCTACCACAGCAACCTACTAGATGTAACGATTGTCAAAATATGGTCCACATATTTGGAACCCAAATCGCCTACATCACAATACGGCGTTCCTAACAGCTGTTTCGCGAGCACACGGTAAACAAACACGATTCGCCGTCAACTGCGTTATCGATCGGTTTGCTAATTAGTATGCAAGGACATCCGCATAGGTAATGAGGTTAGAACAATGGCGTGTGGAACACACGTACAAAGTTACATGATTTAAACAATTATCTACCTGTATTGGACAACCAGATCTCCAGTCAGCTCCGAACTGTTCAAGGGCTTCTCAGCTTCCTTGATCTAACAGTCAGCCGCATAATGGTTGAGGGGAGAACGCACACAAAACGGCTCACATCAGGCCCAGCGTCTGTTCTGTGGCAACGACAGTAAGTGAATGACTGATTTAGCCACATTCCCGCTTCGTGCCAACTCAATGCGCACTAGAAGCCAGTGCTTCTTGAGAAAAGATACTTTCTCGGGAAAACCGTCATTCCCCGCCTAGAGTTTCTAGATCTCTCTGCACGGGAATTTAGAGCGATACCCAGCATCACGGGTTACTCGAATTTCGGTGTTTCGAGAATATTCTAGATCGTAAGTCCTTCATCGGCTTCCCTCAGTCTATTCTTAGCTGGGAAAAAGTCCCCGATGACGCGCCAAAATAGTGCGGAATCCTGACGACCCAAGACAGATAATCGCGTTTCGTCACATAGGCCCCCACTTTAAGAGGATCGACCCCGTCGTTCCACTTCTACGCAGAAGCTGTCTATGTCGTTCGTTCTTCTTTCTTCGAGACCGGATGGCGGGTGAGGAAGTCTAACCCGTCAATATTTTATAGAATACTTTTACCACATTAGGTGGGGGGGACAAGCTATTCAGTATCACGGGTGAATCAAACGCCTACTCCGCTACTGCGATCGGGCATCTCGCAGTGTCTTGCGGAACAGAGCTCCCGTCTCGATCTGATTTAAACGATCGTTCCTGCCAGAGTTTACTGGACTTCTGCAACTCCAGCTTCCCCTTTCGAGGACCCAGCTGGACTGCAGTCGGTCGGATTGAGGGACCAAGGGTCTGTGTCCGTTCCGACACAACCCACCTCTTCCGACCACGGTTCTCAGTGTAGCTAGCACTGCGGGTGTTCCTTTGGCCGGTCATGTTCCCCCGAGCACCGGGCTGAACCGAAGAAGGTACCTGCACATACATATAGGACTGCCTATGGTGTGACAGGCTTTCCGCTACCTGACCTGAACCCCGAACCGTTCTTTCAGCGAATCTCTGCGCCCTTGGGCTGGTAGACTTATCATCGGGTTTCCCCTCATAGCGCATGAGGAGACTGGAATGGAAAGTAGAAGACTTTCCCAGGATCACCACTCCATAGTGCTTGTGGAGCCCCACTTTATCCACTAGGAATGGGCCCTGCCACCCGATTTCGAATTCGTTCCCCTCGATTGGGAGGAGTACTAGAACTCGGTCTCCAACCTCTAAGGATATCTTCGTCTTCGTCCGTTTCTCAGTGTGCCTTTACGGCACTCAGGACAAGACCTAATATACCTGCGCACGTCGCCTGTCATTTCCCGGCCACCAATAGTACCGGGATAGACATTTACTGGTTGTCCCTACAGTCAGATGTCCGGTTGGGGACCTGACATGTACCGTTCGCAGCAGATTAGCTCTGAAGCTCTCAGGAACCAACTTACGATCCCTCTGCCTTCTCTCTGATCCGGTCTGAATTAACGGTGACCGGGTGTCAGATTCGAACTTACCCTGAATTAACGGGTTTTTATTGTTGGGCAACCGTTCTGAACAAGGACACTCCGTCGCATCCTTGCTCCGAGCATTACTCATTCCATCCGGGTGAGTATTTCGGAGACTTACCTTTTCGAGACCCTCTTCCTCTGTACCTCTGACCTGCCTAGACTTATGGAGGCTAGGGTGTTCTGGTTCACCCAGAAACACGTACTTCCGGCCAAGAATTAGGGGATAGAGAGGATCCGGTACCGACTGCCGCCTGAATGCGTCCAGTAACGTACTTGCTCCGAATCTCCACATTGGCAATCGGGCAACGTAGCGCTACAGCACTCCTACTGGCTGGCTGTATCTCCGTCATCTCCCCGGTGAGTTGCTCTGGGCCTGTCAGGTGGGATGCAATTACAGATGAAAATTGCAATCCTGTGTCGTAGAGGCACAACACCTGTTGCCCATTCACTTCTACTTCCTCAACCACTGGAGGTCGCTCTGGTTCTCCATTCCCATCAACCGACTTCACTTTCCTGCAAGGTCTATCCCTAACCTCTGCAAGACAAGCAAAGTGTAAGTCCTTGGGCTTACTCTTACACTCCCTCGTATTGTGAGTGCTGGACTTGCAGAATTTGCACCATCGTTCACTCCACTTCCTCTTTGGAGAACTAGGTGGGCTATTCTTACCTTGGTTGACGTTAGAGATCTTCTCTAAAGAGTTTACCTGTTTACTTGGTTCATCAGAACCATTGGTCTTCTTGGTCTTCTTCTTTGACTTACCTTGATCCTTCTCTTTCGATCTCGGATCTGTTGGACTGGTATCCCCAGTCTCGCCATAGACTTCAACGTATCTTTCGGCTAACTTGGTGACTATATCCAATCTCTCAGCCCCATTCTCACCTAAGAAGTTTCGCAAGGGTTTAGACATTTGCATTCGCATCTGATCTACAACCATCAACTCACGCAAACTTTCATACTCCTCTTTAAAATCCGGCCAAGGCCATCCATTTAAGAAGGTATGAGTTCAATCTCACACTGTATGATGAAAACAGTTCACCAGGTTCTCGCTTCGCAGTCCGAAACTTCCTTCGGTATGAGTGCGCTGTGATCTCGAATCTCTTCAAGAGAGCCGCTTTCAGTGCCGGGTAATCATTCTGTAAACCCGGTGGCAAGCGTGCATACACCTCATAACCTTCGGCACGGAGTCCCTGGGAGAGTTTTAAACACCATTTCTGTTTGTCCAGTCCCATTGCAATAGCCATTGCTTCATACTTCTCTAAGTATTGGTCTATCCTTTCCTTCTCGGGTTCGAACGGCTGCAAAGGCCATTTCATAGCCTGGTAGTCACGTCTACTGGTTGACTCTGAGCCAGGAGGTACACCTCCTCCCATAGCTCCATCAGTTACACCTGTAGCAGGCACTTGTGCCTCAAGTAGCTTCATTCGATACTCATGATCACGTTTTTCTTTTTCGGCTTCCAACTCAAGCCGTTTCAGTTCAGTATCAGCCGCTATCCTCTTTTCCTCAAGAGCCACTTTACTGGCTTCCAGTTCTCTTTCTGCTCTCCTCCTCTCTCTTTCCTCTTGGCGGAAATTTCTTTCCACTTCTTGCACATAGGATTTCAAAGCATCTCCTTCAAGACCAGACTTACGTCCAGTTTCCTGAACTTTGTCTAAGTCTAACTCTTGGGTAGACATGTTGACTATGATATGTGGGTACTCAAGTATGTGTGGGTGAAGCAATACAATGAATCAATAATCAATAGTACTAACTAATCACCACAACACAAATGTCCGTCAGACAGTTAAGAGATAGGTAGAAGTAGTAGAATCTTATGTAGACTGAAGTAGAGGATAAAGACTAAGTCCCTATCCCTATGTGAGAGGTCTACAACACACAGAGATCTTGGAATAATCCCGGACGGGCCCCCACTCTGTATGGAGTGTGACGAGTTCACCTTGGGTAGTGAGAGTGAACCACACCCTAGGTGTCTCTGGCACTCCCGTGTATTCTAGCCCCAGGGGTTGGATGAGCAGATACACCTTGTTACTCTGTGGTTGATCTCATATTAGTTAATTACGTCTACAAGCCCCTCCAGATTCTAGACCCCCACTAACTACCTACACCTGTGGAACAATGAACACTGAGGCATCGTCCGAGACCACACTCAATCATTATACAAAGAGCAAGTCAACTTACATAAAGTTTATTCTACCCTTGAGAATATAGAACTGAAATGAACATCCTGATAGAAGAATCTATTTACACAAATAGAAGATAGAGTAGAGATAGAATCAGAGATGTAGGTGTCTTCATCGAGTTGAGAAGTAGATTGGATGCAGATGTCCCGTCCAGTCGGTCCGCCACTCACCCGGCTTCCTTCCAGTGAGATGACTAGAACCTTGGAGACCACTCTGTCTCCAGAGCGTGGATCCACAACACTAGAGTCACTGCTGAACCACACTTCACTGGACCAACTGCATCTCTATCACTCCCACGGAGTCACTGTTAATACACTTCTCGAACAATACCAGTTGGGAGACAATCCGCCTGGACTTGACTCCAAGTATTAGTCACTTCGATGAACTTAAACCATCACTGACCAATCTAATGGTCTGTCCCTCATAACACAGTCCCACTGCAGAACAGCTATGGTATTGACCAATTCAATGGTCCTTTCATCGCATCACCGGAACATGAATGGAAAAGTGTCACAGACCAATTCAATGGTCTCCTACAGTCACACTGCTTGTAGAATCAGATATGGCTACTGAAATATTACTGAGTTCTCCTAGAACACAGTTGATAATCTTGATACTGCAACAGTACATTAATAGAATCAGACATCTATTTCACGGCAACAATTCAGGTTGGACTATAATCCCATAGTCCCTTCCACCGGGTTACCTTGACACAAGTCCCTAACTGGGGTAGTTCTTCTCAAGACCTGCCACAAGAGCTGTCCAAAGAACCATTCAAGTGTCTGAAGATCAGTTACTTCTGCGTTTAGGCAGAACCCCCGTCAAACTAGACGGACCGGTGTTCCCTGTCGTTGAGCATGATTACTCAACATGCTGAACTGTTCATAGCAAAACAGAATGTCGTCTATTTATCAAACCAATCACAAACCATCACTTCCCACCCGTGCACCTTCAGGGTGGTTGTATGGCTTGGGGCAACCTTCACTCATGGTGAATCACCTTGGGTACCTGATGTGGTTGAGTCTGGCGTGATAAGTAAAGAACTGAACCCTTCGCTCTGTCACACGAAGTGGTTTCCTGCCAACAACATTATAGTTGACTGGTTCCTCAACAGGCAAACTCCTGAAAAGGAAGAGCGACCGGTGAGAGTATACTGGCCCAAACATAAGTCCACATGCATCCTACCAATACCTACTCAACCCTCAGTCATGCTACTTAGTTATGCATATAACTAAAGCATTATCTCTATATGGAGAGTAGTATAGCATGGGTTTGCAAATGTCAGCTGGCCTCACAGAACAGCCCGTCAAACAGAGCAAGAAATCAGAATGACGAGTCTGATCTTTGGTCTCACCTATCCCTAATCATCTAACAGTCGTGGCTAACGTCAGTAGTGATACAAGGCTGTTATTATAGTTCTAATTTAATCGAACTAAACATAGGTAAAGAGTCCCTGGACTCGTTCCTAACATCATCAATGTTCATTAAGAAACATAAGCTGGATCAATATCCCATCCCTCGGGATATAGGAATAGGACATGATCACATCCACTATGTACACAAGCCTGTTTGCTGGTGGGACCACCGGCCCCTGCCCTAGCAAACTCTTCTTATCAGACTCTGCCTTAGAGTCAAGAAGCCTTCTTGAGAATACATGTTCCCCACATGTTCCAAGGGTAATCTTCCAGTTCTGTCCTCCCCAAGTGGGTTAGCCTTGGCATGGACTGAACTTCATCGTTGGCTTGGCCTACCAACACATACTTTCATAACTTGCTTTTACATCCCCCATATTCTATATTTCCCCAGTCTCATACAGCCTCCTTGCATCCTTCCATACTTCCAGCACCTGAGCATTCACTCGCACTAGCGCCAGTACGAAAGAAACAGGATAGCTCAGACAAGATTTCAGAACGCACATTTATATCGCGACGGCACGCAGTGTTATCTCACGACGACCTATTCGGCGTTCGGACTTACTCCAGGAAGTATCACATGCCATGGCCTAATATATATATACACCCAATGTCCCATCATATATATATATATATAAATATAGCACCAAAGCAACTTACCTGTCCACAGAAATCCGCTGTTCCACACAATGAATTCACTATTAAGTTATTACACAATAGTTACATCATTCCTGGTGGCACAGAACTAAGTTCTTCCTTTACTTAGTAACTAAGCACAATTTTGTCTGAAACTCCACCTACCAACTTACCTGGTTTTCTAACCGTTCTTCTGGCTTCAGTAACTGACTGAACTAATCTAGGTTTCCCTCCGGCACAAGTAACTAGGTTGTATTCTACCACAGCAACCTACTAGATGTAACGATTGTCAAAATATGGTCCACATATTTGGAACCCAAATCGCCTACATCACAATACGGCGTTCCTAACAGCTGTTTCGCGAGCACACGGTAAACAAACACGATTCGCCGTCAACTGCGTTATCGATCGGTTTGCTAATTAGTATGCAAGGACATCCGCATAGGTAATGAGGTTAGAACAATGGCGTGTGGAACACACGTACAAAGTTACATGATTTAAACAATTATCTACCTGTATTGGACAACCAGATCTCCAGTCAGCTCCGAACTGTTCAAGGGCTTCTCAGCTTCCTTGATCTAACAGTCAGCCGCATAATGGTTGAGGGGAGACGCACACAAAACGGCTCACATCAGGCCAGCGTCTGTTCTGTGGCAACGACAGTAAGTGAATGACTGATTTAGCCACATTCCCGCTTCGTGCCAACTCAATGCGCACTAGAAGCGAGTGCTTCTTGAGAAAAGATACTTTCTCGGGAAAACCGTCATTCCCCGCCTAGAGTTTCTAGATCTCTCTGCACGGGAATTTAGAGCGATACCCAGCATCACGGGTTACTCGAATTTCGGTGTTTCGAGAATATTCTAGATCGTAAGTCCTTCATCGGCTTCCCTCAGTCTATTCTTAGCTGGGAAAGTCCCCGATGACGCGCCAAAATAGTGCGGAATCCTGACGACCCAAGACAGATAATCGCGTTTCGTCACAGCCTTACGTGTGTGCAACTGCTGGTTCTTTGCCTTACGTGTGTGCAACTGCTGGTTGTTTGCCTTACGTGTGTGCAACTGCTGGTTGTTTGCCTTATGTGTGTGCAACTGCTGGTTATTTGCCTTATGTGTGTGCAACTGCTGGTTATTTGCCTTATGTGTGTGCAACTGCTGGTTATTTGCCTTATGTGTGTGCAACTGCTGGTTATTTGCCTTATGTGTGTGCAACTGCTGGTTATTTGCCTTATGTGTGTGCAACTGCTGATTATTTGCCTTATGTGTGTGAAACTGCTGATTATTTGCCTTATGTGTGTGCAACTGCTGGTTATTTGCCTTATGTGTGTGCAACTGCTGGTTATTTGCCTTATGTGTGTGCAACTGCTGGTTATTTGCCTTATGTGTGTGCAACTGCTGGTTATTTGCCTTATGTGTGTGCAACTGCTGGTTATTTGCCTTATGTGTGTGCAACTGCTGGTTATTTGCCTTATGTGTGTGCAAACTGCTGGTTATTTGCCTTATGTGTGTGCAACTGCTGGTTATTTGCCTTATGTGTGTGCAACTGCTGGTTATTTGCCTTATGTGTGTGCAACTGCTGGTTATTTGCCTTATGTGTGTGCAACTGCTGGTTATTTGCCTTATGTGTGTGCAACTGCTGGTTATTTGCCTTATGTGTGTGCAACTGCTGGTTATTTGCCTTATGAGTGTGCAACTGCTGGTTATTTGCCTTATGTGTGTGCAACTGCTGGTTATTTGCCTTATGTGTGTGCAACTGCTGGTTATTTGCCTTATGTGTGTGCAACTGCTGGTTATTTGCCTTATGTGTGTGCAACTGCTGGTTATTTGCCTTATGTGTGTGCAACTGCTGGTTATTTGCCTTATGTGTGTGCAACTGCTGGTTATTTGCCTTATGTGTGTGCAACTGCTGGTTATTTGCCTTATGTGTGTGCAACTGCTGGTTATTTGCCTTATGTGTGTGCAACTGCTGGTTATTTGCCTTATGTGTGTGCAACTGCTGGTTATTTGCCTTATGTGTGTGCAACTGCTGGTTATTTGCCTTATGTGTGTGCAACTGCTGGTTATTTGCCTTATGTGTGTGCAACTGCTGGTTATTTGCCTTATGTGTGTGCAACTGCTGGTTATTTGCCTTATGTGTGTGCAACTGCTGGTTATTTGCCTTATGTGTATGCAACTGCTGGTTTTCTAGTGACTGCCGCTTCCATCGATGATGAACTGCAATTTTAATGGCGGACTGTTGTGTTGGCATTCTGGCAATGGCCGTATGCGTGTATGCCGGTGTGTGCTGTTGGGTTGTCGGGACTGCTGTCTGTCCCAACGCTTGTACACACACCAACACAGAGCAACACCTGTACATACACCGACACACAGCAGCAAATGTACACACACCAATAGAGCAACAAGTGTACACACAGCGACACATGTACACACACCAACACAGTGCAACAAATGTACACATATACAAAGTGCAACATTTTGTACATATACAAACAAAAGAAAACAAATGATCAACACCATATAAATGCACTTCTGATTGTGAAATGCACTGATTGTGCTTGGGCCTATTCTACATTTCATCATCAAGTGCCCTGCCAACTGGCGTAGGCGATCATGGCTCTCCACAGATCGCGGTCTTTGGTTTGCTATCAGTAGCTGGATGATGGTCTGGTGTCACCTGTGGCTCATGACTGTCCCTACCGGACTGAGAATGTCCTAAGACAGCCATTAACGTCGTTCACTAACTGATATATGCTTTGCCACGAAGTCTTGGGAAGATAATGTGGTGGTTTTTCCTTTCCTTCCACATTCACATGGGGGTCTTTTACCTCTGCCTTTGACAGCCATTTCCGATTGTAAAGACAAGGGAGTGCCCTGCTCTGCTCAGTTGCGGAGTTGTCCACTTATTCCGGTGGATACTCGCTCCCCAGAGCTGTGTACATCTTCTGCCGGTCTCCGCGGCGAAGTGTTTACGAACGCGATTCGTAAGCCCGCTTATCCGCGTTCGAAACACAGCTACGACTGATTTGGCAGCAGACCGCGTTGCGCTGGGTTTTAACGTGTTGGTATGGGAGCCGGTCGTTCAGAAAGCAATGGCAAACTACTGAACGTAAACTTGCCAAGACATCAACAACAACAGTAAAATGCTGGTTTTGACAGCGATGACCTGTAAATAGAATATGCCCAACAAAAATATACATCTTCCATCCGCTGTTATTAAAGCACTCAAATACTGAATACATTGACTGTTTTCAAACTGGATCCATTCACCTTGACATTGTATTTGGAAAGACATTATTTTCTGTATAATTACCATTATTTCTATTTTTCTGTTATTCAGAGTCAGTTCTTTCTTGTGACTTTCTGTTTATTACACTCATTATGTTTTTTTTTTTTGAGAATAACAATTAACTAACGAAGTTGTCAATAAACATAAGCAGGAAGAACTCGGGACAATAACAAACTGCAGCGGCTGATTGGCTAAACACAGAGACTGCTTCCTGCAGTTAAACAAACAGATTGTGCCCTATCTCTGGATCTGTCTGATCCCATGGGAACACGAGGAGATCTCTGGCAGATAGACCAGGAACCCGCTCTGGGGGACATTACACTTAAACAAACCTTCTTGTGTACCCCGACAAACTGTAGCGACGAATCGTTGTTGGTGGCCAGTCAAATAACACGTGTCTTAAGTGTGTCTCTGCCAGTAGTCGTTTATCAAAAGAGCTGATGAGATGGAGACATGCCGAGGACTTGCGTATTTGCCATACATACTAGCGAACACGTACGCACGCACGCACACACACACACACACACACACACACAAACACACACACACACATGCACGAACATACACACCCACACATATTTATTGAACACGGATAGCACCACAGTAACTTCTCATCGAACACACACACCGCACCCACCCAGAAACCCCCACACACACTCACCCACACATACACACACGCACGTACGACAGACACCGTAGAACCGGCCGTGATCCAAAGATGATTCACTGATTTATTGCATGTGTATGTGGGTGAATGAGTGTATATGTGTGTGATGTGAAATTGTATGTAGTGTGAAAGAGTTGAGTTGAGTCAAGAACCGACATTACAACACTCGAGACATTCCCATACGTGCTCCGTCCTCATTTTCAACAGCCAACGAAGAGTCCCAATATTGTTGGCTGCGGTCTGATCTCAGTTTTCAGTTGCTGTTGATGTACTGCGGTCTGACTGTTCGTCTGATCCTTCCTCAGAGTGCTGACAGTCGACCAGATCCTCTAGTCGCTCCCTACCGCCCCACTCTCTCCAGGCTATGACGATTTATCTGTTCATCCTCGCTATACACAGGATCCCACACGGCTACGACCACATCTGCCTGACCATGTACCAATACCTCGTCAAACTGTTCAGATCCAGCCAATCTGTCCGCCTGTCTCGTTCCCCACATGTCCCGGGAATAGATCCATAGGATGTTCCCTATCTTTGATTGTTGAATGGAAGCATGCAACTCTGCATGAAGCTTGTCTGTCTTCACATTTCTCAGCAAACTCTGTGAGTCCGTTACAATCACGTGTGAGCGCTGTGTGTGCAACAGCCAACGGACCACGGCTGTGACCACCTCGACTCTTAGAGTTTTTGTTTTTGCACATCGCTTACAGGACGTTGCAGTCAACATCAGCATTTTTCAGCTGCTGTTGATGTACTAGGCAAGATTACGCTCGACTGAAGAAGAAGAAGGAGGAGGAAGAGAAGGAGGAGAAGAAAGAGCAGAAGAAAAATAAGAATGTAACCGCAACAGAAAGCGGTAAAAAAAAACTGCAGAGTGATGTTTTTTTTCATGAAGGGCGCCCAACAGAGATGCTCGACCCAGATTCTCGCTTGTTATCTCTGTGACAGAAATCTGCCTGGTCACAATATCCTGTGACATTTCCTACCCACGTCACAGCACGGGATTCTCTGTCCCATCATGCAGCCATATATCAGTTTCACAATTACCTTTTATTTCCTGATCCACACAAATGGAATTCTCATTTCGCCGACCTAGATATGTCCTTATGTACTTGAACTTTTCCAGTTGAAAGGTCAACTACATCAAAACAGTATAATGATCATGGCATCTGAAAAACAAGCTAGCGAGGAAGGAAAGAAAACACAGCGCGTTGTTTGTTTTAGTTCTGCGATCCGTAGAACTACGTGTTTATTCTTTTTGCTGTTTATACATCCTCTACATATATTTTACCTCCAGGCCAAAAGGGAAGGCGACCTTTGAAGTTTTTGTGGTATGATTTTGTCTTTCATGAATGATCGCCTCCTCACAGCAACGTGCGGATCTGAGTCATGGCAAATGTCACGGTCAGCACAGATGAAACTTGAGACGTTTGGACAGAACTATTACAGCAACATTCTTACAATATCATGGGTACGGATGAAGACAAATACTGATATTCAACACGATTTGAAAAATCGAAGAAAACTGGCGCATGAACAGCGTGACATGTCTGTGGTAACTGAAATATTTGGGCTGTATCAAGTGTGACATAGAGGTAGAAGGAACAGTGGTTGGGGGTGGGGGCGTGGTTGCTGGAGGCCGAGGCAGCGGGCGACCAGCACGACGAAGGACACCTGCATGAAAGACACACTGGGCATAGACATGCGTGAGACTGATTGACTGAGACTGGTGAATGATTGGCTGAGACTGGTGAATGATTGACTGAGACTGGTGAATGATGACTGAGACTGGTGAATGATTGGCTGAGACTGGTGAATGATTGACTGAGACTGGTGAGTGATTGACTGAGACTGGTGAATGATTGACTGAGACTGGTGAATGATTGACTGAGACTGGTGAATGATCGGCTGATACTGGTGAGTGATTGACTGAGACTGGTGAATGATCGGCTGATACTGGAGAGTGATTGACTGAGACTGGTGAATGATCGACTGAGACTAGTGAATGATTGGCTGAGACTGGTGAATGATCGACTGAGACTGGTGAATGATTGACTGAGACTGGTGAATGATTGACTGAGACTGGTGAATGGTCGACTGAGACTAGTGAATGGTCGGCTGTCGACTGAGACTGGTGAATGATCTACTGAGACTGGTGAATGATCGACTCTTACTGGTGAATGATCGACTCTTACTGGTGAATGATCGACTGACACTGGTGAATAATCGACTGAGACTGGTGAATGATAGAATGTGACTGAGAATGATCGGCAATCTTGTGGGTGGGGTGTAATGAGGGCCACATTCTGCAGGCTTGGTGCACGCAGATGATGAGTACAGGGTCACTTTGTCTGCACATGGATATCTTCATAAGTGCTCCAGTCTTCTTTCTTAGATCAGACAAAGATGATATCGGGATTGTTCGCGGACATCGGGATTGTTCGCGGACTCGGTAGCATCGGTGGGGATCCAGTGAAATCTGTCGTGGTCATAGTGTACTACAGTAAAATTGTCGTGGTCGTAGAGTACGTACGGTGAACTTACATATGTCGTGGTCGTAGAGTACGTACGATGAACTTACATTTGTCGTGGTCGTAGAGTACGTACGGTGAACTTAGGTCTGTCGTGGTCGTAGAGTACGTACGGTGAACTTACATTTGTCGTGGTCGTAGAGTACGTACGGTGAACTTACATTTGTCGTGGTCGTAGAGTACGTACGGTGAACTTACATCTGTCGTGGTCGTAGAGTACGTACGATGAACTTACATTTGTCGTGGTCGTAGAGTAAGTACGATGAACTTGCATTTGTCGTGGTCGTAGAGTACGTACGGTGAACTTACATCTGCCGTGGTCGTAGAGTACGTACGGTGAACTTACATTTGTCGTGGTCGTAGTGTACATACAGGGAACTCACATCTGTCGTGGTCGTGCTGTACGTACAAGGAACTAGACAGAAAAGACATCAACACATCAAGTTCTCTAAGACATCAACACATCAAGTTCTCTAAGACATCAACACATCAAGTTCTCTAAGACATCAACACATCAAGTTCTCTAAGACATCAACACATCAAGTTCTCTAAGACATCAACACATCAAGATCTCTAAGACATCAACACATCAAGTTCTCTAAGACATCAACACATCAAGTTCTCTAAGACATCAACACATCAAGTTCTCTAAAACATCAACACATCAAGTTCTCTAAGACATCAACACATCAAGTTCTCTAAGATAAGAGGCAAACATACAACTATTGAAGAGTACACACTCATGTCAGATTTCTTGGCCTGGTCACAATATCGGCCACGTCTGATGTGAACACGTTGCGTTCTCTGTGATGTGATGGGTTGAGGCCCAACACCCATTCTCTTGGATGTGCTGGGTTCTAATCGGATGAAAACACCCACGAAGTTGCCCAAGCGTATATTGTGTTTTGCTTCTTCAGTTGTCACATGATGAGCTCAACAGTGAGATAGAAGCTGACAGTACAGCGATTGGTGTAAACAACTGTTATTCTGCCCAGTAAGCGTGTTCATAGATCTTTCATAGACGGTACACAGTTGTGAGGGCTATACAGTCCTTTATCAGACACATTAAAGCTGGGTTGAGCCCAGTCTTGATTCCAATCAATTGCTGTCAAACAGAATCACACGGTTCTGTCGTTATATTCGTTTAACATGTCAGTGCCACAAGCAAAATATTTTCAGAACATGAATATAGCGATTTCTCAGACACATGATTAACTATAGTGTGTTTAAGATCACGCTTTCCTCTTTCGTCTAATAATCATGAAGGTTATTTATGCTGAACAAATTACAGAAGGTGTTTCTATTCTGAAGATGCATTCATATCACATACAGTTAGATTGCTGGAAAAACTGAACACAGAAAACCACGCTTCTAGAAAGCTAGGGGCCAAATGTCTTTTCTGTCTGCGTCTGTTTACAGTTACGTCACGTATTTCTCACGCAGGTGAGTCGATGTGCACGTATTACTGCAGCGTTGCGCTGTCGTCATTTGTAGGTGACAGGTTCGAATTCCGGTCGGTTTTCAATGTTTATATTGTCTAGTGCCTCCTCTGGTTTCTGCTTCATTCTTCTAGATTTATGAGCACCAAGCAATTCATGTGTGATAATGAACTTTCATAGTGGCCCCAAAGGGTTGATATTTCCATGTAAAATTCTCATGTAGGGGGCGCTGTCAGTTAAACATGCTGTGATTCGCTTAAAGACTGATCATCGCAAGACAAGGACAGAGACATTAAAATTAGGAACATGGAACGTTAGGACGTCAAACAACGACGGAAAATTAAAGAACATACACAAGAAATTCAAAGAGAAAAAAATTAATATATTAGGTATGTGCGAAACGAGATGGACAGGAGCAGGCATCAAGATACATAAAGATTTTAAGATTATTTATTCTGGAGGTGAAGGATCGACATAGGGGAGTGGCAATAATTTTGGACCGGAAAACATCAACGTCTGTTCAGGGATATTGGGCCGTGTCGGACAGAGTTCTACTAGTTAAATTGAGTGGCAGACCTTTTAACATAAATGTTATTCAAGTATATGCCCCAACAGGAGAGTCCAGTGAAGATAGTGTAGAGGAATTTTATAATGACATAGAGTCTGCCTTACAAGAAATGTAAAAATTCAGAAATAAACATCATAATAGGGGACTTCAATGCAAAAGTAGGAAATCAAGGGGATAGATACACAGTAGGAGAACTATGGTTTAGGAGAGAGAAATGAAAGAGGATACAGACTAGTAGAGTGGCAAAAGAACAGGAAATGATTGTAGGAAACACCTGGTTCAAGCAACACCTCTAGAAGATTATGGACCTGGAGGAGTCCTGATAGGCAGGATTAGAAACCAGATTGACTACATTCTCATTAGCAGAAGATTTAGAAACGCGCTAACAGTAGCAAAAACAGTTCCCAGTGCTGATTGTTATAGTGACCACAGATTACTCACAGGAACATTGAGGATAAAGTTGAAGAAAGTCAAGTATACAACAGGGAACACTAAATATGATTGTGTACATTGAGTAATGACAAGGAAATACAAAACAAATTCAACATAGAAGTACAGAACAGGATTTGAAATATTGTCTGATCTAGGATCCTATTCCAGGATGTGGATGATCAATGGGAAATGTTAAAGAATTCAATCAATGTGGCTGCAGAAACAACTATTCCAAAATTAAAGAAGGTGGGTCGTAAGAAATGGATGACTGAGGAAATTTTACACTTAATGGAAACAAGAAGACTCAACAAAAATAATCCTGCCAAATATGAAGAAATTCACAGACAAGTCAGAATATTATGTAGGAAGGCAAAAGAATCATGGCTTGAGGAAAAGTGCTTAGAAATTGAAAAACAACACAACAGTCAAAATACCAAATTAGTGCACAAAAGAATTCAGGAACTTACTAATAAAAGAACAAGTACATCAACAGGCTGTCTAAAAACTAAAGATGGCAAAATCATAATAGAAAAAGATCAGATTCTACATGTATGGACAGATTATGTGAAAGACCTGTATAATGATAACAGAGAGGAACAGTATGCTATTAGATTTAATAATGAAGGACCAGCAATTTTAAAGATGGAGGTTCAAAATGTTCTTAAGCATATGAAAGCTGGCAAGGCCCCCGGTGCAGATAACATCACAACAGAAATGATTAAAGCTTTAGAAGAATTTGGACTAGAGCAAGTCACTAGACTGCTGAACACATTATATGATACTGGAGATATACCTTCTGAATTATGTAATTCTGTATTTATTGCAATCCCAAAGAAATCAGGAACCTTAGAATGTGATCAACATAGAACAATTAGTATAATGAGTCACATCACAAAGATTTTGTTACGAATTATCATGCAAAGAGTGAGGAAGAAAATACAACCTGAAATAGGGGAAGAACAATGTGGTTTTGTAGAAGGAAAGGGTACAGTAAATGCTGTGTATATGCTGCGAACAGTTATTGAACGTGCTTTAGAAGTAAACAAGGATATACATCTTTGCTTTATTGACTACACAAAGGCTTTTGATAGAGTTAGACATGTCAACATTGTGGATATGCTTGCAGATCTACAAATTGATGGGAAAGACATTAGACTTATAAAAAACATATATTGGAAACAACAAGCTGCCATAAGGATTGATAATGAAGTAGGACAATATCAACCTATTAAGAGAGGTGTTAGGCAGGGATGTGTAATGTCTCCAGATCTTTTTTCCCTATACAGTGAAAATATTTTCAGAAATGTAGAAGACCTAAATGGAATCAGCATTGGAGGACGAAACATAAATAACATTAGATATGCAGATGATACAGTATTGATTGCAGACAATGCACAGGATCTGCAACAATTAGTAGACGCT
Source organism: Cepaea nemoralis (assembly GCA_014155875.1). Classification (NCBI taxonomy): domain Eukaryota; kingdom Metazoa; phylum Mollusca; class Gastropoda; order Stylommatophora; family Helicidae; genus Cepaea; species Cepaea nemoralis. The sequence goes on from JACEFZ010025060.1 coordinate 447,818, forward strand.
GTGGTTGTACACAGTGAGCAGCTGGGGTTGGAATTAAATTTTAGGAAGACACAGGTTATGGTCGTCACTAGGAAGAACGAAGTACCACAATGTAATATACAAGTAAATGGGAATATTCTTCAACAAGTGAATCGGTTCAATTATCTCGGAACAGTCATAACATCTGATGGCAGATGCCTTGAAGAGATTAGAACAAGAATCGCCATTGCGAAAGTAGCCTTTAGCAAGATGAAAAACATTCTGACCAATAAAATGATGTCAATTGAAACGAGAAAAAGAGTGTTGAGGGGATACATAGAGCCTGTTCTTTTGTATGGATGTGAAACTTGGACAATGTGCAGTCAAGCATGAAAAACATCTGATGGCTGCAGAAATGTGGTTTCTGAGGAAAATGCAAAGAATACCATGGACAGATAGAAAAACCAATGACCAAGTACTACAAGAGACAAATGAAAATTGTCTCAGATTGATTAGAGAAATTAGACGTAGACAGTCAAAATTTTTTGGACATGTTATGAGAAGAAATGGACTGGAGAACTTAGTGACAGCTGGCAAGATCGAAGGGAACAGACCAAGAGGAAGACCGAGAGGAAAATACCTGGATGGCTTGGCCACATGGCATGGACGAGACAGGAACACTGATCTGATCCACGACTCTGGTGATCGAGTGAAATGGCGAATCATGACAGCCCACGCTTTCCGGCATGGCACATGATTGATTGATTGAACCAGTACCACATAGGATAGATTTTAAAGGGGATGAGGCGGGGGCAGAACTTCATATCTTGTATCGAGGCAAAATACCTAAACTCCGACGTGAACACATACGGGTGAGTTAAATCATCACAGTCGTGTGTGCAGGTCAACTCTCACACTGATGTAACACACCCCAGTCGTGTCTGTAGATCAACTCTCACACTGATGTATCAACTCTCACACTGATGTAACACACCCCAGTCGTGTCTGTAGATCAACTCTCACACTGATGTAACACATCACATTCGTGTGCTGCTGGTCAACTCTCACACTGATGTATCAACTCTCACACTGATGTAACACATCACAGTCGTGTCTGCTGGTCAACTCTCACACTGATGTAACACATCACATTTGTGTGTGCTGGTCAACTCTCACACTGATGTAACACATCACATTTGTGTGTGCTGGTCAACTCTCACACTGATGTAACACATCACAGTCGTGTCTGCTGGTCAACTCTCACACTGATGTATCAACTCTCACACTGATGTATCAACTATCACACTGATGTATCAACTCTCACACTGATGTATAAACTCTCACACTGATGTAACAACTCTCACACTGATGTAACAACTCTCACACTGATGTAACACATCACAGTCGTGTGTGCTGGTCAACTCTCACACTGATGTATCAACTCTCACACTGATGTATCAACTCTCACACTGATGTATCAACTCTCACACTGATGTATCAACTCTCACACTGATGTAACAACTCTCACACTGATGTAACAACTCTCACACTGATGTATCAACTCTCACACTGATGTAACAACTCTCACACTGATGTAACAACTCTCACACTGATGTACAACTCTCACACTGGGAATGTAGCAACTCTACAAATGATTGTAACACAATCACGGTTCGTGTATGCTGGGTCAACTCTCACACTGAATGTAACACATCACAGTGGTGTTGTGCTGGTAACTTCACACATCACAGTCGATGTCTGGCTGGTAAACCTCTCACACTGATGTATCAACTCTCACAATGATGTGAAACACATCCAGTCGTGGTCTGTGTAGGCAACTCTCACACTGATGTAAAACATCACATTCTTGTCTGCTGGCGTCAAACGTTCACACTGATGTAACACATCCAGATTCGTGTGCGATCAAACTCTCACAACTGATCGTAACACATCACATTCGTGTCTGCTGGTCCAACTCTCACACTGATGTAACACACACAGTCGTGTCTGCTGGTCAAAATCTCACACTGATTAACAACTCCACACACTGATGTATCAGACAGGCCTCACACTGTGTACTCAATCTCTCACACGATGATATCAACCTCACACTGCATTTGTATCAACCTCACATTGATGTATAACAAACTCTCACCACTGGATGTATCAACTCTCACCCACTGATTGTATCACGTCTCACACTGATGTATCAACTTAACACTGAGTAAACATCACCATTCGTGTCTGCTGGCAACTCTCATACACTGGATGTAACAACTTAGCATTTGTGGTGCTGGTCAACTCTCACACTGATGTACACATCACATTGTGGTGCTGTGTCAAACTCTAACATCTGATGTATCAACTCTCCTAGATGTAAACACATCCCGAGTCGTGTCTTGTGGGTACAGACTCTCACACTGATGTAT